>CM031959.1:41257758-41362758 GCA_018749465.1 Paracanthobrama guichenoti | reverse complement strand
CGTTGACTCTTCTCTGACCGGCTGACATAAACCATACTTTCAATAAAAGGAAACAAATTATATTCAGTTATGAAGTGTTTTCGGTGTTGACAAATCAACGTTCTAACAGACGGGATTCGCACACGACGCATCTGCTAATGTCCGATTCGTGACCTAATGACTCCTTTGAACTGAATCATTTAAACGACTGGCCCGTCCAACACTGAACTCACGAATCACTTTAATCATTTACTCAGAACACGCGTGTGCTCGCCCCATTCAGCAAGAATTAGTCTCAATAATCCACAGTATTTTCAGCTTATTAATATTGAAAATGTGTAGTAAAATGTATAAAATCATTTAGACTGGAGTGAGGTGAAACCAGAGCAAAGTTGTTAGCTAGCTGATCATTTTATTAAATTGTATAAAATTAGGCTTTTTTTAATGCTACTTTTTAATATTTATATGATTTATATACCAAAACAATCATCAGTAAATAGTGTAAAAAATGGGGAACAAATGAAACAAACATCAAGGCAAGAGATCATACATAATGAGATGTCAAAATGAGCCGTTTCTTTGCTTTTATTGTCAGTATTGCGTTTGCAGGTCATGTGGGTTGAGTGTGTGTGGATGACCGCCACCGAAGACCCAGGATAAACCCTGTTGTGATTGTAAAGATCGTAGCTTTAGCTATAGCAAAGATTTAGCATATCATTAACTGTTGTCTTAAGAGGTTATCCTGGGATATTGTTCTGCTGATATGAAATGCATATGAATGAGTGCGATACCATTGTCTCTGAGTCTGCAAGGGTGTCGCGTCGCGAGGGTGTCGCGTCGCGAGGGTGTCGCGTCGCGAGGGTGTCGCGTCGAGTCGCGAGGGTGTCGAGTTACATTCAAGCTATTTTAAAGCAATAAGAAACTATTTTTTTACAGGAAAAACGTTTAAATATGTCACTTTGCTGATCAAAGATGAGCTTTAAGGGGGTAAAGGGCTAGAGATTGCGTTGTTAATGAATGTCCTCACAAAGATAGATGTACAAGAATGTGTGTGTGTGTGTTCTCAAGCTCATCGATTGAGTCATAGTAAAGTAAAGCTGACCCTGTTATTGTTTTAAAGCTGAAGTGTGTTCGTCCTCAATTGCAGAAATGTTTAATCTTTAACATGTTTTAATGTGTCTTTCAGGTCAGCTCTAAAGAAGTCATCAAATTTCAAATGGTGGGTCGTGTTCTGTGTTCACAGCTTTATTCATTTGTTTTGGTGCTTGGAGATTGATGGGTACTTGTTTACAGTAATCAGTAATATTTTCCCTCATATCAGTTTGTCTGTAACATATGGAAGCTTGTTTCCGCCGCAGAATAAACAATTAAAAAGGCAATTCCGACAATTATCACAAAATTCTTTTTGTTTTATTCTGTGGCAGAAACGAGCTTCCATGGTTACATGCTTTGTTGAATATTCCCGTCTCTTTTCTGAAATGAGTGACCGTAAAAACTGATGTGGATCGTTTGTTTCCAGGCGTATTCAAACTTGTTGCGAGCGCACATGGACGGCTTGAAGAAGAAAGATAAAAAGAGTAAAAGCAAGAAAACTAAAGCCACATAGTGACGGACAGTATTGGGAGGGAAAGACGGGTGTGTAGGTTTCAACGCTCGCCAGTGCCACGCCCCCTTCCCATCAGCCCCTGCAGCGCGAAACAGCCGCTCCGGTTCTGATGTTGTGTGGCGCTTCTCAGCAGTGACATCATCAGGAACAACCTGCCAACGTTTGAGCAGATCTGGACTGACGCAAAGCTTTCTTTTACTAGGTTTAACGACCGCTAGGGTGTTCATTGGGCCAGATTTTCTTGCTCATGACGAAACAGATTCTACTTTTGATTTAAACGGCGAGTGAGTGGACATTACGGTCAGTAACTTCCTCCCGATCTAATACTAATTCTCCACTGCATTTTTCTTTTTGAACGATCCCCTTTACCGAGTCACTTGTTTGTTTTGTTGGTTTAATACAGTGGAGGTTTTATATCCTCATTTGACATGAATGAAAGCACCCTTGCAAATAAATTGTTTTATTGAGTTTTGACATCACTAATCATTGGTTCCGTCGTGAGAAAATCCCAAAGACTCGAGTCAGATCTGCACCTCCAACAGAGACATGAACATTATGTACTGTACAAAAACGAAGAATTGAAATAAATACACTATGTACACAACTAAGCCACATCACGTAACATCTCTGAAATGAGTGCCGGCCGCTTAAATCATGGTGTTTCTCTTGTCTGGTCTCTCTTTGGTGGCCGTCAGTGCAAGGTTGCGTTTGGTTCTCTCTTCCTCCAGATAGCCGTCCTTCATGAGCCCAGTGACGTACTGGAACAGAGTCTGGAGCAGGGAAACGAAGGACTGGAGTTATGGGAGATTAAACAGGCTATAGAATACATGTGCATCAAGAAAATCAGATATTACTTCCAGAATTCAGCTTTTAAAGGACTCGTTTTAACCTGTTGTGACCAAACACATTAGTCATGGACGGCAAAAAAAAAAAGAGGCCATAATGACAAAGGGAGTGTTGATTACCTTGAGTAATGTTTTATATCTCTTTACTCGCCATTGACAGTTCCAATTTTTTCACTGTTAATACTGTAGGGGCCGCTATTAAAAACGATTATATTATAAATTACAAGTATGTATCTGTTTTGAACAACACAGGACAGAATGGCAAAATATTTCTACACTTAAGGAATAGATTTCAGGCGTTTTCACACCTGAAATTCTGCACCAAGGTCTGAACAAAACTCATGTTTTGGTTTTACATGGCAATTAATGTGACATTTCAAGCTTTCTATACACCTATTTCTCATGCTGAGTTTCGGTTTATGAGAATAGAAGTGATTGCTCTGGCGCCTCCATATCACGATTTGCTGCTTATTTATTAAATCCAGGCAATTGGCTGATGAAACATTGATTAAAGTGAATTTAAGATACAAAACTAATTTTAAAGAAAGGCTTTCTACAAAATACTTAATGAAGTGGTCAAAATCATTTCTGACCTGTCTTCTATTGAGCATCTTTTCATAATCAATATAGCCTAAATATTTTTAAATTTAATTTAAACAAACTTCCTGCAAATGGTCTGAAAGTCCAAACCACACAGAAAATGCTTTCACACTAGAAACAAACCTTTGTTCAGTTTGATCCGGACCGAGACTACCTCTTTTCATCGGAGCAAATGTCATCTGTTTGGGTCCGGGGGAGGTTTCACATCTGTAATTTTGATTCGGACCAAAGTGAAAAGTCCGAAAATCTGAACCAAACAAGGTAGGTGGGAAAGGGCCCTTATATTCATGTAGAATTTAACATTATCGGGTTTCCAGCATTAGAGTTGTTCCAAACCTGTATGAATGTCTTCTGCTGTACACAAAGAAAGATTTTTTTAAGAATGTAACCTAGCAGCTCTTGGCAGCCATTGACTACCATAGTGGGGGGAAAATACTATGGTAGTCAATGGCTGCCGACATCTGCTAGGTTACATTCTTCAAAAAATCTTCCTTTGTGTACAGCAGAAGACATTCATACAGTTTTGGAACAACGTGAAGGAGGGTAAATGCCAGAATTTTCATTCTTGGGCAAACTATCCCTTAAAGTGTAATTTCTGTGCCGCTAGTATTTGGCCATTAGTTTTGAGTCAACTTGCTATTATTCTGAGTTTCTCGATCGGACTAACAGTTTCAAAGATATTTGTGAAAGTTGTTTAAATTCCAAATCACAAAATTGAACAAACCGTGAGGCAAAACCTAGCATGTTTGGTATTGCTGGATTTGGCAAGGATTCAGGAATCTAAGCATTTGACTCCCGTGAAAAGAAGTCAACCGAGTGTAAAGTGATAAGCATGTGAATATATTAGTTTACCACTAGGTGGCGCTGGCTCAAGCGCCTTCAGGGCATCGTGCCGATGACCCATACCGAGTTTTGTAACGACAGGCTAATGCGTTCATGAAATACAGCATTATGCTGCAAAATTCAAAATAGCCGATATGGAAAAATTGGATACCATTTGACTCGGCATACTGCCCTGACTCTAACAAGACCACTTTTATGATTTGGGCAGTTCAAAAGTTGAGCAAAAAGCTTTTTTAGGTTGTTCGATTTTTCATATCTCCGCACCAGTAGGTGGCGCTGTGCTGAAACGCAGCCTGTAGCCTCAGCTCATGCTTGTGATGATCTGTATCAAGTTTGGTCAGAAAACAACGGAGCTACGGAGATACAGCCCTAAAACTCCGCCCACTGCACGCCTCCGCGGACTCTGCTGTTTTCAGAAAGAATCGGTACAATGTGTCTGTCTTTTATAAATCTGATAAACTAAAGACTCTTGGGCAATATGAAGGAGCAACATGAGGCTGGCAGAAACTGTGCTGTGCATCAACTGAAAACAGTATGACTTGATTCACGGGATTTAAGAAATATCAGCTCATAAAAATGAGAATCGATTAAAATCGAGAAATCGATATTTACCTAGCCCTAATATTAAACTGCTATCTATGGAGGGGTCGGAGAGCTCTGGGATTTCATCAGAAATATCTTCATTTGTGTTCTGAAGATGAACGAAGGTCTGACGGGTTTGGAACGACAAATTGAATTTTTGGGTGAACTAACCTCAGAGAGAATCAACAACAAAACAAACGGACTGAGTTTCAGCTCTTGTGTTGAAATGTGAGAAACACCAGCTACATCACAGACCAAAGGAGAAGAGTCTCTCGACAGGAAATGAAGTCAGTAGATTACCTTCCAGGCCTGCTCCAGTTCAGCCGTCCAGCGGTCCTTTAAGATGGGCTGTACGGCACAGATAAACTCCGCTCCCACATACTGAAACACACACACACACACACAGTTAGTGCTGACGACAAACATTTGAGTTACTTCAACAAGGTGTCTGAGATGATTTGTACCCCATAGTACTTGGGTGGTGCGTTGTAGCGGTAGTGGCTCTTGCCCAGCTCCAGTGCCAGCATCTGAAGCCGCTCCAGCTGATCCAGTCTGGCCACGCTCTTCTCAATGAACGACATGACCCTGCAGACGAAACACACTTCAGCAGGGCTTCACTCTCTCTCTGAGCCATCGATGGGAGGGAGGGAACAACACACCTGCCACATCAGCACATCATAATCATCACTTTATTGATCAATTTTGACCTTGTCAGTTATGACTTTTTATATCATAACTTAGACCTGTATGTCATAATCATGACTTTTTATATGATATAGATATGACATAAGATATAAGAGGTCCAAGATATGACATAAAAAGTCATGATTATGACATACAGGTCAAAGATATGATATAAAAATTCATAACCGACAAGGTCAAAACTGACCAAAAAAGTCATGATTATGACACATAGGTCCAAGATATGACATAAAAATTCATGATTATGACATACAGGTCCAAATTATGATATAAAAATTCATAACCGACATACAAGGTCAAAACTAACCAAAAAGTCATGATTATGACACATAGGTCCAAGATATGACATAAAAAGTCATGATTATGACATACAGGTCCAAGATATGACATAAAAATTCATGATTATGACATACAGGTCCAAATTATGATATAAAAATTCATAACCGACAAGGTCAAAACTAACCAAAAAAGTCATGATTATGACACATAGGTCCAAGATATGACATAAAAAGTCATGATTATGACATACAGGTCCAAGATATGACATAAAAATTCATGATTATGACATACAGGTCCAAATTATGATATAAAAATTCATAACCGATAAGGTCAAAACTAACCAAAAAGTCATGATTATGACATACAGGTCCAAGATATGACATAAAAAGTCATGATTATGACATACAGGTCCAAGATATGACATAAAAATTCATGATTATGACATACAGGTCCAAATTATGATATAAAAATTCATAACCGACACAAAAAACTAACCAAAAAAGTCATGATTATGACATACAGGTCCAAGATATGATATAAAAAGTCATGATTATGACATACAGGTCCAAGATGATAAAAATTCATAATGACAAGGTCAAAACTGACCAAAAAGTCATGATTATGACATACAGGTCCAAGATATGACATAAAAATTCATGATTATGACATACAGGTCCAAATTATGATATAAAAATTCATGATTATGATAACAAATTATGATAAAAGGTCATGAAACTAACCAAAAAAAGTCATGATTATGACATACAGGTCCAAGATATGATATAAAAATTCATGATTATGACATACAGGTCCAAGTTATGATATAAAAATTCATGATTATGACATAAGGTCAAGATATGATATAAAAGTCATGATTATGACATACAGGTCCATGAACCGACAAGGTCAAAACTGATAAAAAAGTCATGATTATGATATGACATAAAAAGTTATGATTATGATTATGACATACAGGTCCAAGATATGATATAAAAAGTCATGATTATGACATACAGGTCAAGGTTATGATATAAAAAGTCATGATTATGACATACAGGTCCAAGATATGATATAAAAAGTCATGATTATGACATACAGGTCCAAGTTATGATATAAAAATTCATGATTATCCGACAAGGTCAAATCTGACCAAAAAGTCATGATTATGACATACAGGTCCAAGATATGATATAAAAATTCATGATTATGACATACAGGTCCAAGATATGATATAAAAATTGATTATAATAACCGACAAGGTCAAAACTGACCAAAAAGTCATGATTATGACACATAGGTCCAAGATATGACATAAAAGGTTCATGATTATGACATACAGGTCCAAGTTATGATATAAAAATTCATAACAGACAAGGTCAAAACTGATATAAAAAAGTCATGATTATGACACACAGGTCCAAGATATGACATAAAAATTCATGATTATGACATACAGGTCCAAGTTATGATATAAAAATTCATAACCGACAAGGTCAAAACTGACCAAAAAAGTCATGATTATGACATACAGGTCCAAGATATGACATAAAAAGTCATGATTATGACATACAGGTCCAAGTTATGATATAAAAATTCATAACCGACAAGGTCAAAACTGACATGATTATGACATACAGGTCAAGAAAAGTCATGATTATGACATACAGGTCCAAGTTATGATATAAAAAGTCATGATTATGACATACAGGTCCAAGATATGACATAAAAGTCATGATTATGACATACAGGTCCAAGTTATGATATAAAAAGTCATGATTATGACATACAGGTCAAGATATGATATAAAAAGTCATGATTATGACATACAGGTCAAGATATGATATAAAAAGTCATGATTATGACATACAGGTCCAAGTTATGATATAAAAATTCATAACCGACAAGGTCAAAACTGACCAAAAAGTCATGATTATGACATACAGGTCCAAGATATGATATAAAATGATTATAACCGACAAGGTCAAATATGATATAAAAAGTCATGATTATGACATACAGGTCCAAGATATGATATAAAAAGTCATGATTATGACATACAGGTCCAAGATATGATATAAAAATTCATAACCGACAAGGTCAAATGACAAAAAGGTCCAAGATATGACATAAAGGTCATGATTATGACATAAAGGTCATGATATATGACATAAGGTACAAGTCAAAATGACCAAAAAGTCATGATTATGACATACAGGTCAAGATATGATATAAAAAGTCATGATTATGACATACAGGTCAAAAAAGTCATGATTATGACATACAGGTCCAAGATATGATATAAAAATTCATAAGTTATGACATACAGGTCAAACAGGTCCAAGATATGATATAAAAAGTCATGATTATGACATACAGGTCAAATATGATATAAAAAGTCATGATTATGACATACAGGTCCAAGATATGACATAAAAAGTCATGATTATGACATACAGGTACAAGTTATGATATAAAAATTCATAACCGACAAGGTCAAAACTGACCAAAAAAGTCATGATTATGACATACAGGTCAAGATATATAAAAATTCATGATTATGACATACAGGTCCAAGTTATGATATAAAAATTCATAACCGATAAGGTCAAAACTGACCGAAAAAAGTCATGATTATGACATACAGGTCCAAGATATGATATAAAAATTCATGATTATGACATACAGGTCAAGATATGATATAAAAAGTCATGATTATGACATACAGGTCCAAGATATGATATAAAATTAATAACCGACAAGGTCAAAACTGACCAACCGCAAAAGTCATGATTATGACATACAGGTCCAAGATATGATATAAAAATTCATGATTATGACATACAGGTCAAATATGATATAAAAAGTCATGATTATGACATACAGGTCCAAGATATGATATAAAAATAACCGACATGATGACCAAAAAAGTCATGATGACATACAGGTCCAAGATATGATATAAAAAGTCATGATTATGACATACAGGTCCAAGATATGATATAAAAAGTCATGATTATGACATACAGGTCCAAGTTATGATATAAAAATTCATAACCGATAAAAAGTCATGATTATGACATACAGGGTCAAGATTATGACATACAAATTCAAAAATGATATAAAAAGTCATGATTATGACATACAGGTCCAAGATATGATATAAAAAGTCATGATTATGACATACAGGTCCAAGATATGATATAAAAAGTCATGATTATGACATACAGGTCCAAGATATGATATAAAAATTCATATCCGACAAGGTCAAATCTGACCAAAAAAGTCATGATTATGACATACAGGTCCAAGATATGATATAAAATGTCATGATTATGACATACAGGTCCAAGATATGATATAAAAAATGATTATAACATACAAGGTCAAGATATGATATAAAAAGTCATGATTATGACATACAGGTCCAAGATATGATATAAAAATTCATGATTATGACATACAGGTCAAGATATGATATAAAAAGTCATGATTATGACATACAGGTCCAAGATATGATATAAAAATTCATAACCGACAAGGTCAAAACTGACCAAAAAAAGTCATGATTATGACATACAGGTCCAAGATATGAAAATTCATAACCATCGACAAGGTCAAAACTGACCAAAAAGTCATGATTATGACATACAGGTCCAAGATATGATATAAAAATTCATGATTATGACATACAGGTCAAGTTATGATAAAAAAGTCATGATTATGACATACAGGTCCAAGTTATGATATAAAAATTCATAACCGACAAGGTCAAAACTAACCAAAAAAGTCATGATTATGACATACAGGTCCAAGATATGACATAAAAATTCATGATTATGACATACAGGTCCAAGATATGATATAAAAATTCATGTCATGACAAGGTCAAAACTGACCAAAAAGTCATGATTATGACATACAGGTCCAAGATATGACATAAAAATTCATGATTATGACATACAGGTCAAGTTATGATATAAAAATTCATAAAAAGGTCATGACGAAAAAGTCATGATTATGACATACAGGTCCAAGATATGACATAAAAAGTCATGATTATGACATACAGGTCCAAGATATGATATAAAATTCATAACCGACAAGGTCAAAACTGACCAAAAAGTCATGATTATGACATACAGGTCAAGATATGATATAAAAAGTCATGATTATGACATACAGGTCCAAGATATGATATAAAAAGTCATGATTATGACATACAGGTACAAGTTATGATATAAAAATTCATAACCGACAAGGTCAAAACTGACCAAAAAGTCATGATTATGACACATAGGTCCAAGATATGATATAAAAAGTCATGATTATGACATACAGGTCCAAGATATGATATAAAAAGTCATGATTATGACATATAGGTCCAAGATATGATATAAAAATATTATGAATAAGGTCCAAGATATGATATAAAAATTCATAACCGACAAGGTCAAAACTGACCAAAAAGTCATGATTATGACATACAGGTCCAAGATATGACATAAAAATTCATGATTATGACATACAGGTCCAAGTTATGATATAAAAATTCATATTATGACATAAGGTCAAAATATGATATAAAAAGTCATGATTATGACATACAGGTCCAAGTTATGATATAAAAAGTCATGACTATGACATACAGGTCCAAGTTATGATATAAAAAGTCATGATTATGACATACAGGTCAAGATATGATATAAAAAGTCATGATTATGACATACAGGTCCAAGATATGACCATAAAAAGTCATGATTATGACATACAGGTCCAAGATATGATATAAAAATTCATAACCGACAAGGTCAAAACTGACCAAAAAAAGTCATGATTATGACATACAGGTCCAAGATATGACATAAAAAGTCATGATTATGACATACAGGTCCAAGATATGATATAAAAAGTCATGATTATGACATACAGGTCCAAGTTATGATATAAAAATTCATCATAACCGGTATGACAAATCATGACCAAAAAGTCATGATTATGACATACAGGTCCAAGATATGATATAAAAAGTCATGATTATGACATACAGGTCCAAGATATGATATAAAAATTCATAATACGACAAGGTCAAAACTGACCTAAAAAGTCATGATTATGACATACAGGTCCAAGATATGATATAAAAAGTCATGATTATGACATACAGGTCCAAGATATGATATAAAAAGTCATGATTATGACATACAGGTCCAAGATATGATATAAAAATTCATAACCGACAAGGTCAAAACTGACAAAAAAAGTCATGATTATGACATACAAATAAAAATTCATGATTATGACATACAGGTCCAAGTTATGATATAAAAGTCATGATTATGACATACAGGTCAAATATGATATAAAAAGTCATGATTATGACATACAGGTCCAAGATATGATATAAAAGTCATGATTATGACATACAGGTCCAAGATATGACATAAAAAGTCATGATTATGACATACAGGTACAAGTTATGATATAAAAATTCATAACCGACAAGGTCAAAACTGACCGAAAAAGTCATGATTATGACATACAGGTCCAAGTTATGATATAAAAAGTCATGATTATGACATACAGGTCCAAGATATGATATAAAAATTCATAACAACAGGTCAAAATATGACAAAAAGTCATGATTATGACATACAGGTCCAAGATATGATATAAAAATTCATAACCGACAAGGTCAAAACTGACCAAAAAGTCATGATTATGACATACAAGTCAAGATGAAAAAGTCATGATTATGACATACAGGTCCAAGATATGATATAAAAATTCATGATTATGACGATAAGGTCAAACTGATATAACCGAAAAGTCATGATTATGACATACAGGTCCAAGTTATGATATAAAAAGTCATGATTATGACATAAAAGGTCAATTATGACAAAAAGTCATGATTATGACATACAGGTCCAAGTTATGATATCAAAATTATAACCGACAAGGTCAAAACTGACCATAAAAAGTCATGATTATGACATACAGGTCCAAAAACTGACATAAAAAGTCATGATTATGACATACAGGTCCAAGATATGACATAAAAAGTCATGATTATGACATACAGGTCCAAGTTATGATATAAAAATTCATAACCGACAAGGTCAAACTGACCAAAAAAGTCATGATTATGACATACAGGTCCAAGTTATGATTATAAAAAGGTCAAAACTGACCATAAAAGTCATGATTATGACATACAGGTCCAAGATATGACATAAAAAGTCATGATTATGACATACAGGTCCAAGTTATGATATAAAAATTCATAACCGACAAGGTCAAAACTGACGAAAAAGTCATGATTATGACATACAGGTCCAAGATATGATATAAAAAGTCATGATTATGACATACAGGTCCAATGATATAAAAATTATGATATAAAAAGTCATGATTATGACATACAGGTCCAAGTTATGATATAAAAATTCATAACCGACAAGGTCAAAACTGACCAAAAAAGTCATGATTATGACATACAGGTCAAAGATATGATATAAAAAGTCATGATTATGACATACAGGTCCAAGATATGATATAAAAAGTCATGATTATGACATACAGGTCAGATATGACATAAAAGTCATGATTATGACATACAGGTCCAAGTTATGATATAAAAATTCATAACCGACAAGGTCAAAACTGACCAAAAAGTCATGATTATGACATACAGGTCCAAGATATGATATAAAAGTCATGATTATGACATACAGGTCAAGATATGATATAAAAAGTCATGATTATGACATACAGGTCCAAGATATGATATAAAAAGTCATGATTATGACATACAGGTCCAAGATATGATATAAAAATTCATGATTCCGACAACAGGTCAAATCTGATAAAAAGTCATGATTATGACATACAGGTCAAGATATGATATAAAAGTCATGATTATGACATACAGGTCCAAGATATGATATAAAAAGTCATGATTATGACATACAGGTCAAGATATGATATAAAAAGTCATGATTATGACATACAGGTCCAAGATATGATATAAAAAGTCATGATTATGACATACAGGTCAAGATATGATATAAAAAGTCATGATTATGACATACAGGTCCAAGTTATGATATAAAAATTCATAACCGACAAGGTCAAAACTGACCATTAAAAAGTCATGATTATGACATACAGGTCCAAGATATGATATAAAATGTCATGATTATGACATACAGGTCCAAGATATGATATAAAAATTCATAACCGACAAGGTCAAAACTGACCAAAAAGTCATGATTATGACATATAGGTCCAAGATATGACATAAAAATTCATGATTATGACATACAGGTCCAAGTTATGATATAAAAAGTCATGATTATGACATACAGGTCCAAGTTATGATATAAAAATTAATAACCGACAAGGTCAAAAACCAAAAAAGTCATGATTATGACATACAGGTCCAAGATATGACATAAAAAGTCATGATTATGACATACAGGTCAAGATATGATATAAAAATTCATAACCGACAAGGTCAAAACGAAAAAAGTCATGATTATGACATACAGGTCCAAGATATGATATAAAAAGTCATGATTATGACATACAGGTCAAGATATGACATAAAAAGTCATGATTATGACATACAGGTCCAAGATATGATATAAAAATTCATAACCGACATACAGGTGACAAAAAAATGATTATGACCAGGTCCAAGATAAATAAAAGTCATGATTATGACATACAGGTCCAAGATATGATATAAAAAGTCATGATTATGACATACAGGTCCAAGATATGATATAAAAATTCATGATTATGACACAAGGTCAAGATATGATATAAAAAGTCATGATTATGACATACAGGTCAAGATATGATATAAAAAGTCATGATTATGACATACAGGTCCAAGATATGATATAAAAAGTCATGATTATGACATACAGGTCCAAGTTATGATATAAAAATTCATAACAGACAAGGTCAAAACTGACCAAAAAAGTCATGATTATGACATACAGGTCCAAGATATGACATAAAAATTCATGATTATGACATACAGGTCCAAGTTATGATATAAAAATTCATAACCGACAAGGTCAAAACTGACCAAAAAAGTCATGATTATGACATACAGGTCCAAGATATGATATAAAAAGTCATGATTATGACATACAGGTCAAGTTATGATATAAAAAGTCAAGATTATGATACAGGTAAAAATATGATAAAAATTCATAACCGACAAGGTCAAAACTGACCAAAAAAGTCATGATTATGACATACAGGTCCAAGATATGATATAAAAGTCATGATTATGACATACAGGTCCAAGATATGATATAAAAGTCATGATTATGACAACAGGTCCAAGTCATGATATAAAACTGACCGAAAAAGTCATGATTATGACATACAGGTCCAAGTTATGATATAAAAATTCATGATTATGACATACATAACCGACAAGGTCAAAACTGATATAAAAAAGTCATGATTATGACATACAGGTCCAAGATATGATATAAAAAGTCATGATTATGACATACAGGTCCAAGATATGATATAAAAGTCATGATTATGACATACAGGTCCAAGATATGATATAAAAAGTCATGATTATGACATACAGGTCCAAGATATGATATAAAAAAATAACACGACAAGGTCAAAACTGACCAAAAAGTCATGATTATGACATACAGGTCCAAGATATGATATAAAAGTCATGATTATGACATACAGGTCAAGATATGACATAAAAAGTCATGATTATGACATACAGGTCCAAGTTATGATATAAAAATTCATAACCGACAAGGTCAAAACTGACCCGAAAAAGTCATGATTATGACATACAGGTCCAAGATATGATATAAAAAGTCATGATTATGACATACAGGTCCAAGATATGATATAAAAAGTCATGATTATGACATACAGGTCCAAGTTATGATATAAAAATTCATAACCGACAAGGTCAAAACTGACCGAAAAAGTCATGATTATGACATACAGGTCCAAGATATGATATAAAAATTCATGATTATGAAATACAGGTCCAAGATATGATATAAAAGTCATGATTATGACATACAAGGTCAAATATGACATAAAAGTCATGATTATGACATACAGGTCAAGATATGATATAACCGAAAGGTCAAAACTGACCGAAAAAAGTCATGATTATGACATACAGGTCCAAGATATGACATAAAAAGTCATGATTATGACATACAGGTCCAAGTTATGATATAAAAATTCATAACCGACAAGGTCAAAACTGACCAAAAAGTCATGATTATGACATACAGGTCCAAGATATGATATAAAAAGTCATGATTATGACATACAGGTCCAAGATATGATATAAAAAAGTCATGATTATGACATACAGGTCAAGATATGATATAAAAAGTCATGATTATGACATACAGGTCCAAGTTATGATATAAAAATTCATAACCGACAAGGTCAAAACTGACCAAAAAGTCATGATTATGACATACAGGTCCAAGATATGATATAAAAGTTCATGATTATGACATACAGGTCAAGATATGATATAAAAAAGTCATGATTATGACATACAGGTCCAAGATATGATATAAAAAGTCATGATTATGACATACAGGTCCAAGATATGATATAAAAAGTCATGATTATGACATACAGGTCCAAGATATGATATAAAAAGTCATGATTATGACATACAGGTCCAAGATATGATATAAAAATTCATAACCGACAAGGTCAAAACTGACCAAAAAGTCATGATTATGACATACAGGTCCAAGATATGATATAAAAAGTCATGATTATGACATACAGGTCAAGATATGATATAAAAAGTCATGATTATGACATACAGGTCCAAGATATGATATAAAAATTCATAACCGACAAGGTCAAAACTGACCAAAAAGTCATGATTATGACATACAGGTCAAGATATGATATAAAAAGTCATGATTATGACATACAGGTCAAGATATGATATAAAAGTCATGATTATGACATACAGGTCCAAGATATGATATAAAAAAGTCATGATTATGACATACAGGTCCAAGATATGATATAAAAATTCATAACCGACAAGGTAAAAATGACCAAAAAGTCATGATTATGACATACAGGTCCAAGATATGATATAAAAAGTCATGATTATGACATACAGGTCCAATTATGATCAAATAAAAGTCATGATTATGACATACAGGTCCAAGATATGATATAAAAAGTCATGATTATGACATACAGGTCCAAGATATGATATAAAAATTCATAACCGACAAGGTCAAAACTGACCAAAAAGTCATGATTATGACATACAGGTCCAAGATATGATATAAAAAGTCATGATTATGACATACAGGTCAAGATATGATATAAAAAGTCATGATTATGACATACAGGTCCAAGTTATGATATAAAATTCATAACCGACAAGGTCAAAACTGACATAAAAGTCATGATTATGACATACAGGTCCAAGATATGATATAAAAAAAGTCATGATTATGACATACAGGTCCAAGATATGATATAAAAAGTCATGATTATGACATACAGGTCAAGATATGATATAAAAAGTCATGATTATGACATACAGGTCCAAGATATGATATAAAAAGTCATGATTATGACATACAGGTCAAGATATGACATAAAAAGTCATGATTATGACATACAGGTCCAAGATATGATATAAAAAGTCATGATTATGACATACAGGTCCAAGATATGATATAAAAATTCATAAAAAGGTCAAAACTGACCAAAAAGTCATGATTATGACATACAGGTCCAAGATATGACATAAAAAAGTCATGATTATGACATACAGGTCCAAGATATGATATAAAAATTCATATTATGACAAGGTCAAAACTGACCGAAAAAGTCATGATTATGACATACAGGTCCAAGATATGATATAAAAATTCATGATTATGACATACAGGTCAAATATGATATAAAAAGTCATGATTATGACATACAGGTCAAATATGATATAAAAATTCATAACATGACAAGGTCAAATATGACGAAAAAGTCATGATTATGACATACAGGTCCAAGATATGATATAAAAATTCAAACCGACAAGGTCATGACCCGAAAAAGTCATGATTATGACATACAGGTCCAAGATATGATATAAAAAGTCATGATTATGACATACAGGTCCAAGATATGATATAAAATGTCATGATTATGACATACAGGTCCAAGTTATGATATAAAAATTCATAACCGACAAGGTCAAAACTGACCGAAAAAGTCATGATTATGACATACAGGTCCAAGTTATGATATAAAAATTCATAACCGACAAGGTCAAAACTGACCGAAAAAGTCATGATTATGACATACAGGTCCAAGTTATGATATCAAAATTCATACATAAGGTCAAAATGACCGAAAAAGTCATGATTATGACATACAGGTCCAAGATATGATATAAAAAGTCATGATTATGACATACAGGTCAAGATATGATATAAAAAAAGTCATGATTATGACATACAGGTCCAAGATATGATATAAAAAGTCATGATTATGACATACAGGTCAAGATATGATATAAAAATTCATGATTATGACATACAGGTCAAAATATGATATAAAAAGTCATGATTATGACATACAGGTCCATGATTATGATATAAAAGTCATGATTATGACATACAGGTCCAAGATATGATATAAAAAGTCATGATTATGACATACAGGTCCAAGATATGATATAAAAAGTCATGATTATGACACAGGTCAAGATATGATATAAAAGTCATGATTATGACATACAGGTCCAAGTTATGATATAAAAATTCATAACCCCGACAAGGTCAAAACTGACCAAAAAGTCATGATTATGACATACAGGTCCAAGATATGATATAAAAAGTCATGATTATGACATACAGGTGACATACAGGTCCAAGATATGATATAAAAAGTCATGATTATGACATACAGGTCCAAGATATGATATAAAAAGTCATGATTATGACATACAGGTCCAAGATATGATATAAAAATTCATAACCGAAAGGTCAAAACTCAAAAAGTCATGATTATGACATACAGGTCCAAGATATGATATAAAAAGTCATGATTATGACATACAGGTCCAAGATATGATATAAAAATTCATAACCGACAAGGTCAAAACTGACCAAAAAGTCATGATTATGACATACAGGTCCAAGATATGATATAAAAATTCATGATTATGACATACAGGTCCAAGATATGATATAAAAATTCATAACCGACAAGGTCAAAACTGACCAAAAAGTCATGATTATGACATAAGGTATGACATAAAAAGATATGATTATGACATACAGGTCAAGATATGATATAAAAGTCATGATTATGACATACAGGTCAAGATATGATATAAAAAGTCATGATTATGACATACAGGTCAAGATATGATATAAAAAGTCATGATTATGACATACAGGTCCAAGATATGATATAAAAAGTCATGATTATGACATACAGGTCCAAGATATGATATAAAAAGTCATGATTATGACATACAGGTCCAAGTTATGATATAAAAATAACCGACAAGGTCAAAACTGACCAAAAAGTCATGATTATGACATACAGGTCCAAGATATGATATAAAAAGTCATGATTATGACATACAGGTCCAAGATATGATATAAAATGTCATGATTATGACATACAGGTCCAAGATATGATATAAAAAGTCATGATTATGACATACAGGTCCAAGTTATGATATAAAAATTCATAACCGACAAGGTCAAAACTGACCAAAAAAGTCATGATTATGACATACAGGTCAAGATATGATATAAAAAGTCATGATTATGACATACAGGTCCAAGATATGATATAAAAAGTCATGATTATGACATACAGGTCCAAGATATGATATAAAAATTCATAACCGACAAGGTCAAAACTGATATAAAAAGTCATGATTATGAAAGGTCAAGATATATGATTATGACATACAGGTCAAGATATGATATAAAAAGTCATGATTATGACATACAGGTCCAAGATATGATATAAAAAGTCATGATTATGACATACAGGTCCAAGTTATGATATAAAATTCATAACCGACAAGGTCAAAACTGATAAAAAGTCATGATTATGACATACAGGTCCAAGATATGATATAAAAATTCATGATTATGACATACAGGTCAAGTTATGATATAAAAATTCATAACCGACAAGGTCAAAACTGACCAAAAAAGTCATGATTATGACATACAGGTCCAAGATATGATATAAAAATTCATGATTATGACATACAGGTCCAAGATATGATATAAAAAGTCATGATTATGACATACAGGTCCAAGATATGATATAAAAAGTCATGATTATGACATACAGGTCCAAGTTATGATATAAAAATTCATAACATACAGGTCAAAGATATGATATAAAAAGTCATGATTATGACATACAGGTCCAAGATATGATATAAAAAGTCATGATTATGACATACAGGTCAAGATATGATATAAAAAGTCATGATTATGACATAAGGTCAAGATATGATATAAAAAGTCATGATTATGACATACAGGTCAAGTTATGATATAAAAATTCATAACCGACAAGGTCAAAACTGATATAAAAAGTCATGATTATGACATACAGGTCCAAGATATGATATAAAAAGTCATGATTATGACATACAGGTCCAAGATATGATATAAAAATATGACAACAAGGTCAAATCTGACCAAAAAGTCATGATTATGACATACAGGTCAAGATATGATATAAAAAGTCATGATTATGACATACAGGTCCAAGATATGATATAAAAAGTCATGATTATGACATACAGGTCAAGATATGATATAAAAGTCATGATTATGACATACAGGTCCAAGATATGATATAAAAATTCATAACCGACAAGGTCAAATATGACCAAAAAGTCATGATTATGACATACAGGTCCAAGATATGATATAAAAAGTCATGATTATGACATACAGGTCCAAGATATGATATAAAAAGTCATGATTATGACATACAGGTCAAGATATGATATAAAAAGTCATGATTATGACATACAGGTCCAATACAGGTCAAAACTGACCGAAAAAGTCATGATTATGACATACAGGTCCAAGATATGATATAAAAATTCATGATTATGACATACAGGTCAAGATATGATATAAAAAGTCATGATTATGACATACAGGTCCAAGATATGATATAAAAAGTCATGATTATGACATACAGGTCAAGATATGATATAAAAAGTCATGATTATGACATACAGGTCCAAGATATGATATAAAAATTCATAACCGACAAGGTCAAAACTGACCAAAAAAAGTCATGATTATGACATACAGGTCCAAGATATGATATAAAAATTCATGATTATGACATACAGGTCAATTATGACATAAAAGTCATGATTATGACATACAGGTCCAAGTTATGATATAAAAATTCATAACCGACAAGGTCAAAACTGACCGAAAAAGTCATGATTATGACATACAGGTCCAAGATATGATATAAAAAGTCATGATTATGACATACAGGTCCAAGATATGATATAAAATTCATAAAAGTCGATTATGACAAGGTCATGATATTATAAAAAGTCATGATTATGACAGGTCCAAGATATATGAATGAAACAAGGTAAAAAGTCATGATTATGACATACAGGTCCAAGTTATGATATAAAAATTCATAACCGACAAGGTCAAAACTGACCAAAAAGTCATGATTATGACATACAGGTCCAAGATATGATATAAAAAGTCATGATTATGACATACAGGTCCAAGATATGATATAAAAAGTCATGATTATGACATACAGGTCCAAGATATGATATAAAAAGTCATGATTATGACATACAGGTCCAAGATATGATATAAAAATTCATGATATGATCAAATCTGACCAAAAAGTCATGATTATGACATACAGGTCCAAGATATGATATAAAAATTCATAACATACAAGGTCCAAATATGATATAAAAAGTCATGATTATGACATACAGGTCCAAGATATGATATAAAAAGTCATGATTATGACATACAGGTCCAAGATATGATATAAAAAGTCATGATTATGACATACAGGTCAAGATATGATATAAAATGTCATGATTATGACATACAGGTCCAAGATATGATATAAAATGTCATGATTATGACATACAGGTCCAAGATATGATATAAAAATTCATAACCGACAAGGTCAAAACTGACTGAAAAAGTCATGATTATGACATACAGGTCCAAGATATGACATAAAAAGTCATGATTATGACATACAGGTCCAAGATATGATATAAAAATTCATAACCGACAAGGTCAAAACTGACCAAAAAGTCATGATTATGACATACAGGTCCAAGATATGATATAAAAAGTCATGATTATGACATACAGGTCCAAGATATGATATAAAAAGTCATGATTATGACATACAGGTCCAAGTTATGATATAAAAATTCATAACCGACAAGGTCAAAACTGACCAAAAAAGTCATGATTATGACATACAGGTCCAAGATATGACATAAAAATTCATGATTATGACATACAGGTCCAAGATATGATATAAAATGTCATGATTATGACATACAGGTCCAAGATATGATATAAAAAGTCATGATTATGACATACAGGTCCAAGTTATGATATAAAAATTCACACCGACAAGGTCAAATCTGATATAAAAAGTCATGATTATGACATACAGGTCCAAGATATGATATAAAAATTCATAACCGACAAGGTCAAAACTGACCGAAAAAGTCATGATTATGACATACAGGTCCAAGTTATGATATAAAAATTCATAACCGACAAGGTCAAAACTGACCGAAAAAGTCATGATTATGACATACAGGTCCAAGATATGATATAAAAAGTCATGATTATGACATACAGGTCAAGATATGATATAAAAAGTCATGATTATGACATACAGGTCCAAGATATGATATAAAAAGTCATGATTATGACATACAGGTCCAAGTTATGATATAAAAATTCATAACCGACAAGGTCAAAACTGACCAAAAAGTCATGATTATGACATACAGGTCCAAGATATGATATAAAAAGTCATGATTATGACATACAGGTCAAGATATGATATAAAAAGTCATGATTATGACATACAGGTCAAGATATGATATAAAAAATCATGATTATGACATACAGGTCCAAGATATGATATAAAAAGTCATGATTATGACATACAGGTCCAAGATATGATATAAAAAGTCATGATTATGACATACAGGTCAAGATATGATAAAAAGTCATGATTATGACATACAGGTCAAGATATGATATAAAAATTCATAATGACATACAGGTCCAAGATATGACCGAAAAAAAGTCATGATTATGACATACAGGTCCAAGATATGATATAAAAAGTCATGATTATGACATACAGGTCCAAGATATGATATAAAAAGTCATGATTATGACATACAGGTCCAAGTTATGATATAAAAATTCATAACCGACAAGGTCAAAACTGACCAAAAAAGTCATGATTATGACATACAGGTCCAAGATATGATATAAAAAGTCATGATTATGACATACAGGTCCAAGATATGATATAAAAAGTCATGATTATGACATACAGGTCAAGATATGATATAAAAAGTCATGATTATGACATACAGGTCCAAGTTATGATATAAAAATTCATAACCGACAAGGTCAAAACTGACCAAAAAAGTCATGATTATGACATACAGGTCCAAGATATGATATAAAAAGTCATGATTATGACATACAGGTCCAAGATATGATATAAAAATTCATGATTATGACATACAGGTCCAAGTTATGATATAAAAAGTCATGATTATGACATACAGGTCCAAGATATGATATAAAAATTCATGACAAGGTCAAATGACCAAAAAGTCATGATTATGACATACAGGTCCAAGATATGATATAAAAGTCATGATTATGACATACAGGTCCAAGATATGATATAAAAATTCATAACCGACAAGGTCAAAACTGACCGAAAAAGTCATGATTATGACATACAGGTCCAAGATATGATATAAAAAGTCATGATTATGACATACAGGTCCAAGATATGATATAAAAAGTCATGATTATGACATACAGGTCCAAGATATGATATAAAAAGTCATGATTATGACATACAGGTCAAGTTATGATATAAAAATTCATAACCGACAAGGTCAAATCTGACCAAAAAGTCATGATTATGACATACAGGTCCAAGATATGATATAAAAAGTCATGATTATGACATACAGGTCAAGATATGATATAAAAAGTCATGATTATGACATACAGACAAGTTATGATCAAAATTATGACAAGGTCAAAACTGACCAAAAAAGTCATGATTATGACATACAGGTCCAAGATATGATATAAAAAGTCATGATTATGACATACAGGTCAAGATATGATATAAAAAGTCATGATTATGACATACAGGGTCAAGATATGATATAAAATGTCATGATTATGACATACAGGTCCAAGATATGATATAAAATTCATGATTATGACATACAGGTCAAGATATGACCATAAAAAGTCATGATTATGACATACAGGTCAAGTTATGATATAAAAATTCATAACCGACAAGGTCAAAACTGACCAAAAAGTCATGATTATGACATACAGGTCCAAGATATGATATAAAAAGTCATGATTATGACATACAGGTCCAAGATATGATATAAAAATTCATAACCGACACAGGTCAAAACTGATATAAAAAGTCATGATTATGACATACAGGTCCAAGATATGATATAAAAATCATGATTATGACATACAGGTCAAGATATGATATAAAAAGTCATGATTATGACATACAGGTCCAAGATATGATATAAAATTCATATTATGACATAAGGTCAAAACTGATATAAAAAGTCATGATTATGACATACAGGTCAAGATATGATATAAAAAGTCATGATTATGACATACAGGTCCAAGATATGATATAAAAAGTCATGATTATGACATACAGGTCAAGATATGATATAAAAAGTCATGATTATGACATACAGGTCCAAGATATGATATAAAAATTCATAACCGACAAGGTCAAAACTGACCAAAAAAGTCATGATTATGACATACAGGTCCAAGATATGACATAAAAAGTCATGATTATGACATACAGGTCCAAGATATGATATAAAAATTCATAACCGACAAACAAAAACTGACCAAGATTATGAATAAAGTAAAAAGTCATGATTATGACATACAGGTCCAAGATATGACATAAAAAGTCATGATTATGACATACAGGTCCAAGATATGATATAAAAAGTCATGATTATGACATACAGGTCCAAGTTATGATATAAAAAGTCATGATTATGACAAACAAAGGTCATCATGATTATATACAGGTCAAGATATGATATAAAAAGTCATGATTATGACATACAGGTCCAAGATATGACATAAAAAGTCATGATTATGACATACAGGTCCAAGTTATGATATAAAAATTCATAACCGACAAGGTCAAAACTGACCGAAAAAGTCATGATTATGACATACAGGTCCAAGATATGATATAAAAAGTCATGATTATGACATACAGGTCCAAGATATGATATAAAAATTCATGATTATGACATACAGGTCCAAGATATGATATAAAAAGTCATGATTATGACATACAGGTCAAGATATGATATAAAAAGTCATGATTATGACATACAGGTCCAAGATATGATATAAAAAATTCATACAACCGACAAGGTCAAAACTGACCAAAAAGTCATGATTATGACATACAGGTCCAAGATATGATATAAAATGTCATGATTATGACATACAGGTCCAAGATATGATATAAAAAGTCATGATTATGACATACAGGTCAAGATATGATATAAAAAGTCATGATTATGACATACAGGTCCAAGATATGATATAAAAAGTCATGATTATGACATACAGGTCCAAGATATGATATAAAAAGTCATGATTATGACATACAGGTCCAAGATATGATATAAAAATTCATGGTCAAAACGACCGAAAAAAGTCATGATTATGACATACAGGTCCAAGTTATGATATAAAAATGACCGACAGGTCCAAGATATGATATAAAAAGTCATGATTATGACATACAGGTCCAAGATTATGACATATGATATGATATAAAAATTCATAACCGACAAGGTCAAAACTGACCGAAAAAGTCATGATTATGACATACAGGTCCAAGATATGATATAAAAAGTCATGATTATGACATACAGGTCCAAGATATGATATAAAAAGTCATGATTATGACATACAGGTCCAAGTTATGATATAAAAATTCATAACCGACAAGGTCAAAACTGACCAAAAAAGTCATGATTATGACATACAGGTCCAAGATATGATATAAAAAGTCATGATTATGACATACAGGTCCAAGATATGATATAAAAAAGTCATGATTATGACATACAGGTCAAGATATGATATAAAAAGTCATGATTATGACATACAGGTCCAAGTTATGATATAAAAATTCATTATGACAAGGTCCAAACTATGATATAAAAAGTCATGATTATGACATACAGGTCCAAGATATGATATAAAAAGTCATGATTATGACATACAGGTCAAGATATGATATAAAAAGATAGGTCCAAGATATAAAAAGTCATGATTATGACATACAGGTCAAGATATGATATAAAAAGTCATGATTATGACATACAGGTCCAAGATATGATATAAAAAGTCATGATTATGACATACAGGTCCAAGATATGATATAAAAATTCATGATTATGACATACAGGTCCAAGATATGATATAAAAATTCATAACCGACAAGGTCAAAACTGACATACAGGTCCAAGATATGATATAAAAAGTCATGATTATGACATACAGGTCCAAGATATGATATAAAAAGTCATGATTATGACATACAGGTCCAAGATATGATATAAAAATTCATAATCCGACAAAGGTCAAAAGTCTGATTATGACATACAGGTCAAGATATGATATAAAAATTCATACAGGTCAAGATATGATATAAAAAGTCATGATTATGACATACAGGTCCAAGATATATGATATAAAAAGTCATGATTATGACATACAGGTCCAAGATATGATATAAAAAGTCATGATTATGACATACAGGTCCAAGATATGATATAAAAAGTCATGATTATGACATACAGGTCCAAGATATGATATAAAAATTCATGATTATGACATACAGGTCAAGATATGATATAAAATGTCATGATTATGACATACAGGTCCAAGATATGATATAAAAATTCATGATTATGACACAAGGTCAAAATATGATATAAAAAGTCATGATTATGACATACAGGTCCAAGATATGATATAAAAATTCATAACATGACAAGGTCATGAAACATACAGGTCCAAGATATGATATAAAAAAGTCATGATTATGACATACAGGTCAAGATATGATATAAAAAGTCATGATTATGACATACACTGACCGAAAAAGTCATGATTATGACATATCCAAGGTCCAAGATATGACATATGATATAAAAGTCATGATTATGACATACAGGTCCAAGATATGATATAAAAAGTCATGATTATGACATACAGGTCCAAGATATGATATAAAAAGTCATGATTATGACATACAGGTCCAAGATATGATATAAAATGTCATGATTATGAATACAGGTCCAAGATATGATATAAAAATTCATAACCGACAAGGTCAAAACTGACCGAAAAAGTCATGATTATGACATACAGGTCCAAGATATGATATAAAAAGTCATGATTATGACATACAGGTCCAAGATATGATATAAAAATTCATAACCGACAAGGTCAAAACTGACCAAAAAAGTCATGATTATGACATACAGGTCAAGATATGATATAAAAGTCATGATATAAAAATTATATGACATACAGGTCAAGATATGATATAAAAAGTCATGATTATGACATACAGGTCAAGTTATGATATAAAAAGTCATGATTATGACATACAGGTCCAAAATATGATATAAAAGTCATGATTATGACATACAGGTCCAAGATATAACCGACAAGGTCAAAACTGACCAAAAAGTCATGATTATGACATACAGGTCCAAGATATGATATAAAAAGTCATGATTATGACATACAGGTCAAGATATGATATAAAAAGTCATGATTATGACATACAGGTCCAAGATATGATATAAAAATTCATGATTATGACATCCAAATATGACCATAAAAGGATTATGACATACAGGTCCAAGATATGATATAAAAATCATATAACCGACAAGGTCAAAACTGACCGAAAAAGTCATGATTATGACATACAGGTCAAGATATGATAAAAAGTCATGATTATGACATACAGGTCAAGATATGATATAAAAAGTCATGATTATGACATACAGGTATAGGTCAAGATATGATATAAAAATTCATAACCGACAAGGTAAAACTGACCAAAAAGTCATGATTATGACATACAGGTCCAAGTTATGATATAAAAAGTCATGATTATGACATACAGGTCCAAGATATGATATAAAAAGTCATGATTATGACATACAGGTACAAGTTATGATATAAAAATTCATAACCGACAAGGTCAAAACTGACCAAAAAAGTCATGATTATGACATACAGGTCCAAGATATGATATAAAAAGTCATGATTATGACATACAGGTCCAAGATATGATATAAAAAGTCATGATTATGACATACAGGTCCAAGATATGATATAAAAGTCATGATTATGACATACTGATTGACAGGTCCAAGATATGATATAAAATTCATAACCGATAAGGTCAAAACTGACCAAAAAAGTCATGATTATGACACATAGGTCCAAGATATGACATAAAAATTCATGATTATGACATACAGGTACAAGTTATGATATAAAAATTCATAACCGACAAGGTCAAAACTGACCGAAAAAGTCATGATTATGACATACAGGTCCAAGTTATGATATAAAAATGATTATGACATACAGGTCAAGATATGATATAAAAAGTCATGATTATGACATACAGGTCCAAGATATGATATAAAAAGTCATGATTATGACATACAGGTCCAAGATATGATATAAAATGTCATGAATGACATACAGGTCCAAGATATGATATAAAAGTCATGATTATGACATACAGGTCCAAGATATGATATAAAAAGTCATGATTATGACATACAGGTCCAAGTTATGATATAAAAATTCATGATTATGACATAAAGGTCCAAGATATGATATAAAAAGTCATGATTATGACATACAGGTCCAAGTTATGATATAAAAATTCATAACCGACAAGGTCAAATCTGACCAAAAAAGTCATGATTATGACATACAGGTCCAAGATATGATATAAAAAGTCATGATTATGACATACAGGTCCAAGATATGATATAAAAATTCATAACCGACAAGGTCAAAACTGACCAAAAAGTCATGATTATGACATACAGGTGACATAAAAAAGATTATGACATAGGTCCAAGATATGATATAAAAATTCATAACCGACAAGGTCAAAACTGACCAAAAAGTCATGATTATGACATACAGGTCCAAGATATGACATAAAAATTCATGATTATCAGGTCCAAGATATGACATAAAAAATTCATGATTATGACATACAGGTCCAAGTTATGATATAAAAAGTCATGATTATGACATACAGGTCCAAGTTATGATATAAAAAGTCATGATTATGACATACAGGTCCAAGATATGATATAAAAAATGACATAACCGACAAGGTCAAAACTGACCAAAAAAGTCATGATTATGAAATACAGGTCCAAGATATGATATAAAAATTCATAACCGACAAGGTCAAAACTGACCGAAAAAGTCATGATTATGACATACAGGTCCAAGATATGACATAAAAAGTCATGATTATGACATACAGGTCCAAGTTATGATATAAAAAGTCATGATTATGACATACACAAGTTATGATCCAAAATTCATGAGGTCAAAATAAAAAAGTCATGATTATGACATACAGGTCCAAGATATGACATAAAAATTCATGATTATGACATACAGGTCCAAGATATGATATAAAAATTAATAACCGACAAGGTCAAAACTGACCAAAAAGTCATGATTATGACATACAGGTCCAAGATATGACATAAAAATTCATGATTATGACATACAGGTCCAGAAGTTATGATATAAAAATTCATAACGTCATGACGAAAAAGTCATGATTATGACATACAGGTCCAAGATATGATATAAAAAGTCATGATTGATGACATACAGGTCCAAGATATGATATAAAAATTCATAACCGACAAGGTAAAAACTGACCAAAAAAGTCATGATTATGACATACAGGTCCAAGTTATGATATAAAAAGTCATGATTATGACATACAGGTCCAAGATATGATATAAAAAGTCATGATTATGACATACAGGTCCAAGATATGATATAAAAATTCATAACTGACATGATTATGACAAGGTCAAGATATGATATAAAAAGTCATGATTATGACATACAGGTCCAAGATATGATATAAAAAGTCATGATTATGACATACAGGTCCAAGATATGATATACAAAATAACGACAAGGTCATGACCAAAAAGTTATGATTATGACACACAGGTCCAAGATATGATATAAAAATTCATGATTATGACATACAGGTACAAGTTATGATATAAAAATTCGCAACCGATAGGTCAAAACTGACCGAAAAAGTCATGATTATGACATACAGGTCCAAGTTATGATATAAAAAGTCATGATTATGACATACAGGTCCAAGATATGATATAAAATGTCATGATTATGACATACAGGTCCAAGATATGATATAAAAGTCATGATTATGACATACAGGTCCAAGATATGATATAAAAAGTCATGATTATGACATACAGGTCCAAGTTATGATATAAAAATTCATGATTATGACATAAAGGTCAAGATATGATATAAAAAGTCATGATTATGACATACAGGTCCAAGTTATGATATAAAAATTCATAACCGACAAGGTCAAAACTGACTGAAAAAGTCATGATTATGACATACAGGTCCAAGATATGATATAAAAAGTCATGATTATGACATACAGGTCAAGATATGATATAAAAAGTCATGATTATGACATACAGGTCAAGATATGATATAAAAATTGATTATGACGATACAGGTCAAATATGATATAAAAAGTCATGATTATGACATACAGGTCCAAGATATGATATAAAAAGTCATGATTATGACATACAGGTCCAAGATATGATATAAAAAGTCATGATTATGACATACAGGTCCAAGATATGATATAAAATGTCATGATTATGACATACAGGTCCAAGATATGATATAAAAATTCATGATTATGACATACAGGTCCAAGATATGATATAAAAATTCATGATTATGACATACAGGTCCAAGATATGATATAAAAAGTCATGATTATGACATACAGGTCCAAGATATGATATAAAAAGTCATGATTATGACATACAGGTCCAAGATATGACATAAAAAGTCATGATTATGACATACAGGTCCAAGATATGACATAAAAAGTCATAACTGACAAGGTCAAAACTGACCAAAAGAGTCATGATTTTGACATACAGCTGACCTTTTTATGACTTGGTTATGACTTTTTATGACTTGTCATAATTAATATTTACTATTTTAGCATGATTTTTTTTTCTTCATATGTGGTGAAAGCATCACTAATGTAAAGTGTTTCCCTGAACACACTTCAGTGGTGAATGTGCGCCATGATAAAGTTCTTTGTGAATCACAGATTGACACCTGTCAGTCAAACACTCACTGGATGTCAGTTCAGACAGCACGGGCCTAATCTGAGCACCACGGTCAATGTTTTCACGCTGTGAGGAGCGAGCAGCCCGTGGCCTCATTACAAACACAGACTGTCACAGCGGCTGATGTCTGCCAGCGCCGCTCAACAGCCACTCTGCCTCTAAAGCAGCGTGAGACTCAGTCAGTAATTGGTGCTCCGGGGATCGGAGAGGCAGCGACACTCAAACCCAGAGCAAACACAGGGAACGCTGGAGGTGTGGAGAGCTGCCGGATAATAAGAGCAAACATCATGGAGTGCCTCTTACCATCGCTAGCACTGGAAACATGCTTTATTACACACTCACTCGGCATTATGCAGATAATATCTCTTAATGCACAATTGTTTGGTTGCATGACAACTATAAACAGCAACTAGTACTAGTGGATGATCAGATTATGATTAATGCATCAAACTAGGGCTGAAACATTTCCTCGAGTAATTCAAATTCAAAAATATCTTTCGCTTTGTTTGGTCCATTTAACTACACACGGTCATGTTGCAGAAAGACATGCGTGGATTGGGGTTATACCCATGGGTTAGGTGGGTAAAGTAATAAAAAAACATTCCAAAAATTGCAGGTGGATGAGAGATAAGTCATTAATGTGTTGATTTTAATAAAGACGCAGAACTCTCGTTTCACGGTAAAACACAATGACTGTGTGTCATTCTTTAACTTTCATTTTCAGCCAATTTCAATATCAAAGACCGCAATATGAGAGAGCGGACATCAGCACTGACAATATCATTTTGTCTCGCTATTTTTAAATGAAGACAACTGTGTGCTGAGATTCAGGATGAGACGCTGAACATTGGGTTTAATTTGCGGCAGTTTGCGCTTAAGAGATACGAGCATCTCCAAACACATGAACAGCATGGAGTTTGCACACACATCACCGCCATTGTGATGTGTATGTGAAATGTTTAATGGGACTTTATACACTCACCTAAAGGATTATTAGGAACACCTGTTCAATTTCTCATTAATGCAGTTATCTAATCAACCAATCACATGGCAGTTGCTTCAATGCATTTAGGGGTGTGGTCCTGGTCAAGACAATCTCCTGAACTCCAAACTGAATGTCAGAATGGGAAAGAAAGGTGATTTAAGCAATTTTGAGCATGGCATGGTTGTTGGTGCCAGACGGGCCGGTCTGAGTATTTCACAATCTGCTGAGTTACTGGGATTTTCACGCACAACCATTTCTAGGGTTTACAAAGAATGGTGTGAAAAGGGAAAAACATCCAGTATGCGGCAGTCCTGTGGGCGAAAATGCCTTGTTGATGCTAGAGGTCAGAGGAGAATGGGCCGACTGATTCAAGCTGATAGAAGAGCAACTTTGACTGAAATAACCACTCGTTACAACCGAGGTATGCAGCAAAGCATTTGTGAAGCCACAACACGCACAACCTTGAGGCGGATGGGCTACAACAGCAGAAGACCCCACCGGGTACCACTCATCTCCACTACAAATAGGAAAAAGAGGCTACAGTTTGCACAAGCTCACCAAAATTGGACAGTTGAAGACTGGAAAAATGTTGCCTGGTCTGATGAGTCTCGATTTCTGTTGAGACATTCAGATGGTAGAGTCAGAATTTGGCGTAAACAGAATGAGAACATGGATCCATCATGCCTTGTTACCACTGTGCAGGCTGGTGGTGGTGGTGTAATGGTGTGGGGGATGTTTTCTTGGCACACTTTAGGCCCCTTAGTGCCAATTGGGCATCGTTTAAATGCCACGGCCTACCTGAGCATTGTTTCTGACCATGTCCATCCCTTTATGACCACCATGTACCCATTCTCTGATGGCTACTTCCAGCAGGATAATGCACCATGTCACAAAGCTCGAATCATTTCAAATTGGTTTCTTGAACATGACAATGAGTTCACTGTACTAAAATGGCCCCCACAGTCACCAGATCTCAACCCAATAGAGCATCTTTGGGATGTGGTGGAACAGAACTTCGTGCCCTGGATGTGCATCCCACAAATCTCCATCAACTGCAAGATGCTATCCTATCAATATGGGCCAACATTTCTAAAGAATGCTTTCAGCACCTTCAATGCCACGTACAATTAAGGCAGTTCTGAAGGTGAAAGGGGGTCAAACACAGTATTAGTATGGTGTTCCTAATAATCCTTTAGGTGAGTGTATATACTTGATATCTTTGATTAAAATATTAATAAAAGCTAAGTGCACCAAATAGCAGAACAAGCTGATGCACAGCGCTCGTGCTTTCATGGATTTGCGTAATTTAAATCTCACACTTTAATCATATTTATAGCTCCTAACTTAAAGCAAGCTGTTACTATGATGAATGATTAGCTCAAAATGTAGATCGGTATGTGCGACGTACTTTATCTGAATTAAACACAAACACATCTCTCGGCTCTCGCTCACGTTCCAGCAGTTACCCCTCCGTGTGCTGTGTATGTTGTCGACCCTGGTTTAGGCTATTTAAGAAATGTAATCTCGCAAAAGATTTTTTAAAGCGACCTACTCCAGTGTAGCTATATGTTACGATAGCGTCGCACTTAACACTGAGAATGTGAATAATTGTAATGTGACGATCGGGTGTGGATATCTAAATCAGACTAGATCATGTGCGATGGTTTGTTTTTAACAGCGGATTCGGTGACATTAGAGCAGATCCACGCATCTCTACTCTTGTTTTTATTCCAAGTTTCCTTCCTGTCCAATATTTTTTGCTTCTTACAAAAGCCACAAAGCCTTCAGAAGACAGTGAAGGCTTATGTCATGCCTGAGCTGAAGCTGAAACTTGAAACATAAATGCAATGTTTAGGCATTATCATTATTTATATTACTATGATTCTGATTTATAGGTTGTAGGTTTAGTTTTAGGTTGTACTATTTGAAATTGATTTTTATATTTTATTTTTATATTTGTAATTGCATTTTGAATATAATATGGCAATTGAATGCACTAAATTGGTTTAGTTTTCACAGATATTAATGTACAGTTTCAGCAATAAAGCATAAAATCTTAATACAAAAAGGAACCGAACCCTACAGAACAGTGAGTTTTGTTCATGAAACACAATAAATAATTGTTGCAATGCATTTACTACAGGTGTAAAAACAGACTGATTTAGGCAATCTTTCCTCTGCTATTTTAAGTGAATGGGTTCTACAGTCCGATGATTGTGTTTTTGTCTCTTTCATCTGGTATTTTGTTCATGCTTCGATTTCATTGGGTCATCATGACAATAGCATCTAGATGCATCCCTTACCTTTCCCATTTTCATCTTGTCAAGCGTGCGGTATGTTGAGAGTTCGGTCACATGATGTGTGTCATTGAAAGTGTCACGTCTCTCTTGATAATAAAGCTCTACTGGCTCTCTGTCTTTTGTTTCTCTCTGTCGCTGTGAGATTCAACATCCTGCTGTTCTCTTAATATCCCTGTCCTGAGCGGGTCATTATTTCTGCTCCCTAATGAACACGAGACATGCATCGCCCTTCTAATGCCTTTAGATATATAATTTATATAAAAAGAGCCTGAATTGATTTCATGAAGCCGTCAGAGATAATAAGCAGTAAAGCTGAAGACACTCAAACCAAAGCACTTAGTAGAACTTATAAATAAAAAATTACCTTTTCGGCTTCTTTTCTAGTCTAGTTTTTGCATTGTATAGTACTATGAATATTGTTTGCAAAGCTACATAATTCTTGTGAAGCTCCACATTTGTAAGTTGCTTTGCATAAGTGTCTGCTAAATCAATATAAATTAAAGTAATTTCATCCCTTAAAACTCATCTTTGTTCACCAAACTGACACTCTTGTGAAAAAAATAATTTCTTAATGCCTTAAAATAGCTTGAATGTAACCCTGAACCCTTGCCTCATTTAGTTTACGTGGATTCATGAATATGTAAATTAGCCCCGCCTCCACTCACACGCACCAGCTCAGAAATACAGTCGGTAACTTACTGAGGTAAACTGTAATTAATATGTTTAGCCTTTGTGTTGAATACGTTATCAAACAGCTAATAATGTGTTGCTAATGTTAAAATAACCCAGGATAACCTCTTGAGACAATAGTTAATGATATGCTAAAGCCCCGCCCCCCTCGTGACGTGATTGGTTAGTTTGTGAGTGTCTTTGGTTCACTGCAGTTTTAGAGAGAAAATACTCAGCAATGGTGTTGACTGATGAATGTGCACATGGCACATTCATCAGACATATTAACATTAAAAACATGTTTTCACCACGGGGGACTGTAGTTAAATTATAAATAAATATCTATATATTTTTATTTTTTTATAATAAATCATTACTATTGGTCACTCTTTACGCCTGTCTGTGGGTTTTTGCAAGTATTTAACCAATGAAAAGTATTAAAAGAGCTTGTGACTAAAGCTCGTAACTCCATTGGCTGATCAGACAAAGCTCATAGCTCCGCCCACCTCTATCATAGAGACAGAGTGCATTTAGGCCACGCCCACAGAGAGGGGGCAATCCAACGCTCTCCATTGACTTTGTTTGTAATTTAGTTCTCAGTGTAATATAACATGTCGTGCTCTGTCTCAATCCACTTTTGTCTCCTTAAACGCTGTTTTTTTTTTGGGTCAACAGCTTATAAAAACTTCTGGGTTTTTGGTTCTGCGTTTTTGAGCTTGTTTGCCGTACACCTCGTCACACAGCAGCTGTCAGACATTGTTCTGTTTTTTGTTACAAGTCAGAAATCACACAATACAGAGTCAATGGAGACGGCGTGATTGTTCCCCCCCCGGTGGGCGTGGCTTTCAGATTATGACGTGTCGCTCGGTCTCTATGAATGAAGGGCCGCACACAGTTTAGAACGTTTTTGCTTGTTTGCAATGCAATGGTAAATAAAGAACTGAGTGTTTGAATGAGTACAGCGTTTTATATATTTTAAATTTTAAATATATATATATATATATATATATATATATATATATATATATATATATATATATATATATATATATATATATATATATATATATCATAGACTTCCACATTGTCATTTTGAGGGTCGTAAAAATTGTCATAATATTTTATTACCCGTCATTTTAATGATAATTAGCCATTTAATAGGCTCTGTTTTTGTTCATGAATTTACAGGACAAGCTAGATTATTTATTTCTGTAGGGAAAGTTGAACAGAGAACGTGAGTCACTTTTTCAGGTTTCATCATGAATGTGTGTCTAATAAACCGCAATAAGCTTTGTTACTTTAGATATGAAACTAAGTCTCAGCTTTCAAATTCTGTCCATTTTTATCACAAAATTCAACCAATAAATACCGTCGCTCTAATGTGGCGCGAGAGATCACAAAGCGAACAAACGTTTCTACGTTACAGAACGAAACATAAACAAACATCAGAAAATGTGATGAAAGATACACTCCAACTTACCCAAATCCGTATCATGTCTCATGTAACCGATCAATCCGTGTTCCAACCGCAGAAACGCGTCAGTGCAACAGCTTGTAAACAATGTGATGTCATTCAGAAAAGCCATTCGTTGAGCATTAACTTGATAGTCCGCAAGAGTGCACTCTCCACCAAGTGGACAGGGCTGGGAATTACAGTTACATTGTAACAGTGTAATCTGACAAAATGACGGACGGCTTTCAGATTTTCTGTCAATGACAGAAAATGTTCTGTTAACGCGACCTCTGGTGTGTGTATGCATGTATAAAGGCTAATGTTTTATTTACTCGAGGAGCGGAGAAGAGTGTCTGCTGTGCCGTCTGCGCAAAGCACTTCATCTTTAACAACACGAGGCTTTGGCCAGATGACACGATGCACTTACTGCCATTCTAATGACGGACAAAGCACGCATGACCAGCATTCACTGGGCAAAAACCTCGTAACCATTTGAGATTGATTTAGACTCTTTGTCATAATTTTTGTCAATTATGAATCGGTATGTCAAATAACTTTTTTTTGGTGACAATTTTGACATTTGTCATATTTTGGACTTTTATGTCATACATTTGACATGTCATAATAATTATGACTTTGACAAAGAGTTAAAATTATGACATAAAAGTCCAATTGTCAATTATGACTCAGTATGTCATAACTTAGTTTTTGACAATTTTGACTGTCAGTTATGACTTATGTCATATTTTGGGCCTTTATGTCATCATAATTATGACTTAATATTATATATATTAATAAAACACACATATATATAATATTGATATGTCAATTTAAACTCTTTGTCAATTATGACTCAGTATGTCATATTACTTTGTCATATTTTGACTGTCAGTTGACTTATGTCATAATTTTGACTTTTGTCAATTATGACTGAATTTTGACTTTTTATATCATAATTGAGATTTTTATGTCATAATTGTGACTTTTTTGACTTTATCAGTTATGACTTTTTATGTCATAATTTGGACCTCTGTCATAGTAATTATGACTTTGACTTGTGTCATAATGTTAATCTTTCTAATTTCAACTTGTCATAATTAAAGATTTACCAAAGCATGATTTTTTCTTCATATGTGGTGAAAGCGTTCCCCTGAACAGACTTCAGTGGTGAATGTGTGCAACTCCATCCAAAGTTGATTTTGGTAACATGTTAATAATATAACAACACAAATAACCATATCAACTTTGAAATCACAGTGTTTAATTATTTAAAAAAAAAAAAAAGTGTAAAGTAGCTTTTTGATCATAGGAGGTTATAAATGAATAAACAGGAGTTGCTCTAGTAAGTGCTTCAGCTTTACAGTTAATCATCTCTGACAGCTTTGTGAAATCCATCCAGGCTCTCATCATTTTGATGTATAAAGGCATTAGAAGGGCGACGCATGCCTCGTGTTCATTAGTGAGCAGAAATAATGACCCGACACAGACCAGATAACACTCATATTATTAAAAAAACATTTCTCATCTCCTCTAGTCCTCTTCCTAATCTAGTTGTCTGACATTGTTGATGAACTGCCCGCTTTGGATAAAAGCATCTGCCAAATGCATGAATGTAAATGTTTGTGTGTTTGGGAAGGATTGTACCCTAGTTATCCTGATGGTCACACACACACACACGCACGCACGCACGCACTCGCACACACACACACACACACACACACACACACACACACACACACACACACACACACAGGGTGTGTGTTTCGGAGTATGACTGTGTGAAGTGTGGATACTGACCGCAGGCCGTGGGCTCGAAGCTCCCGGCTGGTGCGTAACCTCTCCAGGTCCTGCACGTCTCGAAACAGGAAGAAGACGTCTTTACACTCCGGATGGGTCTCAAACAACCTGTTCCCGACACAACAGACATTCAGACGAGCTCTTCAACCACAAACTCACATCGCGTTACCATAACCACACACCTTTATGAGCAGGTCAGCCGTCTGAGCCCATTGTTTGCACATTTTAATGCTGGTTTTAACTACTTAAATGTATAAATCACACTGTAACAAAGACACATTAAAATAAAGTGGAACCAATAGTAGCTTCTTCAGATTATTAAAATGTTCTTCACACTAAGAAATAAATTCTCTTTTAAAAAAACTGATCACTGAAAGAACCAAAACTGGTCCTTCTATCCATGGCATTACTGTGAAAACCTCCATTTTGAACCTTCATTATTAAGAGTTTATAGTTGTGATCACGTGTAATGCAGAAGATGTTACAAGAAATAACACAGACATACTGTGTGAACATCATCTACACACTATTATAATCAGGGCCTAAAGCAAACATTCGCCAAATGCGAGTAAAAAGCAGCGCTTGCGAGTAAGAAACAGTGAACGAACGACGCTCGGGACAGTTGACGGGTCAGCGCTGCATCGTCACGAGAGTTTAAACCTTGACAATTTAAATATTAAAGCGCAAGAAGACGTGAAAGGGAACTCGATCGTAACTCGCGTGAATATCTGAAGTGCGCACACAGAAAGCCAGCGCGCAAATACTGCACTTGAGCAGACAGATTCACACAAAATGATGTCCATAAATAGCGAGTATCCTAGTAAACATAGTTGTGTATGTCTTAAGTGAACATAAACAGTTGTGAAAGTAAAACATGTGTATCAGTGTAGTAGATCCGTGTGTTCACTCTTAAAGAGACAGTAGCCTAATATTCCTGCTGTCTGTGTGTTTAATGTTAATCCTTCCCATTTTTGCGTATGAGTGGTCTAAGACCTTAGGACTTTTGTCACACTTGAACCATGAACGCACAAAAAAAACTGACAGGATTCGAGGAGTTTTTGTGGTTATATGCGTTTTTCAATAATTTTTTTTTTCTCCGTCGGAAGAAACCAGAGGTTGCGAAGCAAGTTTGGTTACATGAACAAAGGCACTCACTCTCTGGTAACCTAGCAACGTAGGCAGCGACACATTAACAGCCAATCATGTAACAGTATCATGTTTGGTTCAGTAACAGAACCGGCGTGGAGTGATACGGGGAAAATGAGTGCCGCAGCGAGCGTAGAAATTGTTGATAAATCAGGAAAACAAGTCAGCTCACCAGTATGGCAGTTTTTTGGGATTTTATAAGTCTGACTGTAGTCAGACCAATGTAAATCTGTAAATTATGCAAGACCGTTGTCCCCACCATGACTGGTAATACCACAAACTTGTTTTACCACCTTAAGATTCAAGATTCAAGCCTCACATACACTGGCTCCTCCGCAGTGAAATGACTTTCGCCTGGCTCTCCGCGACTGCGCGTGCGCCTCGTCCGTTTGGTGAAGTGTTTATACTCGCCGTTGTGCTTTTCTTTGAAACAACAGGAGGGCAAACACAGGAATCAGTGGTGAAAAGTAGGAATACGCATGTGACAATGTTTACTTTATTAAACTTTATCAAAACCACACTATGAAAGAATTGTGTAAACCCAGTAAACCCAGCATTACTTGTGGCATTAGAACAGAATATGGATGGGAGAACATGTATACGACTAAATTAACCATTTCTGAAACATTTTATAATTTCTCTAAACATTTTCAATTCGTTTCGTGAACATTTTTGATTAAACATGGATCTTTATTTTCATTAAAAGGGCTTATTTCTGCTATTGTTGGCTCATTTTGTAAATATAAGCAACTGATTTAGTGTACACTAAACGTACACTGGGTGCCATGTGATGAGACGTCATGCTCGGCCAGATTCGCCTCGAACTCGTGCATCTTCGGTTGCGGAGCCGCGCGGAAAGTTCACCGGCAAACGAAATGGGGTCTCGCGCTCTCAACACGCACGAGAAAAAGCTGACAAAAACATGAGACCCTTATCATTTGATTATTGTTCTTTTTTTTTTTTTTTAAATTTGGTTTAAATTGATATTACTTTAGCAGTTTTAGCTGTGGTGTATAATCACTGCCATCTTAAATGTTGGTGTCATTACTAAAAGAAGCCCTGTTTATAATGATCTGCTAAGACTTCTGTCCTCTGTTCTGTCTGGCTTTCCTTCATATCCGGAGAGTTTCAGTGCAGGATGTTCCTGATTTTCCAGATGTTACGGTGTGTGATCAAACCATCCGACTGTTACAGTCTAATCACTGAAGGGTTTGGTTGTCTAGGAAACTCTCATGCTTTTTACACACGCTAGGAAGGTCACGACTGAGTGACCTACACACTGAAAAGAAAGAAAAAAATGGTGTAAGATTTACAGTTTTCACTCAGAAATCACTAAATTTCACCATAACTGCATTGAAGTTTTGACAGAAACAGCATTTTCTTGTCAAACGGACTCCAATTATCTGTTACATTTACAACTTTCCAGTGCATGCATCATAGAAACTGACTGGAGAACATGAGTTTGGACGGATGTTCATGAGGAGTTTATGATCTGCACACTAACACACATTCGTTTGTCAGCAGCGAACACATTTCTGTATGCAAAAACAGCTGTTATTATGATGATGCCTCATAAAGCACTGCGAGTGAAGAGGCGTTTTATCTCATTCAGACATTTGAGATGGAAAAACCAAAAGCACTGAATGTCCTTCATCAGATCGAGTGTCTGCAGGACCACTTTTCTTCTATCAAGTTCTCTTTTATTCACCGTTTTCAGGTGCAAAACGTGTTTGTACATCTTTTGTTGCAGTAAATGAAACTTGTGTTGATATTTGATCACATGCAATGACATTAAGACATTAATTAAAATCACACTGCAGGTCAATTTGAACCAAAACTATTCAAGTTGTCAGAAATACTGGTTAACCTGTGATTTTTTATTGTCAATGAGTCAGTGAACATGCAACGCTCATAGAATTTGTATCAAGATTATGAATTTATGATGTTTGAGGGTCAATCTGAACGGCAGCTGCACAGAAACCAAAAATATTTTTGATGTATTTTGTCAGAGAACGTAATTTTTCCAGAACATCCTGGCAAGATTCTCAAAGTTCGGAACAAACGTTCTTCCAGTAACATTAATAGAACATTCATTCAATGCTATCTGGTCTTAACGTAATCAAAACATTAGCACAAACATGTTATTTATACATTAATGAAACATTTTTAAAATTCACTACCTTTTTCAGAAACTTTTTTCAACATTCAAAAATAAAATTTACAAAATGAGAAAATAGTGAAACTTAAAGGGGAACTATTATGCAAAATGTACTTTTATATGTTTGAACATAAATGTGTGTCGGCAGTGTGTGTACACAACCACCCTACAATGGTAAAAATCTACCCACTCCTTTTATTTAATCCCCATAAATCATAATCAGTGTCTCAGAATAAACCGTTTGCAGTTTCTATACAATGTGATGTCACATATGCCCAGGCCCCACCCACAACTGCTGACAGAGTTCGCCCTATTAGCACAGGTCACGCCAACAACTGCTGACAGACTCCACCCTATTAGTGCAGGCCACGCCCACAACTGCTGACAGACTCCGCCCTATTAGCACAGGCCCCACCCACAACTGCTGAGAGACTCTGCCCTATTAGCATAAACCCCACCCACGACTGCTGACGGACTCCGCCCTATTAGCACAGGTCACGCCCACAACTGCTGACGGACTCCGCCCTATTAGCAAAGGCCCCACCCAAACTGCCGACAGACTCCGTCCTATTAGCATAGACTCCGTCCTATTAGCATAGACCCCACCCACAACTGCTGACAGACTCCATCCTATTAGCACAGGCCCCACCCACAACTGCTGATGGACTCCGCCCTATTAGCACAGACCCCAACTACAACTGCTGACAGACTCAGCCCTATTAGCAAAGGCCCCACCCAAACTGCTGACAGACTCCGCCCTATTAGCACAGACCCCAACTACAACTGTTGACAGACTCAGCCCTATTAGCAAAGGCCCCACCCAAACTGCTGACAGACTCCGTCCTATTAGCACAGGACCCACCCACAACTGCTGACGGACTCTGCCCTATTAGCATAGACCCCACCCACAACTGCTGACAGACTCCTATTTCTATTGGCACAGGCCCCACCCACAACTGCTGAGACTCTGCCCCATTAGCATAGACCCCACCCACAACTGCTGATGGACTCCGCCCTATTAGCAAAGGCCCCACCCACAACTGCTGATGGACTCCACCCTATTAGCACAGGCACCAACCACAACTGCTGACAGACTCCGTCCTATTAGCACAGGACCCACCCACAACTGCTGACGGACTCTGCCCTATTAGCATAGACCCCACCCACAACTGCTGACAGACTCCGTTCTATTGGCACAGGCCCCACCCACAACTGCTGAGACTCTGCCCCATTAGCATAGACCCCACCCACAACTGCTGACAGACTCCGCCCTATTAGCATTGACCCCACCCACAACTGCTGACAGACTCCGCCCTATTAGCATTGACCATATACCATATATCAGAAGTTTAGACTGATATGGCTTTAAAACACATGCAGATCATAAACTCTCATGATGATGAAGAACTGTAATGTCACGTGAGCGCGATAGAGATGATTATCAAAACCAAACAGATGTTTTAGTTTTTGGCAGAGTATTGGAGGCACAAACTGTACAGGCTCCGCCCTCTTCTGGAAAGGAGGCGGAGCAGCAGCTCATTTGCATTTAAAGATACATGCACGAAAACAGCATGTTTTAAAACACTGAAAAAGTAGATGTTTTGAACATTCTGAGGACATAAAAAAAAAACAATGGAAACGTTAGCAAAACGTTCTTAGAATATATCTTGTTAGATGGGAGAGCACTTAAATGTATGCATTTGGCAGATAAAAATTGCACTTTATTGACGCTGCAGATTTTTGCCGTACAATTTACTGGGAATCGAACCCATGATGTTGCTGTTGCAAGCGCCCGTATTTCTACTGTTTGAGCTTCAGAAATGCACACAGAAAAAGTGATTTCCACACTTCGTCTGTTTAAAATTACAATACTATGCAAGCTTGTTCCCAACCACAGAATACAAACGTATAAAAGGTATTTGCAACCTTTTCTCTCACAATTCAGACTTTAGTTCATGCAAATGTGGGTTTATACCTAAAAAGACGCAATTACTTTTTTTTTTTTTACCTTTTCTTCCGTGGTGGAAACAAGCTTCCATACAAAATCTCTTTTAGAGATGGTTTCTCTTCATTTGCAGTCTTATCTTCATAATAACAGCTGTTTCACACGCAAAAACAGCAGCGTCCTCAAATGAATCTGTTACATTACCAGCAAATGTTCATTCTGCTGACAAATGAACGTGTCCTAATGTGTTTGGAAAGATGTATTACTTCTGCAGTGTGTTTGTTTGATGGATACATCAATGCTTTTAACACTGATACCGGCAAAATAACGACTTCAGTCCATAACAAGCCCTTACTGACAAAATGCTTGTTCTCTCAGCTAATGATTCGGTCACGACGCAGCTGTCAGGTTTCAAATCAATACATTAGCAAACAATAACAGAACACAGGGAACACAATAATGAGCACTGCTAATAAAGGTTTAATATATCAGTCAATAAAGGATCAGACGAGCGCTCACAGCACTATCAACTGCAATCCCAGGCATCACCTGCACATTTGGTGTATTCATGTCACATTAATGAAGCTTTAAACGCTTATATAAATATCTTATATAGCGAGTACACATGCCATTAGACAGAAAGTCTATCATTTATCACCACTGAAAAGGAAGTGCGACTGTGGTCCACCTGATGTTAATATGAGCATCATCTCTTGAGAGACTCTGTGAAAGTTGCTTCAGAATCATTATTTTAACCCGATTCAGCTTTTACGTTTGCACTTTTCTACTTTTGAGTCGCACATTGTACTTTTTCATGATGCCAGAGATGCATTAAAAATGCAACCAAGAGGAAAAAAGCATTATACTCGTCTATAATGCAAACCGTTAACAAACACTCACGCACAATGGCAGACGAAGGTCAATGTGAAATGCCATGTGGCTTTCGTAATGTGACTTTTCCAAAGGATACGCAACAAGAGGCGGGACTTGATTTAATTTGTGGATGTAAAAAGTGGTAGAAAATGTTAATCTGAAATAATGTTTTTATTACAAACCGTAGCTGAAAACTTGATTTTCTCTCTTTGGACCTTAAAAATGTCCCATTGTGATTGACACCTGTGTGACTTACAAATGCAATATGCAATATTATTTTTTATTCTTAAAAGTAAATGTGGTTCTTGGGTTTATAAAATTGCTAATATAGATCTAGACATTAAATAGGCTGTAATGCATTACAATAGGCTATATTAGATATCCATCGAGACAACTTGTCCCGCTATAGGATCAATGTGGTAAATTAGTATATTCTGTTTGTGTATTGTGAAGAAAAAAAAAAGAAGAAGAAAAAAAACTGGGGTGTTTAAACCCATTTTTGGATCAAATATGGATAAATCCAAAAGTTTATTTGATTTTTTAACTGTTGGCTTAGGTTTTTATATTTAAATTTGAATCCCAACGGTTGGTTTAGTCCATATTTGACCCAAACAATGGTTAAAACATCCCAGTATTTGATAATAAAGTATCTATCTATCTGTCTAAAAATGCTGGGTTTTCAACACATGTTTGGGTCAAATGTAGACAAAACCAACCGTTGGGATTACAATTTAAATTCAAAAACTTAAACCAACGGTTAAAAAAATTTAAACCAACGGTTGGATTTGTCCATATTTGACCCAAACGTGTTGAAACAACCCAGCATTTTTAGATAGATAGATAGATAGATAGATAGATAGATAGATAGATAGATAGATAGATAGATAGATAGATAGATAGATAGATAGATAGATCACTGGAGAAAAAAAGTGTCTGTCTATCTATCTAAAAATGCTGGGTTGTTTCAACACGTTTGGGTCAAATATGGACAAATCCAACCGTTGGTTTAAATTTTGTAGCCGTTGGTTTAAGTTTTTGAATTTAAATTGTAATCCCAACGGTTGGTTTTGTCTACATTTGACCCAAACATGTGTCGAAACAACACAGCATTTTTAGACAGATAGATAGATTCACTGGAGAAAAAATAAATGTGACAAAAACCCTTCAGTTTTCATCGGTTTGGACCGCAAAGCATCACGTAACAATTAAATATTGTTGTTAAATATTTCTCATTAAATTGATGTGAAGCATCAAATGTAATTCATATTTAACGTGGTGGAATATGATTTGTTTACCCGTTGATATTTGGGAACTGACACCACGAATTGAAACGCATGCATTTTTTGTAAAGCTGCTTTTGTATGAAAGCGCTATAGAAATAAACCTGAGATGAACAAAAGCTGCAGTAACTCTCACCTGACGAACATGATTATTCCCACTTTGGCGATGTCCTCCTGGATGACTTTCCAGGACTCTTTGATCAGGTGTATGTGACGCGGGGTGAGACACGCCGGACCTTCCGCGTCCTCAGTGTTTCTGCTCTCTTGAGTTCCCGGTGTCAATCCGGATCCTGATATCGCGCAGCCCATCCTGACACGAGCCGAACTTCCTCGGTAAACCGCCGCTGGTTAGTGTTCAGTCAGCTGTTTGGGTTAACCGCGTGTCTTTAGCTGTTGGTGTCGCTCTGCTTCTCCATGTCTGTCTAGAGTCAGACCTTCAGTGAGAGACTCAGAACCTGAAACCTGCTCACCGGGAGGGGAGGAGTTCATCATCATCATCATAACATCATCATAACATGAGAGAGATCCTCAAACACTTGCTTCAAAGATATTTTCATTTCATAGCTGAATCAGAAATAAGAACCTTCAGATGAAATCTTTCGCCACCACTGACAGAATTTTCCGTAATTTATGATGATGCTTCCCGACGGAATCTTTAAACAAAAGTTTTTATTTCTTTTTTTGCAGTAGTGGGCACTATTAGCATCTTTTGAAAGAATACAGAATTTTGGTTTCAAAACACAGCCGAAGAAGCATAGACAAGCGATAGAAGCATTGCAACGATCAAATATTAAATAGTATATAAATCAAACTTTACCTAATAAAATGGTGACCCATGAAGAGGTAGGCGCTTTTCCACACTTTGTCTACCCTAGGGGGTAGGTAAAAACCGCTGGCACGAAAAGAGTTAAAGCACAGTTAAATGGATATTATATATAAAGGTGCAGTGTGTGAATTTTAGGCAAGGCAAGGCACGTTTATTTATACATCACATTTCATACACAATGGCAATTCAAAGTGCTTTACATAATTAATTAAAATAGTGATAACATGTGCATAAGAAATAAGAATACCATGTGTAAGAATTAAAAATAAAAACAAGGATAATTAAAACAGTTGTAAAGAGAATTTAAAATATAAAAATAAAATGGTGATAAATAGATCCCTATCTGCCCGATTCTCTAAATTCAGGTACCCCTATCTGAGATGGAAGAGATGGAGCAGGTTCGCAATGTCTCCTGGACCTTACAAGCCGGTCCAAGACGGGCTCCTGTAGGGAAGTTACCTATGCCCCGCAGGTAATCTAGCGGCATCTAGCAGTGAGGTTGTGAATTGCAACTGCCCACTGCTAATCAAAGCACATAGAGAGCGGCATCTAGCAGTGAGGTTGTGAGAAGTTTGCAACTGCCCACTGCTCATGGCCCTGGGGAGCCGCAGTGTGAAGATAGAAATCAAAGCACATAAAGAGAGGCTATACGGGACAATAACCAATGTGGTCGTGTGAGACAGCAGAAAGTAGCTAGCGCTCTGTGAGAGAAGTTTGTCCATTTAAGCTACTGTAGAAACATGCGGCGCAGAATGGCGACCTTCTGTGAGTATGAGGGATTCTCCACAGCATGTGAAGATAGAAATGACTCATTCTAAGGTAATAAAAACATAATGGTTCATTATGTACGGTCTTTACATAAGCTCCACTGAAATCATATGTATAGTATAACCAATGAGGTTAATTCTCGTGTTACGCATCACATTTGAACTTCTACAAGAACCAATGAGGATCATTCTCATGTTGCACAGCATGTTTGAGCTTCGGTGAGAACCAATGAGGTTCATTCTCACGTTTGAGTTGAGGTTCACGTGTTGCAGCACGTTTGAGCTTCGGTGAGAACCAATGAGGTTCATTCTCGTGTTACGCATCACGTTTGAGCTTCTGTGAGAACCAATGAGGTTCATTCTCGTGTTACGCATCACGTTTGAGCTTCTGTGAGAACCAATGAGGTTCATTCTCATGTTACGCATCACGCTTGAGCTTCTGTGAGAACCAATGAGTTCATGTTTGAGCTTGAGCTTCGGTGAGAACCAATGAGGTTCATTCTCGTGTTACGCATCACGTTTGAGCTTCTGTGAGAACCAATGAGGTTCATTCTCATGTTGCACAGCATGTTTGAGCTTCGGTGAGAACCAATGAGGTTCATTCTCGTGTTACACATCACGTTTGAGCTTCGGCGAGAACCAATGAGGTTCATTCTCGTGTTACGCAGCACGTTTGAGCTTCAAGAACCAATGAGGTTCATTCGTGTTACGCAGCACGCTTGAGCTTCGTGAGAACCAATGAGGTTCATTCTCGTGTTACGCAGCACGTTTGAGCTTCTGTGAGAACCAGTGAGGTTCATTCTCGTGTTACGCAGCAGGTTTGAGCTTCTGTGAGAACCAATGAGGTTCATTCTCGTGTTACGCATCACGTTTGAGCTTCTGTGAGAACCAATGAGGTTCATTCTCGTGTTACGCATCACGTTTGAGCTTCTGTGAGAACCAATGAGGTTCATTCGTGTTCGCAGCACGTTTGAGCTTCTGTGAGAACCAATGAGGTTCACGTGTTCGCATCACGTTTGAGCTTCTGTGAGAACCAATGAGGTTCATTCTCGTGTTACGCAGCACGTTTGAGCTTCTGTGAGAACCAATGAGGTTCATTCGTGTTACGCATCACGTTTGAGCTTCAAGAACCAATGAGGTTCATTCTCGTGTTACGCAGCACGTTTGAGCTTCTGTGAGAACCAATGAGGTTCATTCTCGTGTTACGCATCACGTTTGAGCTTCAAGAACCAATGAGGTTCATTCTCGTGTTACGCAGCACGTTTGAGCTTCTGTGAGAACCAATGAGGTTCATTCTCGTGTTACGCATCATGTTTGAGCTTCGGTGAGCACCAATGAGGTTCATTCTTGTGTTTACGCATCACATTTGAGCTTCGGTGAGAACCAATGAGGTTCATTCTTGTGTTACGCATCACATTTGAGCTTCGGTGAGAACCAATGAGGCTCATTCTCATGTTACACAGCACGTTTGAGCTTCAGAGAGAACCAGTGAGGTTCATTCTCGTGTTACACAGCACGTTTGAGCTTCGGCGAGAACCAATGAGGTTCATTCTCGTGTTACGCATCACATTTGAGCTTCGGTGAGAACCAATGAGGTTCATTCTCATGTTGCACAGCACGTTTGAGCTTCGGTGAGAACCAATGAGGTTCATTCTCGTGTTACGCAGCACATTTGAGCTTCGGTGAGAACCAATGAGGTTCATTCTCGTGTTACGCAGCACGTTTGAGCTTCTCAAGAACCAATGAGGTTCATTCTCGTGTTACGCAGCACGTTTGAGCTTCGGTGAGAACCAATGAGGTTCATTCTCGTGTTACGCATCACGTTTGAGCTTCGGTGAGAACCAGTGAGGTTCATTCTCGTGTTACGCATCACATTTGAGCTTCGGTGAGAACCAATGAGGTTCATTCTCGTGTTACGCATCACGTTTGAGCTTCGGCGAGAACCAATGAGGCTCATTCTCGTGTTACGCATCACGTTTGAGCTTCGGCGAGAACCAATGAGGCTCATTCTCGTGTTACGCATCACGTTTGAGCTTCGGCGAGAACCAATGAGGTTCATTCTCGTGTTACGCATCACGTTTGAGCTTCGGCGAGAACCAATGAGGTTCATTCTCGTGTTACGCAGCACGTTTGAACTAACTCTTTAACCTCAGGTTGCTCCAGAGACAGTCCATGTAATAAATGTCCTGTAAGTAGATAAAAGCATCTGCTAAATCATTACTTGCTTACAATAAATTACTTGCCGTTACTCCACCAATTCAATGGGTTATCTGTAATCCAGGCTGAGATTAAGGCTGCTTTTACCATTGAAGTCATTAATCATATCCATGTCATATTCCTGTCCTATAGACTGAGTAAAAGGTGCATAAACAAGTTTAACTGCAATACACCCCTAATTCATGCAGAATAATGTTGATACAGAAAAAGACAGAAAAAAAAAAAACTAATGCAGAAACATTTTGAACAGGATAATGAAAGACAACAGGATGATGCGAGTAATGATTATATTGTGGAAAGCTTCTTTTAATGTAGTATGACAGAAAAATAAAATACATTTTTACAAATCGTCACTGCTGAGCTGACAACGGCAGTGTGAATAATATTTACACCAATTCAAATAAATAAAAGGATTAACTATACAAGATAAGTGACATCAAACCCACCTATGAGCAGAAAAACACAACCAAAACCAGCTTATAACAACTCCCATTAAACAAGACTATTTACCCAAATACAGTGAGGAAGACACTTTCTTGTGACTGTGCATTAATGTTGCTCAAATGACTTATCCATTCATTTTGAGAAAGACATCAGTCTTTAGAATTCATCTGGCTTAATCTGAAAATAATTTCCAGTTTTCTCCTCATTAGTGGGGAATGACGTCTTTATGAGATTACCCTCTTTCCTCTGGTCAGTGCTCGAACACAAACAGTGAAGAGACGTCAGGCAGTGCAGATTGAGAACAGATTGCATTTAATATCACAGTGCTTTTACTTTTCTGATAACATGACAAATTTGTGTGTACCACGCAGAGGTGCATTTGTAACATAGTATGCACTGAGCTATTGCATACTCTTCCTTATTGCTTTCTATTTCAAAATGACCATGAGGAAAATGGTGTTTAACCACTTTTCTAAACGTTACCAAAAACATGACAGTACCACAGCCAGCTCCTTTAACAAATGTTTATATATCTCATTGAAATGGGCACTAAATAATGCAGAACAATGTATTTACAAATGCAAATTTTATAAACATATTCTCTGAGGTCCTCAGGCATTCCTTTTCCAGTTGGTTTGGACAACATTTGCTCACAACTGGAGGTTAAGATTCATGCTCTGCAAATGCAGAACGCCAAACCTGTGTAAGACAACGTGCGCTCTCAAACAGTGGCCAAATATCATCTTTTGGAGAACAGGATGTTAGCTTTAAGATATTTTAAGGTTCCAAGTGTTTAGTAAAAATATTGCTTTATAAGACTCACGTATAAGAACTCAGGTTCTGAAATTTCTCACATAGGTTTTTAACCAAACTATGTTGACTGTTCTCCGCTTTTTCAAATGAGCATGGTTGGTGACCTCCATCCATCCATGTGCTTAAGTTTTGCTCTTTACTGTTCACCATTACAAGTTCAGATTGTGAAACAGCATCCCATCTTAGTTGATTTTCATTACTGTCCTCACCTCCTGCTGCCCTTTCGACTATGATTAGGTTGGACAGGGTTTCTTGGCCAGTGTCACAACAGCTGTCCGGTTGCTCAAGTTCATGTGATGCCACCACATCAAAATCTAAAGTATTAACTCTACACAGTGAAGGCAAACCTTCAAGAGTCTTGCTGGAACATGTAGAATCCATGGATGTACATCTCTGCACTGTGATACTGCAGGAAGGGGATGAGCAAGACAAGGAACGTGATGCTCCGGACTTCTCCAATGTCTCTCTGTTGGCCAGAACTCTCTCTTGAAAAGAATTACTACGACTCACTGGGAACGGACGAGAGGAAGCGGATGTGTCCTCTCGGCCATGGGTGTTATATTTGGAGCGCAACTCCTTGACATCCGGCCAGTGGAAGCTCTCCGTTTGTACTGGACTTTGTGGTCTCTCATATAATCTGCAAAAATATGGCAATTGAGGACTTTCAGGAGAACAGAGGCTGGAAGGTGGACTAGTAGTCTTAGAGTCCGGGATAATATCCTGCTCATTCAAGGTCAGCAACAGTGTCCTGTCAGGCATCCCTATGCACAAAAGAGCAGTGGTTAAAAGTCTGCTTTGACAAGTTTGACAGAGTTCACCCTATGCCAGAGAATCCATTGATTTCTTAAGGGAATGGTGCGTCGCAAGGATGTGGAGGAATTAGCTCAATCATGCAATCCAAACTCTGTAGGAATCCATTGACCAATGGAAAGTGCACTTGTGCTTTTGAATTCACTGGGTGCTCCTCATTTCTAATTTGTGCATCCTCGTTTCCTTTCCTTGCGTCTTAATGCCACCTCACTAGGATGCGAGGGAAGGATGCATATCCTCGCTCATGACTCCTCAGGAAGCTTCCTCGCTCCTCGTGGTGCAATTAGAGAATTGAGATGTTCTTCAAGATGGCGGAGTTCGATCAGTTTCCGGGTCACGGGCTGGAGGACGGAGGAGCAAGGAAACGAGGAAGCATCAATTTGAATATTGAGAAGCACCCACTGTATTATAACTTGATTTCAATTTTGACACACCTCTTTACAAAACCTCAAAATGGATCTTACACATTCCTATCAAATGCTCCATCAGAGCCATCTCTATATAGTAGGTTAATCGTCTCAAGCCTTTAAGCCAGTGTTTCCCAACCACGATCCTGGAGGCTCCCCAACTCTGCACATTTTGCATGTCTCCCTAATCTAACATACCCAATTCAAATGATCATCTTATTACTGGAGACTACAAGACCTGAAATGGGCCTGTCAGATAAAGGAGACATGCAAAATGTGCAGTGTTGGGGGGCCTCCAGGAACGTGGTTGGGAAACACTGCTTTAAGCAAATACGTGGATACCAACGGTCTGGATTGGTAACCAATAAGTAGTAAACAATCACCACTAAGCTATCGCCATCAGGCAAGAAACCTAACTGCAATTTGGGGGATTGTCCCTGGAGTAAAAGTGAGTCAGTTTGGAAAAGAAAGTGTCTACTCAGACACTACACCCACCTTTCTCCTTTCCCAGAGGTCTCTCCTCCATGACCGAAGATAGGTTCTTGGGTGTGAAATGGTTCTCTGAGATCTTGGGCCTCTGCCTTACTACTGGCCTGCTGTTTTTGATACGTTGACTGTATTGCCTGGCCAACTGGAAGACTTTATTTTTCATCTTCTCCATATCTTGAAGGATGAGGTCATCCTCACTGGCAGACCTTAAAGAGATGACCCTTGGTAGAGGAGGGTGGTTGACCTTGTGGCGCTCTTGGAACTTGTGATCTTCATTTGGATGGCTCCGAAACTCTTGCATCTCGTCCTTTTCTAAGATGTTGTTGATTGGGGATGAGGTTGAGCTTTCATCAGATTCCTCCAATATTAGTAGAGGTTCCCCAAGTCCACTATCAGAGCTCACCTTACTAGTTTCTGCTTTTGTCTCTTGTACAGATGTAGTCATTTGGGAATTCTCTAAGTCCTGATGCTCTTCAGAAGACCCAATTATCTCCACTTCCATGTCTTGCCACACCTTCACCATGTCAGATGCGGACTGGAATTGCTCATTCCCATTTTGAGGTCTAAGCATGGACTCTTTGCCACTTGCAGGAAACACAAAGTCAGAGCTGTCCTTTGCTTTCTTGTCATCGTCCAAGCCTGGCAGATTAAAGACAGACCATGAAGTTGGCCTTGTTACAGAAGACTCCCTCCTGTGTAATGCCACATCTTCGTCTGCAAGGTCATTGAGTTGTTGACGGAGATTACGGACTAGACCCGCAGGGATGTATGAAAGGCTCTCTCTGCGTTTAACGGCAAAGCTTGCATCCTGGTGCTCAGCGTGTTCGTAGTAGTGTCTAATCTTATTTATGAGCAATTGGTCCTTTTTGGAAAGGGTGTCTTGTTTCATTTGAGGTCTTTGGTCTGGAATAAACAGGCTCTCAGGAATGGTCTCCGTTAATGGTTCTGAAGTGGAATGTCTAAATTCTTGGGATTTGTCTTTCTCATAGGGTTCAGCACCGCCACTGAGCAAACTGTCTTTTCTACCTTCCAAAGAATCAAAGTCAAACGACCCGTCGACTCCTAGACTACTTCTTCGAGAGAGGCTGCCTTCACTTGCCTTGTCCAACATGGATGAAGACAAGAGTCCAACATTGACATCTACCTCCATATTCTGCACATTACTTCTGGATGGAGTTGTCCCTTCCTCTGTGGATGAGAAATCCACCCTGTCCTTCGTATTATCTTCAATTTTTCGTCCTCCATTATTGAGGTCAACTATGTCTGGATCAGTGTGGTATCCTGCCATTATTGTCCCACGCATTTCGGGATAATTATCTGATTGGTCCATCCTCATCTCATCTGACTCTTTGAGAGGAACTGTGTTCTGTGAACTGTGTTCCCCAGTTGTGCTCTAGAAAGTGGAGAGAGTGAAGAGTGTTATTGCTACAGGAAGCTATGAAGAAGATAAGAAAAAGAGGTTATGAAGATAACTTAATTCAATTGTCAATTTCCCATGTGGCCAGCATGAAAGAACAAGTGCAATTTATCTAGCTTTGAGAGACAGCTGGCTTTTGTAAACCCCCTCTTCCCCTTGTTTACGTTTCGCCAATTATCAAAAGTGGGTTATTAGGTTTATAATACATGACATTACCTGTCCAAAGAGAGTCAAACTTTCATTCCCACCATCAGGCCTTTCTTCACAAGGTGCCTGGCTGCTCTTGTTCATTGGCCAGTTCTCCCAACAACCTTCTCTGTCCTAAATGTACACAAAATTACAGCAATTTAACAGATGAAAAAGCTCTACTGAATAACAGTGTTCACAGTCGCCAGATGCCATTTATTCTGGGTGTACTTTAGTGACATTTCAACCTTTTTATAAACATTTGCAATTCATTTAAAAGCATTCATGCATTTCAATGTTTTACCACAGACAACTGACCTTCTGAAATTGCTTTTGTGTGCCATCAAACAAAACAATAAAACAGGAACCTTTGTTTAATTTAATTACGGAAGGCAAGCCATCCGACCTCCACCCCCAAAATTTGACAGTTAAATTTCCCTTTGAAGTCGAACTTCAATCAAAAAAAATCTCATTGTTGCTCCAAGTGCAAAAACACTTTGAGACACCCGACGTCCCGTATTATTATGCATTGGATCTTAACCATAACACGCTGTAACATCCCCATCATATGTAAACAATGCATTCTACACTGACACATCTGCCATGAAATATAACACTGATTCTTGAGACGAGGGACAAAATGATATTACCTGCCATGCAGAGCAATGCGAGATTTGTCAATACAATAATATCCGATAGATTTGACACACTGAGTGATCTAAAAACATGCATTTAGGTAGAAAAATATTCCTTCAGTCAAACAGCCGTCAATGAAATGTTTTGAAAATCACATTTTGAAGATGGCACTCAATATTTGTAGGTCAAGTGTCCACTGAGCAGAGTCTTAAACCAGAAACACACGCACATGCTGTTATGTCCATGCAATGATTCATGCAACATTCAAGAGCATCAGAACTCTGGGTGCACAAGCAGAAACCAGCAGATGGGACCGTGATTGATAGCATGGTGGTGGCAGCCAGATTATGAACAGGGAATAGAAAGCAATAGGAGACAGAGAGCCTCACCGTTGTGATCTGATCAAAAAGCAAAGCCTTGGCCCTATAACGCCAGCAGGAGATGGCGGCCAACACTGAACTGGCAAAGTCAGCTACCTGCTCAACCCCCATCAGAGCTTCCTCTACTCCGATGTCTCCTCCTATCCTGTTCTCTGCGGTCTTTGCTTTCTCTTCCTCCCCTTCGAGAAGAAGTTTCCTCTCCTTGATGTCATCCAGCGAGCCTGTGCTAGATTCAAGATCTTGTCCGTTCTGAACCACTCCAGGAACTGCAGCCTTCAGTTCTGGATTTGAGCTCAATGCCGTGACGTTGGTAGTGGGCAGTATGGAAAGACGGTCTTTATCCACTAACAGAGTACCTTCGCTGTCCGCATGCTGGGCGTCACAGAAAAGTTATGGGATGTCAATGGGTGCTCATTAAAAAGTGTCTGAACTAATGCTGCAGTTAAGTCAGAATTTGAGTATAAATAAATGCACAATATATTGTTTCACATTAATGTGATTTGGCTGCATTTCTTTGTTCAAAAATACAGAAATATTATTACAATGTAGATCAGCTGTTCTCTATGTGAATATATAGTAAAGTGTGATTTATTCCTGTGATCAAAGCTGAGTTTATCATCATTACTCCAGTCTTCAGTGTCACATGACCCTTCACTAATCACTCTCAGATGAGGATCTGATCATCAACACACATTTATGATTATTATCAGTGATGAAAACTGTTCATATTTTTCTGGAAACGGTGATACGCAAGTAAGATAATAAATATTTTATTAATTAAGGACACGTTAAATTGATCAAAAATGACATTTATAAATGTAAAATAAACACTGTTCTTTAGAACGTTCTTTTCAACTCTCAATAAATCACTCGCATGTGTGACTAAATCTTCACTCTGGGTGACTAAATAATGTCTACTATTAGCCATTGGCTAATAAACTGACATTTTATTCACCCGTGTGTGTGTCTGTGTGTGTGTCTGTGTGTGTTAGAGGCTAGTATAAGTTTAGCATACTCGCTGAACGCTTGAGAGTTTCGCTCTGTCAGCAGCGTACCTGTATTTGACGTAAAAAGTAGTTTAAGTTTTGCTGAGAGCGCGGTTTCTCACACACACGCAATCTGTTTGAGAGACAGAGTCTTGCCGTGCAGAATCGACACGCTACATGTAAACGATATTCTTTGTTGTACTTTCCTGTCAAAATAACATTAATTTGGAATTATTCAGCTTGTCTGATGTTAAGAGTGTACGTTCAGATAAAAAGCTGTGCCATTTTACAAAGATAAGCTGACATGGTGGCATCATATGTGTAAAACCGATCAGGCATAACATTATGAGCACTGACCGGTGAAGTGACCCACTGACTGGGTCAGAGCATCTCCAAAACTGCAGCTCTTGTGGGGTGTTCCCGGTCTGCAGTGGTCAGGATCTATCAAAAGTGCTCCAAGGAAGGAACAGTGGTGAACCGGCCACAGGGTCATGGGCGGCCAAGGCTCATTGATGCACGTGGGGAGCGAAGGCTGGCCCGTGTGGTCCGATCAAACAGACGAGCTACTGGAGCTCAAACTGCTCAAGAAGTTAATGCTGGTTCTGATAGAAAGGTGTCAGAATACACAGAGCATCTCAGTTTGTTGCGTATGGGGCGGCATAGCCGCTGACCAGTCAGGGTGCCCATGCTGACCCCTGTCCACCGCCGAAAGCACCAACAGTGGCACGTGAGCATCAGAACTGGACCACGGAGCAATGGAAGAAGGTGGCCTGGTCTGATGAATCACGTGCTCTTTTACATCACGTGGATGGCCGGGTGCGTGTGCGTGGCTTCCCTGGGGAACACATGGCACCAGGATGCACTATGGGAAGAAGGCAAGCCGGCGGAGGCAGTGTGATGCTTTGGGCAATGTTCTGCTGGGAAACCTTGGGTCCTGCCATCCATGTGGATGTTACTTTGACACGTACCACCTACCTAAGCATTGTTGAGACCATGTACAGCCTTTCATGGAAACGGTATTCCCTGGTGGCTGTGGCTCTTCCAGCAGGATAATGCTCCTGACACAAAGCACAAATGCTTCAGGAATGGTTTGAGGAGCACAACAACGAGTTTGAGGTGTTGACTTGGCCTCCAAATTCCCCAGATCTCAATCCAATCGAGCATCTGTGGGATGTGCCGAACAAACAAGTCCGATGCATGGAGGCCCCACCTCGCAACTTACAGGACTTAAAGGATCTGCTGCTAACATCTTGGTGCCAGATACCACAGCACACCTTCAGGAGTCTAGTGGAGTCCATGCCTCGACGGGTCAGCAAAAGGAGGACCAACACAATATTAGGAAGGTGGTCATAATGTTATGCCTGATCAGTGTGTCTAGTATATCAGTGTGGTGAGTAAACTAAAAAAATTATTAGCCAATGGCGATTCTATTGCCAAGGTGTGTAGACGGTTGCTATTCAAAGAATCCTTAAACAAACGGGTTCCACAAAAAATTAAGCAGCAAAGTCGGTTTTCAAACATTGTTAATAATCAGAAATGTTTTGAATATTAGAATGATTATAAAATATCTCAATTCTTCCAAACTTTGACCGATTATAAAACCCCATACACCAGTGAATTGGGCTCATACAGCGCAAACGTGCAAACCTTACCTTAAGCGTGCCTGAGCGACGTCCATGGATAATTAGGATGATGCAAAGACAGAGATAAATAAAATGTTATTAAAGCAATTAAGATGATCTTGACATAAATACAGTGATTTTTATATGCTGGTGGTTGCACATAGCATGCCATTAAAATGTGTGTTTGCCAGGTCTATGCAAAGATAATTAAATCAACTGCCAATGCATGCTATACGGATACTCGGAGCTACTTAAGAGAGCTCCCCACTGATTTCCAAGACAGGAAAAGTTGAAAATGACAACTTAATTTGGAAGGTGTGAACGAGTGTGTGTGAGTAAGATGGAACTGCTTGGCTTTTCTGCCAATTAGAATGCATAACGGACTAGCGCTGACGGCGAGCCAAAAACAGGTTTGTGGACTGAAAGGAACTGGCGCACGACAAAGCCTCCGGCTGATGGGCTCCATAATTAACATCATTATGTGTGCGGGTGGAGGACCGGGGCCGCGGCCTTTGATCTGACGCAGGAGGGACGGCTCGAGTCTTCTGTGCCTTTGATGCTAAAGCGGGCAGAGGGACCACAGCGCATACGGGACACGTGTCACCCACATGAGCGGAAACAAACGCCGTGCACCTGCCGTGAGTCCCTGATGACAGGGATATGATTAGAAACTTTCTTTGTTTACCAGCCGCATCTCTGATCTTCTTTAATCAGTCAGTCATACATAGTGAGAGCATGAAGACAGAATCCTGTTGTATTTGCATACGTTTTGTTTTCATCAAAGTGCATAATATGCTAATACAGCAAGAAAATGCATTCTCATGATCATTGTTAAAGTTTAGCACATATTTTGTACGCTTCATTTAAAAACATTATAAATTATGTTATTAGTAACATGTTAATATCAACATTTACTAATACATTATTCAAATCAAAAGTTGTATTTGTTAGCATTAGTTAATGCACTGTGAACTTGCCTGAAGAAACAATGAACAACTGGATTTTTATTAACTAGCATTAACAAAAATTAATAACCACTAAATGTTTATTAACTAATATTAACAAATGACGCCTTGTTGTAAAGTGTTACCATTTTATCAGCATCACAATTTGAGTAACATTTATGTACTGAAATTAATTTGAGCCTGATGATCATGCTCTCCAGGATGAGTTGAGATTTGCTGGATGGAAATGTCAAGATGTGCATAGATTCTAAAAATGCACATTAAAAACTTTTTTTATCCGATAAGAATACATGCGCATAAACTACGACGGTAAACCCTCAGGTGACTTCGCCAGGCTGTGATTGGATAACTGGACTAACCAGCGGACCAATGGCGTCGCAGCATCTCAAATGTTGGTTTGGTGGCTCTGAAACGCCGGAGTCAGAGTCTGTGGTCAGAATGATTTGGTTTAATTCCCTCCAGAGGCGTCTGTTCCCAAACACCAGCATCCCAACGCAAGAGAACAGAACAGAGTAGAATATAATAGAGTGAACAGAATAGAGTAGAATAGAGTAGAATAGAATAAACTAATAGAATAGAGTAAATTAGAGTAAAGTACAGTAGAGTAGAATAACGTAGAATAGAGTAGAGTACAGTAGAGTAGAATAGCGTAGAGTACAGTAGAGTAGAATAGAATAAAGTAGAGTAGAGTTGATTAGGATAAAGTAGAATAGAATAACTTGTGATAGAGGGAAAAAAGAGATTGCAGCAACTTACATTTTTATTACTGATATTTTGGGACAATTGTGCCGAGTACAGTAGAGTAGAATAGAGTAGAATAGAGTATAGTAGAGTAGAATAGAGTAGAGTACTGTAGAGTACAGTAGAATAGACTAAAGTACAGTAGAGTAGAATAAAGTACAGAGTACAGTAGAGTACAATAGAGTAGAATAGGTAGAGTAGAATATAATCGAGTGCAGTAGAATAGACTAAAGTACAGTAGAGTAGAATAGCGTGAGAATAGAGTAGAGTACAGTAGAGTAGAATAGCGTGAGAGTACTGTAGAGTAGAATAGAGTAGAGTGGAATAGAGTAGAATGGAGTACAGTAGAGTAGAATAGAGTAGAGTAGAATAGTGTACAGTAGAGTAGAATAGAGTGAAGTGGAATAGAATAGAGTGGAATAGACTAGAATAAAATAAAGTACAGTAGAATAGAATAAAGTAGAGTAAAATAGAGTACAGTAGAATAGAATAGAGTAGAATAGTGTACAGTAGAGTAGAATAGAGTGGAGTGGAATAGAGTAAAGTGGAATAGAGTAGAGTGGAACAGAGTAGAGTGGAATAGAATAGTGGAATAGAGTAGAGTAGAGTAGAGTAGAACAGAGTAGAATGGAGTACAGTAGAGTAGAATAGAGTAGAGAGTAGAATAGTGTACAGTAGAGTAGAATAGCGAGAGTACAGTAGAGTAGAGTGGAATAGAGTAGAGTGGAATAGTGTAGAGTACAGTAGAGTAGAGTGGAATAGAGTAGAGAGAATAGAGTAGAATAGTGTACAGTAGAGTAGAATAGAGTAGAGTAGAATAGTGTACAGTAGAGTAGAATAGAGTAGAGTAGAATAGTGTACAGTAGAGTAGAATAGAGTAGAATAGAGTAGAGTAGAATAGTGTACAGTAGAGTAGAATAGAGTAGAGTAGAGTAGAGTAGAGTAGAATAGCGAGAGTACAGTAGAGTAGAGTGGAATAGAGTAGAGTGGAATAGTGTAGAGTACAGTAGAGTAGAGTGGAGTGGAATAGAGTAGAGTAGAATAGAGTATAATAGCGTAGAGTACAGTAGAGTAGAGTGGAATAGAGTAGAGTACAGTAGAGTAGAGTGGAGTGGAATAGAGTAGAGTAGAATAGAGTAGAATAGAATAATGCTGCTCTGAGACACCGCTCATTTATGATGGAGGGAGAAAGAGCCCGATTGAGCAACTTCCATTTTCATTACTGATATTTTGTGCCAATTTCCCAGGAAGTGATGATTTTGTTCTCTTGAGATGGAAACGCTGCTTCATTCACAAATGCTTTATGCGATATATTCCGATGTTGATTTATAGATGAAAACATAGCGAGTGACACTCATTAGTTGTCAAGAAAAATTTTGCACTATACGTTTCATTTTGTCATCATTTTGTTGTTTTACATTTTTCAAAAATGCAAAAACTTGATTGTGCTTATTTCTAAATTGAGATTTCCAGAGTTTCAATGTGGTCTCAAACTTTTGTGCATCACAACAGAAACAGAGAAAGCGTTACCTTTAGTGCTCTGTGCGGTTCGTTTTGCAGGTTCTGTGAAAGATAACAGAGGATAAGATGAGCATCAGCGTCAAATCAAAACTGACCGTTCTTATTTTCTTATGGAATACGACAGTGCTTATTATAAATGATTTATCTGTGCACATCATCTTTCCCTCGTAATCTTTATATAACATCCCCTCCCTCTCATCTCTTCTCTGATGGCGAGGGCGGGGCTACCTGTCACTCACATGAGATCAGCCAATAGAAAACCACAACAATCCAATCAGTTCCACACAGACACAATCAAGCCCCGCCCTACATTTGTTCTTGTTTGAGAAGCGCTTCACTCGCATATACGACACGATAGGGAAGAAAAGACCAGCGCATCTTCCACTTCATGCCGAGTGAAGAAGCAGATTGACTCACCAGAACGTCTCCGTTCTTTCAGTGAATCTGCAGAGAAATCGTCAGTCTGACAGGACGTCGCTTTCTTCAGCCTGTCTGGGCTGTAACGGTACTTTACTGGACCTGAGAAGAAGATTGAACCGATTGAGTTTTTGAGCATTAAATGTAAAAAAACGACATGCTTGAAAATCATCTTACATGTTGAGTCCATGTCCAGGATGGCATCTTTGGCCTGAAAGTAATTGCAAAGCAAAGCAAGTGTTTAATACAACATAGCGGATTCAGATAAACATCCACGGATCCGTTCCAGGTGACGTACCTTCTGCGGTATAACCGCGTGATGGTTCTCCAGAATGAGTCTCTTTATGTGATGAGCCCAGAGTTTCTTCTCTTCCACAGTTCTGGCCTGTGAAAACGACAACATGATTAAACCAAACACAACAAAGCGCTTGTGTAATCTGAGGGCTGTGAGCTCATACGCACCTGAACTGTGTGCGGCTGCTTCGGGTGCTTGTAATGCATCACGCTGAACCGAAGCGAATCTTTGGCACTTTCTATCAGCATTAGTGTGGAACACTGAACACAAGCAAAACAAGGTTACCAGCTTCTGACCAGATAGTTATAAATGTAATATGCAATAAATCAGACAGACAAAGGGCATGCATGAAACAGCAGCAGCAATATGATAAGAGACAACACAATGAGGAGAGTTACTGAAATCTGCTGTTTTCTAATGGCTCTGTTCAAAGCTCTCAGATGATGGTTTCAATCTGATGAAACCAGCTCTCAATCTGATGGGGTTTTTTTTATAAAACCCAATATAGAACCGATAATAGTCCAGATGAGGAAACAATGTGTGAGAATTAAAGGAGATGATGGTCTAAATCAGGCTGCAATGGGGTCCATGAGTGGATAAAAGCTAATAATTAAACCATAAAAGAACAAACAAAAATACATAAACACTTACTAAAAATGTATGAAATAATTCAAAATGTAAAAAGAAAAAGAAATCAATCATTTAAAAAAAAACAATAAAAATAAAACACTTACTAAAAATAAAATAATTTAAAATTAAAATAAAATTTTAATTTGAAATAAAACATTTATTTAAAGAATAAATAAAGTAATAATGTAAAATTAAAATAATTATTTTAAAATAAAAGATAAAACCCAAAAATAAAACAATTCAAATGTAAAAACAAACTAAATATATAATTTTACAATAAAAACAATAAAAATAAACCACTTACTTAAAAATGAATAAAATTATAAAAATGTAAAATGAAAATAAAACACTTAATTAAAAGTTAAATGGAAAAAAGTAAAACACTAAAATGTATTAAACAATAAAAATGCAAAAAAAAAAATAAAAATAAAAAGTTAATTTTTTTAAATAAAACACTAAAATGACTAAAATAATACAAATTAAAATGAATAAAATAATTAAACCAAAATAAAACGCCTACTAGAATGAATATTATAATAAAAATAAATCATTTTAAAATGAAAACAATCAAAATAAAAACTTACTAAAAATTGATAAAATAAAACAAATGTAAAATGAAAAGAAATAATTAAAATATTTAATCTTTTTAGTAAGTGTCTTTTTTTTGTTGTAAATATATATTAATAAATAAAATGTATTAATATATTTAATAAATAATATACAAGTAAATATTTTAGGTCAAAGGTGATAATCCCTGGTCTAAATAATGGATATCATCACATACCGAGATATGAGTCTTGTAGACGTAATGTTCCCCTCTTTTCTTGGTGATGAGCAGCATCTTATCAAACAGGAAGAGGGTTCTCTCGTTCTTGGCACGGTGGACAGGAAACGTCCCTTCCAGAACCAGCTCACCGTAAGTGGTCAGATCCGGACCCTTCCAGTTGATGAGCAGAGACTGGATCTCCTGCACGCAGAACAGAGTACAGTAAAACAGAGTTGAGTAGAGCAGAGTTGAGTAGAGCAGAGCAGAGCAGGAGTAGAGTAAAACAGAGTAGAGTAGAGTTGAGCAGAGTAGAGTTGAGCAGAGTATAGTTGAGCAGAGTAGAGTTGAGCAGAGTAGAGTTGAGCAGAGTAGAGTTGAGTAGAGCAGAGCAGAGCAGAGTAAAACAGAGTAGAGTAGAGTAAAACAGAGTAGAGTAGAGTTGAGCAGAGTAGAACAGAGTAGAGTAGAGTAGAGCAGAGTAGAACAGAGTAGAACAGAGTAGAACAGAGTAGAGTAGAGCAGAGCAGAGTAGAGTAGAGTAAAACAGAGTAGAGTAGAGTAGAACAGAGTAGAGTAGAGTAGAACAGAGTAGAGCAGAGCAGAGTAGAGCAGAGTAGAGTAGAACAGAGTAGAGTAGAGCAGAGCAGAGTAGAGTAGAACAGAGTAGAGTAGAACAGAGTAGAGCAGAGTAGAGTAGAACAGAGTAGAGCAGAGCAGAGTAGAGCAGAGCAGAGAGAGTAGAACAGCAGAGAGGTAGAGTAGAGAACAGAGTAGAGTGGAGCAGAGAGAACAGAGTAGAGTAGATAGAACAGAGTAGAGTAGAGAACAGAGTAGAGCAGAGTAGAGTAGAACAGAGTAGAGCAGAGTAGAGTAGAGTAGAACAGAGAGAGCAGAGCAGAGTGGGAGCAGAGTAGAGAGAGACAGAGAGTAGAGACAGGTGGAGAACAGAGTAGAGTAGAGAGTAGACAGGTGAGAGAGGAGACACAGAGTAGAGCAGAGTAGAGTAGAGTAGAGTAGAGCAGAGCAGAGTAGAGTAGAACAGAGTAGAGAGTGGAGTAGAACAGAGTAGAGCAGAGCAGAGTAGAGCAGAGTAGAGTAGAGACAGAGAGAGTAGAACAGAGTAGAGCAGAGAGAGTAGAGACAGAGTGGAGCAGAGCAGAGTAGAGTAGAGCAGAGAGAGAGAGAAAAAGAGTAGAGAGAGTGGAGACAGAGCAGAGCAGAGTAGAGAGTAGAGACAGAGTAGAGTAGAGAACAGAGCAGAGTAGACACAGAGTAGAACAGAGAGACAGAGTAGACAGAGTAGAGAGAACAGACAGGTAGAGTAGAGCAGAGCTGAGCAGAGTAGAGCTGAGCAGAACAGAGTAGAGACAGAGAGTAGAGTAGAACAGAGTAGAGTAGAGTAGAGCTGAGCAGAGTAGAGCTGAGGCAGAGTAGAGTAGAACAGAGAGAGAGTAGAGACAGGCAGAGAGAACAGAGTAGAACAGAGAGAGAACAGAGACAGAGTGAGAGTTGAGCAGAGTAGAGTAGAGCAGAGCAGAGTAGAAAACAGAGAGAGTAAAACAGAGTAGAGAGAGTAGAGTAGAGCACAGTAGAGTAGAGTTGAGCAGAGTAGAGTAGAGCAGAGTAGAACAGAGTAGAGTAGGAACAGAGTAGAGTAGAACAGAGTAGAGTAGTGGAACAGAGAGAGCAGAGCAGAGTAGAGCAGAGTAGAGACAGAGTGAGAGTAGAGCAGAGAACAGAGTAGAGTAGAACAGAGTGGAGTGGAACAGAGTAGAGTGGGAGCAGAGCAGAGTAAAACAGAGTAGAGTGAGAGCAGAGCAGAGTAGAGTAAAACAGAGTAGAGTAGAGTTGAGCAGAGTAGAGTAGAGTTGAGCAGAGTAGAGTAGAACAGAGTAGAGTAGAACAGAGTAGAGTAGAGTAGAGCTGAGCAGAGTAGAGTAGGAACAGAGTAGAGCAGAACAGAGTAGAGCAGAACAGAGTAGAGCAGAGTAGAGTAGAACAGAGTAGAGTAGAACAGAGTAGAGCAGAACAGAGTAGAGCAGAACAGAGTAGAGCAGAACAGAGTAGAGAGCAGAACAGAGTAGAACAGAGTAGAGCAGAGTAGAACAGAGTAGAGTAGAACAGAGTAGAGTAGAACAGAGTAGAGTAGAGCAGAGTAGAGAGCAGAGTAGAACAGAGTAGAGTAGAGCAGAGCAGAGTAGAGTAGAGTAAAACAGTAGAGTAGAGTTGAGCAGAGTAGAGTAGAGCAGAGCAGAGTAGAGTAGAGCAGAGCAGAGTGAGAGTAAAAACAGAGTAGAGCAGAGCAGAGAGAGGTGGAGCAGAGCAGAGTAGAGTAAAACAGAGTAGAGTAGAGTTGAGCAGAGTAGAGTAGAGCAGAGTAGAGTAAAACAGAGTAGAGTAAAACAGAGTAGAGTAGAGTAGAGCAGAGTAGAGTAGAGTTGAGCAGAGTAGAGTAGAGCAGAGTAGAACAGAGTAGAGTAGAACAGAGTAGAGTAGAACAGAGTAGAGTAGAGTAGAACAGAGTAGAGCAGAGCAGAGTAGAGCAGAGTAGAACAGAGTAGAGTAGAACAGAGTAGAGTAGAACAGAGAGAGTAGAGACAGAGTGAGAGAGAACAGAGTAGAGAGAGCAGAGCAGAGTAAAACAGAGTAGAGTAGAGCAGAGCAGAGTAGAGTAAAACAGAGTAGAGTAGAGTTGAGCAGAGTAGAGTAGAGTTGAGCAGAGTAGTAGAGAACAGAGAGAGAACAGAACAGAGTAGAGTAGAGTGAGCAGCTAGAGCAGAGTAGAGTAGAGTAGAGTAGAACAGAGTAGAGCAGAACAGAGTAGAGCAGAACAGAGTAGAGCAGAACAGAGTAGAACAGAGTAGAGCAGAGTAGAGCAGAGTAGAGTAGAACAGAGTAGAGTAGAACAGAGTAGAGAAGAACAGAGTAGAGAGAACAGAGTAGAGTAGAGTGGAGCTGAGCAGAGAGAGAGTAGAACAGAGTAGAGCAGAGTAGAACAGAGTAGAGTAGAGCAGAGTAGAACAGAGTAGAGTAGAACAGAGTAGAGCAGAAACAGTAGAGTAGAACAGAGTAGAGCAGAACAGAGTAGAGTAGAGGTGGAACAGAGTAGAGTAGAGCAGAGTAGAACAGGTAGAGTAGAGCAGAATAGAACAGAGTGAGAGTAGAACAGAGTAGAGTGGAGCAGAGTAGAACAGAGTAGAGTAGAACAGAGTAGAGTAGAACAGAGTAGAGCAGAGCAGAGCAGAGCAGAGCTGAGCAGAGCAGAGCAGAGCAGAGCAGAGCAGAGAGTAGAACAGAGTAGAGTAGAACAGAGTAGAGTAGAGCAGAGCAGAGCTGAGCTGAGCTGAGCTGAGCAGAGCTGAGCAGAGCTGAGTAGAGCAGAGTAGAGCAGAGTAGAGTAGAGCAGAGTAGAGCAGAGTAGAGCAGAGCAGAGCAGAGTTGAGCAGAGTAGAACAGAGTAGAGTTGAGCAGAGTAGAACAGAGTTGATCGGAGTAGAGCAGAGTGGAGTAGAGCTGAGCAGAGTAAAACAGAGTAGAGAGAGCAGAGCAGAGTAGAGTAGAAACAGAGTAGAGTAGAGTTGAGCAGAGTAGAGTAGAGTTGAGCAGAGTAGAGTAGAACAGAGAGAGAGTAGAACAGAGTAGAGAGAGTAGAGCTGAGCAGAGAGTAGAGCAGAACAGAGAACAGAGTAGAGCAGAACAGGAGAGAGCAGAAACAGAGTAGAGCAGAACAGAGTAGAGCAGAACAGAGTAGAGCAGAGTGAGAGCAGAGTAGAGTAGAGAACAGAGTAGAGTAGAACAGAGTAGAGAGAAGAGTAGAGCAGAGAGAGACAGAACAGAGTAGAGCAGAGTAGGACAGTAGAGAGCAGAGCAGAGTAGAACAGACAGAGACAGAGTAGAGCAGAGAACAGAGTAGAGTAGAACAGCAGAGAGACAGAGTGGAGAACAGAGTAGAGTAGAACAGAGTAGAGCAGAGACAGGTGAGCAGAGTAGAACAGAGTAGAGCAGAACAGAGTAGAGTAGAACAGAGTGAGAACACAGAGAGAGAGAGAGCAGAGCAGAGAGTAGAACAGAGAGAGTAGAGACAGAGCAGAGACAGAGCAAGAGAGTGAAGAGAGCAGAGTAGAACAGAACAGAGAGAGTAGAGCAGAGTAGACAGAGCAGAGCAGAGCAGAGCAGAACAGAGTAGAGCAGAGCAGAGCAGAGCAGAGCAGAGCAGAGCAGAGCAGAGTAGAGCAGAGCAGAGAGTAGACAGAGTAGAGTAGAGTAGAGCAGAGAGTAGAGCAGAGCAGAGCTGAGCTGAGCTGAGCAGAGCTGAGCAGAGCTGAGTAGAGCAGAGTAGAGCAGAGTAGAGCAGAGCAGAGTTGAGCAGAGTAGAACAGAGTAGAGTTGAGCAGAGTAGAACAGAGTTGAGCGGAGAGAGCAGAGTGGAGTAGAGCTGAGCAGAGTAGAACAGAGTAGAGTAGAGCTGAGCAGAGTAGAACAGAGTAGAGTAGAACAGAGTAGAGTTGAGCAGAGTGGGACAGAGTAGAGTTGAGCAGAGAGAACAGAGAGAGAGTAGAGAGTAGAGCTGAGCAGAGTAGAACAGAGTAGAGTTGAGCAGAGTAGAACAGAGTAGAGTTGAGCAGAGTAGAGCAGAGTAGAGCTGAGCAGAGTAGAACAGAGTAGAGTAGAACAGAGTGAGAGTAGAACAGAGTAGAGTTGAGCAGAGTAGAACAGAGTAGAGTTGAGCAGAGTAGGACAGAGTAGAGTTGAGCAGAGTAGAACAGAGTGGAGTAGAGTAGAGCTGAGCAGAGTAGAACAGAGTAGAGTTGAGCAGAGAGAACAGAGTAGAGTTGAGCAGAGTAGAGCAGAGTAGAGATGAGCAGAGTAGAACAGAGCAGAGTAGAACAGAGTAGAGAGTAGAACAGAGTAGAGTAGAACAGAGTAGAGTTGAGCAGAGTAGAGAACAGAGTAGAGTTGAGCAGAGTAGGACAGAGTAGAGTTGAGCAGAGTAGAACAGAGTGGAGTAGAGTAGAGCTGAGCAGAGTAGAACAGAGTAGAGTAGAACAGAGTAGAGTTGAGCAGAGTAGGACAGAGTAGAGTTGAGCAGAGTAGAACAGAGAGAGTAGAGAGCAGAGCAGAGCAGAGTAGAGAGAGCAGAGTAGAACAGAGTAGAGTAGAGTAGAACAGAGTAGAGTAGAACAGAGAGAGAGTAGAACAGAGTAGAGTAGAACAGAGTAGAGTTGAGCAGAGAGAAACAGAGTAGAGTTGAGCAGAGTAGAACAGAGTAGAGTTGAGCAGAGTAGGACAGAGAGCAGAGTTGAGCAGAGTAGAACAGAGTGGAGTAGAGTAGAGCTGAGCAGAGTAGAACAGAGCAGAGTTGAGCAGAGTAGAACAGAGTAGAGTTGAGCAGAGTAGAGCAGAGTAGAGTTGAGCAGAGTAGAGAACAGAGTAGAGTAGAACAGAGTAGAGTAGAACAGAGTAGAGTTGAGCAGAGTAGAACAGAGAGAGTTGAGCAGAGTAGGACAGAGAGAGTTGAGCAGAGTAGAACAGGTGGAGTAGAGTAGAGCTGAGCAGAGAGACAGAGAGAGAGTAGAACAGAGTAGAGTTGAGCAGAGTAGGACAGAGTAGAGTTGAGCAGAGTAGGACAGAGTAGAGTTGAGCAGAGTAGAACAGAGTAGAGTAGAGCAGAGCAGAGTAGAGTAGAGCAGAGTGAGAACAGAGTAGAGCAGAGCAGAGAGAGCAGAGTAGGAACAGAGTGAGAACAGAGTAGAACAGAGAGAACAGAGTGGAGTAGAGTAGAGAACAGAGTAGAGTAGAGTAGAGCAGAGTAGAACAGAGAGAGTGGAGCAGAGTAGAGCTGAGCAGAGAGAGTAGAGCAGAGTGGAACAGAGCAGAGAGTGGAGAACAGAGAGAGCAGAACAGGTGAGCAGAACAGAGCAGAGTAGAGAACAGAGAGAGCAGAGCAGAGCAGAGCAGAGTAGAACAGAGTAGAGTAGAGACAGAGAGTAGAGCAGAGTAGAGTAGAACAGAGCAGAGCAGAGAGAGAAAGAGTAGAGTAGAGCAGAGTAGAGTAGAACAGACAGAGAGAGAGTAGAACAGAGTAGAGCAGAGAGTAGAACAGAGTGGAGCAGAGTAGAGTAGAGACAGAGTAGAGTAGAACAGGTAGAGTAGAACAGAGTAGAGAGCAGAGCAGAGCTGAGCTGAGTGAGAGCAGAGCAGAGCAGAGCAGAGCAGAGAGAGAGCAGAGCAGAGTTGAGCAGAGTAGAGCAGAGCAGAGTTGAGCAGAGTAGAACAGAGTAGAGTTGAGCAGAGTAGAGCTGAGCAGAGTAGAGTTGAGCAGAGTAGAACAGAGTAGAGTAGAACAGGTAGAGAGTAGAGCAGAGCAGAGTAGAGACAGAGTAGAGTAGAGCAGAGTAGAGCTGAGCAGAGTAGAGTAGAGCAGAGTAGAACAGAGTAGAGTAGAACAGAGTAGAGCAGAACAGAGTAGAGCAGAACAGAGTAGAGTAGAGTAGAACAGAGTAGAGCAGAGCAGAGCAGAGTAGAGTAGAACAGAGTAGAGCAGAGTAGAACAGAGAGGCAGAGTAGAGTAGAGACAGAGTAGAGCAGGAGAGAGAGTAGAACAGAGTAGAGTAGAACAGAGTAGAGTAGAACAGAGTAGAGTAGAACAGAGCAGAGTAGAACAGAGAACAGAGTAGAACAGAGTAGAGTAGAGCAGAGCAGAGCTGAGCTGAGTAGAGCAGAGCTGAGCAGAGCAGAGTAGAGCAGAGCAGAGTAGAGCAGAGCAGAGTTGAGCAGAGTAGAACAGAGTAGAGTTGAGCAGAGTAGAACAGAGTTGATCGGAGTAGAGCAGAGTGGAGTAGAGCTGAGCAGAGTAGAACAGAGTAGAGTAGAGCTGAGCAGAGTAGAACAGAGTAGAGTAGAACAGAGTAGAGTTGAGCAGAGTAGGACAGAGTAGAGTTGAGCAGAGTAGAACAGAGTGGAGTAGAGAGAGCTGAGCAGAGTAGAACAGAGTAGAGTTGAGCAGAGTAGAACAGAGTAGAGTAGAGTAGAGCTGAGCAGAGTAGAACAGAGTAGAGTAGAACAGAGTAGAGTAGAACAGAGTAGAGTAGAACAGAGTAGAGTTGAGCAGAGTAGAACAGAGTAGAGTTGAGCAGAGTAGGACAGAGTAGAGTTGAGCAGAGTAGAACAGAGTGGAGTAGAGTAGAGCTGAGCAGAGTAGAACAGAGTAGAGTAGAACAGAGTAGAGTTGAGCAGAGTAGAACAGAGTAGAGTTGAGCAGAGTAGAACAGAGTAGAGTTGAGCAGAGTGAGAGCTGAGCAGAGTAGAGTAGAGCAGAGTAGAGTTGAGCAGAGTAGAACAGAGTAGAGTGAGAACAGAGTAGAGTAGAGAGAGAACAGAGTAGAGTAGGAGCAGAGTAGAGCAGAGAGAACAGAGTAGAGTAGAACAGAGTAGAGTTGAGCAGAGTAGAACAGAGTAGAGTTGAGCAGAGTAGAGCAGAGTAGAGCTGAGCAGAGTAGAACAGAGTAGAGTAGAACAGAGTAGAGTTGAGCAGAGTAGGACAGAGTAGAGTTGAGCAGAGTAGAACAGAGTAGAGTTGAGCAGAGTAGAGCTGAGCAGAGTAGAGAGAGCAGAGTAGAGTTGAGCAGAGTAGAACAGAGTAGAGTAGAACAGAGTAGAGTAGAACAGAGCAGAGTAGAACAGAGAGAGAGAGCAGAGTAGAGCAGAGTAGAACAGAGCAGAGTAGAACAGAGTAGAGTTGAGCAGAGTAGAACAGAGTAGAGAGTTGAGCAGAGTAGAACAGAGTGGAGTAGAGTAGAGCTGAGCAGAGTAGAACAGAGTAGAGTTGAGCAGAGTAGAACAGAGTAGAGTTGAGCAGAGAGAGCAGAGTAGAGCTGAGCAGAGTAGAACAGAGTAGAGTAGAACAGAGTAGAGTAGAACAGAGTAGAGTAGAACAGAGTAGAGTTGAGCAGAGTAGAACAGAGTAGAGTTGAGCAGAGTAGGACAGAGTAGAGTTGAGCAGAGTAGAACAGAGTGGAGTAGAGTAGAGCTGAGCAGAGTAGAGAACAGAGTAGAGTAGAACAGAGTAGAGTTGAGCAGAGTAGAGAACAGAGTAGAGTTGAGCAGAGTAGGACAGAGTAGAGTTGAGCAGAGTAGAACAGAGTAGAGCAGAGCAGAGCAGAGCAGAGAGCAGAGAGTAGGACAGGTGTAGAACAGAGTAGAGTAGAACAGAGTAGAGTAGAACAGAGAGAGCAGAGCAGAGTAGAGCAGAGTAGAGTAGAGTAGAACAGAGTAGAGTAGAGTAGAGCAGAGCTGAGCAGAGTAGAACAGAGTAGAGCAGAGTAGAGCTGAGCAGAGTAGAGCAGAGTAGAACAGAGTAGAGTAGAACAGAGTAGAGTAGAACAGAGTAGAGTAGAACAGAGTAGAGTAGAGTAGAACAGAGTAGAGCAGAGCAGAGCAGAGTAGAGTAGAACAGAGTAGAGCAGAGTGGAGAAACAGAGTAGAGCAGAGTAGAGTAGAACAGAGTAGAGTAGAGCAGAGTAGAGTAGAACAGAGTAGAGTAGAACAGAGTAGAGTAGAACACAGAGTAGAGCAGAGCAGAGTAGAGCAGAGTAGAGTAGAGTAGAACAGAGTAGAGTAGAGCAGAGCAGAGCTGAGCTGAGTAGAGCAGAGCTGAGCAGAGCAGAGTAGAGCAGAGCAGAGTAGAGCAGAGCAGAGTTGAGCAGAGTAGAGTTGAGCAGAGTAGAACAGAGTAGAGTTGAGCAGAGTAGAACAGAGTAGAGTTGAGCAGAGTAGAACAGAGTTGATCGGAGTAGAGCAGAGTGGAGTAGAGCTGAGCAGAGTAGAACAGAGTAGAGTAGAGCAGAGCAGAGTAGAACAGAGTAGAGTAGAACAGAGTAGAGTTGAGCAGAGTAGGACAGAGTAGAGTTGAGCAGAGTAGAACAGAGTGGAGTAGAGTAGAGCTGAGCAGAGTAGAACAGAGTAGAGTTGAGCAGAGTAGAACAGAGTAGAGTTGAGCAGAGTAGAGCAGAGTAGAGCTGAGCAGAGTAGAACAGAGTAGAGTAGAACAGAGTAGAGTAGAACAGAGTAGAGTTGAGCAGAGTAGAACAGAGTAGAGTTGAGCAGAGTAGGACAGAGTAGAGTTGAGCAGAGTAGAACAGAGTGGAGTAGAGTAGAGCTGAGCAGAGTAGAACAGAGTAGAGTAGAGTAGAGCTGAGCAGAGTAGAACAGAGTAGAGTTGAGCAGAGAGAACAGAGTAGAGTTGAGCAGAGTAGAGCAGAGTAGAGCTGAGCAGAGTAGAACAGAGAGAGAGAGAGCAGAGCTGAGCAGAGTAGAGAACAGAGTAGAGTAGAGTAGAACAGAGTAGAGTAGAGTAGAACAGTAGAGTAGAGTTGAGCAGAGCAGAGCTGAGCAGAGTAGAACAGAGTAGAGTAGAGTAGAACAGAGTAGAGTACAACAGGGTAGAGTTGAGTAGAGCAGAACAGAGTAGAATAGAATAAAGTAGAGTAGAACAGAGTATAGAAGAACACAATAGAAAATAAGTAGAACAGAATAAAGTACAGTATAACAGAATAGAGCAGAGTAGAACAGAATAGAGTAGAATATAATAAAGTAAAATAAAGTAGAGTACAATAAAATAGAATAGAACCATTTCAATCTACACAATCGAGTGCAGCTGAATTTTTTCTCCTGAACTCATGACAGAACTCATGTCTCTGCAGTGACCTGAGGCTGAAGTGTAAGCACTCCACACATCAGCTTTAAGTGTCTTGATCAAAGGCACAGTAGTGTCAGCTCTGTGCAGTGCTCCGTGATCTTTAACCACCCGTACAGCTTGTGCTGACCCAGATCCATTAATGAACCTCAGGAGTCATGGCTGCACTTGATAGTTAATCAAAGTATGATAATGTGTTTGCATGACACTCATTAACATTGTGAACTCAATACAGTCATATTTTGTCCAATAATGCGACTCAAGGGTTTATAATAAACAACATCATGTCATTAAAATACCACTATGAGAGGTAATACTCTCAGCCTCCACTGATAGGAGATTAACACTGAGCCTAATCACTGGACAGGTCAGGGTTACGTCACTGTCACTGAGATACTACTATAGTTTTTGTTCATATTTTGAAATAGTTTTTTCACATTTACATTACATTTACATTTATGCATTTGGCAGATGCTTTTATCCAAAGCGACTTACATTGCATTCAAGGTACACATTTTTACATTCTGTCAGTTCTTGCTTTCCCTGGGGATCGAACCCATGAGCTTGGCGTTGCTAGCACCACACTCTTATTGTTTGAGCTACAGGAAAGCTGTAAGTTTTTCCTATTTTCTGTTTTCATTTTAATTTTAGTTTTATAATTTTGTTGTGTTTTTGACACTTTTTAAATAGTTTTTATTTTGTTTTAGTTATTTGAGTAAATCAGGTTAAACTAATTGAAAAATAAATCAATATTTTATTTTTATTTTAAGTGTAAGCTTTATATATATATATAGATAGGAGTACGGGGTCCGGGGCCCCTTGCTTAGGGCTGTCTGGTCCCTGTATGACCGGAGCAGGAGCTTGGTCCGCATTGCCGGCAGCAAGTCGGACTTGTTCCCAGTGCATGTTGGACTCCGGCAGGGCTGCCCTTTGTCACCGGTTCTGTTCATAATTTTTATGGACAGAATTTCTAGGCGCAGCCAAGGGCCGGAGGGTGTCCGGTTTGGGAACCACATGATTTCGTCGCTGCTTTTTGCGGATGTTGTTGTGTTGGCCTCCTCAGACCAGGACCTTCAGCGTGCACTGGGGCGGTTTGCAGCCGAGTGTGAAGCGGCCGGGATGAGAATCAGCACCTCCAAGTCCGAGGCCATGGTTCTCAGTCGGAAAAGGGTGGCTTGCCCACTTCAGGTTGGTGGAGAGTTTCTGCCTCAGGTGGAGGAGTTCAGGTATCTTGGGGTCTTGTTCACGAGTGAGGGAAGGATGGAACGGGAGATTGACAGACGGATCGGTGCAGCTTCTGCAGTAATGCGGTCGATGTACCGGTCTGTCGTGGTGAAGAAGGAGCTGAGCTGTAAGGCGAAGCTCTCGATTTACCGGTCAATCTACGTTCCTACTCTGAGCTGTGGGTCATGACTGAAAGGACAAGATCCCGGATACAGCCGGCCGAAATGAGCTTTCTCCGCAGGGTCGCTGGGCGCTCCCTTAGAGATAGGGTGAGAAGCTCAGTTACTCGGGAGGAGCTCAGAGTAGAGCCGTTGCTCCTCCACATCGAGAGGAGCCAGCTGAGGTGCACGCCTTCCCGGGGAGGTGTTCTGGGCATGTCCCACTGGGAGGAGGCCCCCCGGGGAAGACCTAGGACACGCTGGAGGGATTATGTCTCCCGGCTGGCCTGGGAACGCCTCGGGGTTCCCCCGGAAGAGCTGGAGGAAGTGGCTAGGGAGAGGGAAGTCTGGCTGTCTCTGCTTAGACTGTTAAACACCCGGCCCCAGATAAGCGGAAGATGATGGATGGATAATGGATGAATGAATGAAAAAATACAAAATAAAATGCTTACTAAAAATGAATAAACAATTCAAAGGTCAAATGAAAAAAATAATAATAATAATAAAAAAATAAAAAAATCTAATTATCAAAATAAAACACTTATTAAAAAAATTATTTAATTGTTTCTGCAAATAATCTACAATAGTTTTTTTATTCATAGTTATTTTAGTACATTGGGTTAAACTAAATGAAAAATAAATCAATATACATTTTATTTTTTTATAAAAGTTTAAGTTTTATTTATACATCTATATACACACTCACTAAAAATTCATAAAAATGTAAAAAGGTCAAATTAAAATAAATAATTTTAAATTAGTTTACTTGCAATTAATCTACAATACTTTTTATTAATTTTTATTTCATTTTTAGTTATTTTAGTAAATCAAATTAAACTAAATGAAAAGTAAATACATTATATTATATATAAAAATACAAAATAAAACACTTGCTAGAAATGAATAAACAATTAAAAGGTCAAATGAAAAGAAATAATAAAAAAATAATCAATCAAAATAAAACACTTACTAAATAGTTATTTGAGGACATCGAGTTAAACTAAATAAAAATGAGAAATGTTGCATTGGCAAACCGAAATAAAATCATGTTGATTTTTACATGTTATTTTATTTCAGCAAACGCAAGGACATGTTTTTTGGAATGGTTTTCGTTCTCTATAATAATCTTTTGTACAGTCCTAACCTGAAGTCTCACTGCATGCTCGTGTTTTCTCTTCATGTCGTTGATGTACCAGGCGACTCCCGTCATGGTGTCTATGGCCTCGATCACCACATCATACCCGTCCTCCTCACGGTCAAAGTGTTTGGCAATTTCCTTTAGAAGAGCAGAAACGCAGTCAGAGAGCAGAGAAACACCCAGACTCTCCTGTGAAACGTCTGTCTCTCTATATAAACCCTGAACAAACCACAAATAACCAAGACATTGCAACTAAAGTCATTCGAACATGCAATCAAATTATAATTAATCAGTGTATGTTACTCTAAATCAGTGTCCCAAACTGGGGTCTAAGTGTTGATGAAAAGTTAGTAATTAATTAAATAATAAAAATGGAAAATTCTAATTTATTTGGTTTACCTGCATGTCATGTGACCATACGCCAACAATCAGTGAACCGTGAATATGTTCTTAAATTATTTAATTAAAATCTCATGAAAACAATTTATGTCAAATGGGTTCGGCTGATAAAACAGTTTGGGAACCCCTGCAATTCTCAATCTTTCATGAAAATCACACCGCTTTCTAACGGTTATTTTAGGGTGTGTTTACACGACAACGATGTACTAAATACAGACGAAAACTAGGGCTGGACGATTCATCGAAAAGTAATCGAAACCGAGATCCAGAACCTCTAACCGGCGTAACTTTCCCATGTTTTAGTCACGTGACTCCACCCCGTCAGTCACATCAAGTGCAGTTTGCAGGCACACGGAAAGATTCAGGAGCAGTTATCTTTGTTTATACAATCTGGATGCTCAGAATTACTATGGTAATTGCATGTTTTACACTGTTTATACAGGTAAGTTAATCAATGTTCTTATATGTGCTGATACACACACACACACACACACACACACACACACACACACACACACACACACACACAGACGGCTAGATCACTTTCACTTGCGTCCTCACAAGATTGTCAATTGTATGCGTTTTAAGGCCTGCCCATTTGAACATTGAAGCAATTTTAGACCATCAGATGTGTATTATGTTGAACTAATGCCTGATATATTGTGACACAAACACTCATACTGGCAATAGCTCGCACTGCACATTACGTGAAGATCGCGCGCGCAGAAACTCAGCGCTGTCCTGTGATTCATCACTAAAGTAGCTTAGAAACTCAACCGTTATAGCACAGATGTGTCCACCTTTGAAGTAACTACAAACCACAGTTTCATAATTAATAGAGACGGTATGAATGCTGTAACGTAATGAAGGATCAGGGAAGGAGGAGGCGGGAACCGGCGAACATTTAAAAACTTTTAATCAAAAACAAACAAACAAAATATAATGCCGGCGGCAGCCCCTCACGGACGACTGCCGCCTACATACAAAACAAAACACAACACAAAGTCCAAGCCTGGTCCTCTCTCGTCGCTCCTCCTTTTATGCTGCCGTCACTCCTCCGTGAGACGAGACTGGTGTGGCGCACAGCTGACGCTCATCATCATTCGCCACCGGCCCGCTCTCACGGTTCCTCGCCTCGCCACAAATGCATTCAAATAAATGTAAATGTAGGCCTACTGTGCTAATGTATCTGTATCTGATGTACAACAGAAATCTGTAGAAATGTTACGAGCCATAGACAATAACTGCTGAAAGTGAGCGGTTTCCTTCAAGTATTTTAAATTCATTAATCGCAATCGAGATAAAATTTTAACAAAAACATTTTGAAAACGATCCCGTTCACACGGATCTGTGGAAATGACTAAAAGGCTGTGTTATGCATGCCAGGCCAGTAGTTGGCGATGTCACTGTGTCATGAGATGCTCCGCGAACATGTAATACGACGTCACCGCTTGCACAAATTCACATTTTTGCTTGTGTTTTCAGGTGCCCAAAATGCTGTTGTCGTGTAAATTAATGGCCAAAACACATAAAAAGTTTTTGTTATTTTCAGTCGAAAACGGTGTCGTGTAGGGGTGTAACGGTACACGTTTCGGTACAGGGCTTCCGGTGCGGTGCACGTGTACCCAATCAATCTTTATCAGTTAACAGTCGGCTAACAGTTGGAACACGCTTCAATCTGAGTTCCCACGTGAATATATTAATATATAGTCACAGAATAAACATGAATGAACATCTGAAGGTGTGTTGAGGATACATCACAACTGAAGCACATCATATGTGGTGTAATCGCCAATCAAAAATAAAACAGCTTGAGAACAATGTCCCGTAGCATCACATTTACATCAGGAGTCCCTCAGTGTCCACAGCTGTGAGTTCATTAGAGAAATCAACTCTCACTGAATATATCACCTATATTAGCCGTTATATTCATTATATTAGCCTATAAATTCAATACATTAGCCTATATATTCATTACATTAGCCTATATATTCATTATATTAACCTATATAGGACCTATATTAGCATATATATGACCTATATTAGCCTATATATACATTACATTAGCCTATATATTCATTATAATAACCTATATATGACCTACACTCACCTAAAGGATTATTAGGAACACCTGTTCAATTTCTCATTAATGCAGTTATCTAATCAACCAATCACATGGCAGTTGCTTCAGTGCATTTAGGGGTGTGGTCCTGGTCAAGACAATCTCCTGAACTCCAAACTGAATGTCAGAATGGGAAAGAAAGGTGATTTAAGCAATTTTGAGCGTGGCATGGTTGTTGGTGCCAGACGGGCCGGTCTGAGTATTTCACAATCTGCTCAGTTACTGGGATTTTCACGCACAACCATTTCTAGGGTTTACAAAGAATGGTGTGAAAAGGGAAAAACATCCAGTATGCGGCAGTCCTGTGGGCGAAAATGCCTTGTTGATGCTAGAGGTCAGAGGAGAATGGGCCGACTGATTCAAGCTGATAGAAGGGCAACTTTGACTGAAATAACCACTCGTTACAACTGAGGTATGCAGCAAAGCATTTGTGAAGCCACAACACGCACAACCTTGAGGCGGATGGGCTACAACAGCAGAAGACCCCACCGGATACCACTCATCTCCACTACAAATAGGAAAAAGAGGCTACAGTTTGCACAAGCTCCAAAATTGGACAGTTGAAGACTGGAAAAATGTTGCCTGGTCTGATGAGTCTCGATTTTTGTTGAGACATTCAGATGGTAGAGTCAGAATTTGGCGTAAACAGAATGAGAACATGGATCCATCATGCCTTGTTACCACTGTGCAGGCTGGTGGTGGTGGTGTAATGGTGTGGGGGATGTTTTCTTGGCACACTTTAGGCCCCTTAGTGCCAATTGGGCATCGTTTAAATGCCACGGCCTACCTGAGCATTGTTTCTGACCATGTCCATCCCTTTATGACCACCATGTACCCATTCTCTGATGGCTACTTCCAGCAGGATAATGCACCATGTCACAAAGCTCGAATCATTTCAAATTGGTTTCTTGAACATGACAATGAGTTCACTGTACTAAAATGGCCCCCACAGTCACCAGATCGCAACCCAATAGAGCATCTTTGGGATGTGGTGGAACGGGAGCTTCGTGCCCTGGATGTGCATCCCACAAATCTCCATCAACTGCAAGATGCTATCCTATCAATATGGGCCAACATTTCTAAAGAATGCTTTCAGCACCTTGTTGAGTCAATGCCACGTAGAATTAAGGCAGTTTTGAAGGCGAAAGGGGGTCAAACACAGTATTAGTATGGTGTTCCTAATAATCCTTTAGGTGAGTGTATATTAGCCTATATATTCATTACATTGAGCCTATATATTAATTATATTAGCCTATATGACCTATATTAGCCTATATATGACCTATATTAGCCTATATATTCATTACATTAGCCTATATATTTTAGTTATATTTTAATTAATTTCAGGACAGACGCAATTTGTTCAGTAATCCACTGAATAAAAATAAATTAAAAGCAATTTTATATTCAGTTTTCTCTCCCGTGCTGTACCGAACTGCCCGTTTTGTGTACCGTTACACCCCTAGTGTCATGTAAACATACCCTTAGTGTCATTATAGTTTTTATTAATATTTTGAATTCATTTTTACATTTGCTGCTTTCATTTAAAATTTATTTGAGTTTTAGTCAATTTGCTGTTTTTGTAATTTCTATTTTTATTTTCTGTTTTTGTTCATTTTTACATCAATTTTAGATATATAGTAATGAAGTTAAACTAAATGAAAATGAGAAATGTTGCCTAGATAAGGATAAACTAGATAACCCTGGTAAATAGGACTGTGCATGCAGGAAAATTATATAAACTAATAATTACAAAACAAAATGCTTTTCACTGTATAATCCAATATTGATGGCTAAAATAAATCGCCACCCAACATCATTTCCTGCTGAATATTCACATTACATGAGTTATTATAAATGTATTATAAATACCAATTTATGCTGCCTCTTTAGAGCATTCTAGGAGGACAGTGATGTCAGCAACACTATATACCGTATTGCTCCGAATACAAGACGACCCTGTACCTTTTGGAAAAAAGCTTTTTGAATACCAAATCTTGTCTTTAAAAGAAAATACTTTTGAAAAAATAAAAACACTTTATGGCATAACTATGAAAGGGATAAACCACGGCTAGCTGTGCATTAAACGATTTTAATGCATGGCGTGGAGGCAAGGAAGTGATGCGAAGCATTGAAATAGTTTAATGCACAGCTAGCAGTGGGTTATCCCGCTTATACCATGGTCATTTGCCAGCACTGACAACTTAAAGCAGTTATTGACAACTTATTGTTAGTTTGCAGCGCAATATTTGACTGAAAAAACTCTGGAGTGCGCAGGCTGATACGTACTTTACATGCGATCTGCAAAGCAATCACATCATTATCGCATGGCACAAGCTGATTGGCCAATGCTGATCCTGCAGCCAATGAGATTGCTTGCTCAACATTCATATAGTGTGGTTCAGTGTTTGCTGGTCCTCTGAACCCCTCCACCTCCCCAGCTCCACATGCCTAGATCTGCTGTGGGATTTATGCATGTCTTCATGCGGCAGAGTGTCTGTGTGTCTATTAGCAGTACCTGAAGCAGCAGGTGATATTTCAGGATCCTCTGGACCGGTTTGAGCAGGTAAGAACCCAAAGGAAGAGAGCGCTTGAGCGACGCCTGCCGATCCCTGAAGAACTTGGCCAGAGTTTTATTCCTCAGACAGTCTGTCAGCACCGCCACTGAACTAGAGACAGTGAAGAGAGCAATTACTTGCTTCATGCATCAAAAAGGATGTTTAATTTAGCCTCTGATGCATGAGGCACTTGGTGCATCACCACTTTTATCAGTCAATCGATGTCAATACATAAACACACAACGACATCAAATATTTTTTATGGTCTAGTGCTATTTCCTGCATTCTGCCTTATTTACACCGTTAAAGAGTTGATTCTCATGATAAACATGGACAGCATTTAAAAACACGAGTTGGACGTGTGACGGAGTATTTCTGTGCCAAATACACTCCTTCAGGATTCAAGTTTTTTTCGAGTATGGCTCTGTATGTCCTCATGAAGGGAGGAACTGCTAGTATGGGCACAGTATGTGTGTTTTGTTGGCAAGCGGTGCGTGAGTGCATATAATGTGAACGACACCAACGTATAGTGAATTTAAAGTTATCCATGGATAATGCTATGATGTAGTGTGTGTGTGTGTGTGTGTGTGTGTGTGTGTGTGTGTGTGTGTGTGTGTGTGTGTGTGTGTGTGTGTGTGTGTGTGTTTGCACGCCTCCACGGACTCGGCTGTTTCCAGAAAGAATCGGTACAGTGTGTCTGTCTTTTATAAATATGATAAACTAAAGACTCTTGGGAGATATGAAGGATCAACACTACTCTACAGATACTCAGGATTAACATGAGACTGGCACAAACTGTGTGTGTTATGATCCTTTAAATACAACATGTGCATGAGATATAATATCCAAACATTCACAGGAGTCTGAAATTAGCGTCAACATCCTAAAACAAACAACCCAAAGCAAACGTGACACGTGCTGCTTCTCAGCAGGCCCATGTCACTCAAAACTGTCGGTCTGATGTGGTTTATGAAGGACGTTATTGACTCAGAGGAATAATCTGTCACATGCATCAGCGCACCGGAGGCAGAAACACACCCGATTTAACACAGCGCTTCACTTACTTAGGGTAGTTCGTACAGTACTGCGTGTAGATCTCGAAATAGTTGCTCTGCAAATGAAATGCAAGAACAATAATCAGTGTTATAAAGGAATCAGAACATTTTGAGTGTGATGTATAGTTATATTTTTGTATGTAGTACCTTGTCCACAAAGCAGCGGGCAATGGCCACAGGATTGCTGGCACACATGTCTAAAGACTGCAACAACTCACTAGAAAGGGAACAGAAAACGTTAGCATTTTGATTACGGTGACTTACTTAACACATAATAGTCCTTTAATGAGATGCTTAAACATGCATTTGGTTATGAGTGATGATAACCAGCACATCTGAAGGTTGGCAATGACCTTCTGTCAGACATCACACACACAAAGAGGAAGTCTGGACAGAGCAAATGCACATCTAAACAGGTAACACACACTTGCCGGCGGCTGTCAAATATGATCTTCTGATTCATGCTGGGATGAGCGTGTATTGCACATCTTTGATGCATGTAATGTAATTTCAAGAACAGAAGCTGGTTAAAGGAAGTGAATTACAGTTCATTTGATGAACGACGAACAAAAAATGTGATGGCTGATGGTTTAAACTACAGATTTATTAAATCTAAACACTATTTAAACTATGACTGGCCACAAACGTGACTTAGAATAAAGTGCGCAATTAACATTACTAGTATTTGCTGTATTTAAGCACACACACACACACACACACGACTAAAATAAATAAAGTACAATAATAATCATAATTATATTAAAACATTATTTGTTTACTAATCTAGTATTTACTGTATTTAAATACAAATGGAAAAAAAAGTTCTATGCAGATATTAATTAAATATTTGTAATTAATTTTAATTAATTATTTATAATTAATACAATATGCATAATGTACTAAATATTCTAATTAAAAACAATTAACATTAAATAATATATATAATTATATATATATATATATATATATATATATATATATATATATATATATATATATATATATATATATATATATATATATTTTTTTTTTTTACTAATCTAGTATTTACCGTATTTAAATACAAATTAACAAAAACGTTCTATGCTGTAATGCTGGTATAAATTACATATTATAATTATAAAAATAATAACAAAATAAAAATGTGTATAATATTTACAAAAATTAAATAAATAAAAAATAATAATAATTGTATTAAAATAAGTACAATAATAACAATTATAGTAAACCTCTATTAACTATATTTAAATAAAATGGAACAAAAAAGTTCTAAAAAATAAAGTTAGAACTTTTGTTCAATGCTGGTATAAATTAAATATAATTATACAAAATTAAAATAATTAAAAAGTAAAATTTAAAATAATAAAATATAGTTACAAACAATTAAATAAAAATAAATAAATAAAACATTTAAACAATAAAATAATGATTATTTGACCAATACATCATACACCCTTTTCCGGATGCTCAGTAATATTACATAATAGCAAACAGAAGTAAACAGAATACATTAAAGACCTGAAGTACAGAGCATTTACGGAGCAGCTGCTCAAACACGCGTGTGAAGAGCATGTATGTGTACAGATGTGCTCTGCTCCTCACCAAAAACAAACCCCACGTTTATCTGTCCCACATCTGAAGCCAGAGAACGCCTGACACTCGACAGCCGCTCCTTCCTCATTTGCATGAATACATACTATGTTCAAACACAGAGGATCAGTCCTGAATAAATCCATTGATTATGTCTGAACATGCTTTTGCATGCATGAGTTATTTGCTCTGTTTGACCAACGGGAACAACCGCTTTTAAACTCTTCGATATAGGTGTGAGTTGCATAAAAGCGTGTAAAATGTTTATTAAATAAGTGGTTGAATCTTACCTGTTGAACTCGTAAATGTGTTCAATATTCCCAAACAACGAACACACTTGCTCCGGTTTGATGGGAAGGTTCCTGGAGTCAATGATGTGCACAAGATAATCCTGCAAATTGGAAAAAGAACATAAATATTATTTCAAACTCAAATTCGTACTGTGACGCTTTCAACAGCTCAGCAGATGGCGCTAGAGACCTGACAGAAACCGGTGCATTTGAAAACATTTTCACTTGCAAATGAACTGGTGTTCTTTAAACTACATAAATAATAGCCATACAAACATTTCATCATAGTAAGGTTATTCTGTTTCTTGGTTTTGCACACAAATGCAAATATTGCACACAAATATGCCGAATCAAGCTGGAGTTTTGCAGGCCTCATCACAGAAGGCATGACCACACACACACACACACACACACCGCCCAATGCTCATATTAGGAAATGGCTCCACTGCCAAGTTTGGCTGTGATTCAGAGCGCTGAAACTCAGGGAGGAGTTCAACATCCTTCACCCAAAGAGCAAACATAATGAGCAGATATTCTGCATGAGAGCCTCCATTATGCAACAGCATCACATGGACATTCAGCTTTAACAGAAGATGCAGATAACATGACAGAAACCATTAGAAATATAGAAGATAATCAATGCAAGCGTTGAGTCAGGGTGTGGACTGGGAAACTGAGACACTCTGCGAGTGTTTGCATCCATTTGGAGCGTCTAAGGACCAACAATCTGTCCAGTTTCACCCAAACAGATGTCAAATCAGGAGGGTGAGAATCACCATATTTGGGCGTTTTCCTGTAGTTTACATTGACCAATGCCAAACTCACTCATAATTTTTTTTATAAAGCACTTCATAGCTACACACGCAAAGTGCTGAACAATCCACATATAATACACAATAACAAACTTAACAACCAGAAAAAGGCACTAAAAACACAAACCGAAGGTCTTCATTTCCAACAGGAAGTCCATTAGATTATTTAAAGAGCTATACTAAGAACTGAGAAACACATTCAAGAACCTAAATGGACTCCGATTTCAAATTCCCAGACGATCCTAGTAACATATGACATCAGTTTCCGACTGGCTATATCCAACGCAGCTGTGAGAACACACAGCGCTCACTAGAGCTCAATTATGACCCACATTTAAGACCCTTCAAACTGGTCCCTCCAACCCATAATACACCTCATAATGGAGTAAACGTCTCTTTTCAACAGGAAGACTGATTCAAAACCTTTTAGGCAAAACTAAGTCAAGTCAAATTTATTTGCATAGCGCTTTCACAATACTCATTGTTCTATTAAGAGATGTAAATATCGGTCGGTTTTGTTCTATTAAGAGATTTAAATATCGGTCAGTTTTGTTCTATTAAGAGATTTAAATATCGGTCTGTTTTGCTCTTTTAACAGATTTAAATATCGGTCTGTTTTCTTCTATTAAGAGATTTAAATATCGGTCTGTTTTGCTCTTTTAACAGATTTAAATATCGGTCAAGTTTTGCTCTTTTAACAGATTTAAATATCGGTCAGTTTTGCTCTATTAAGAGATTTAAATATCGGTCGGTTTTGCTCTATTAAGAGATTTAAATATCGTTTTGCTCTATTAAGAGATTTAAATATCGGTCAGTTTTGCTCTATTAAGAGATTTAAATATATGGTATTAAGAGATTTTTTGCTCTATTAAGAGATTTTTAGTTTTGCTCTATTAAGAGATTTAAATATCGTCAGTTTTGCTCTATTAAGAGATTTAAATATCGGTCTGTTTTGCTCTATTAAGAGATTTAAATATCGGTCAGTTTTGCTCTTTTAACAGATTTAAATATCGGTCTGTTTTGTTCTATTAAGAGATTTAAATATCGGTCAGTTTTGGTTAAGAGATTTAAATATCGGTCAGTTTTGCTCTATTAAGAGATTTAAATATAGGTCAGTTTTGCTCTTTCAACAGATTTAAATATCGGTCGGTTTTGCTCTATTAAGAGATTTAAATATAGGTCAGTTTTGCTCTATTAAGAGATTTAAATATAGGTCAGTTTTGCTCTATTAAGAGATTTAAAATCGGTCGGGTCAGATTTAAATATTTGTCTCTATTAAGAGATTTAAATATCGGTCAGTTTTGCTCTATTAAGAGATTTAAATATCGAGTCGGTTTTGCTCTATTAAGAGATTTAAATATAGGTCAGTTTTGCTCTTTCAACAGATTTAAATATCGGTCGGTTTTGCTCTATTAAGAGATTTAAATATCGGTCAGTTTTGCTCTATTAAGAGATTTAAATATCGGTCGGTTTTGCTCTATTAAGAGATTTAAATATCGGTCAGTTTTGCTCTATTAAGAGATTTAAATATCGGTCGGTTTTGCTCTATTAAGAGATTTAAATATCGGTCAGTTTTGCTCTTTCAACAGATTTAAATATCGGTCTGTTTTGTTCTATTAAGAGATTTAAATATCGGTCTGTTTTGCTCTTTTAACAGATTTAAATATCGGTCAAGTTTTGCTCTTTTAACAGATTTAAATATCGGTCAGTTTTGCTCTTTTAACAGATTTAAATATCGGTCTGTTTTGTTCTATTAAGAGATTTAAATATCGGTCAGTTTTGCTCTATTAAGAGATTTAAATATCGGTCAGTTTTGCTCTATTAAGAGATTTAAATATCGGTCGGTTTTGCTCTATTAAGAGATTTAAATATCGGTCAGTTTTGCTCTTTCAACAGATTTAAATATCGGTCTGTTTTGTTCTATTAAGAGATTTAAATATCGGTCAAGTTTTGCTCTTTTAACAGATTTAAATATCGGTCTGTTTTGCTCTATTAAGAGATTTAAATATCGGTCAGTTTTGCTCTATTAAGAGATTTAAAAATCGGTCGGTTTTGCTCTATTAAGAGATTTAAATATCGAGTCAGTTTTGCTCTATTAAGAGATTTAAATATCGGTCGGGTTTGCTCTTTTAACATTTAAATATCGGTCTGTTTTGTTCTTTTACAATATTTAAATATCGGTCGGTTTTGCTCTATTAAGAGATTTAAATATCGGTCAGTTTTGCTCTATTAAGAGATTTAAATATCGGTCAGTTTTGCTCTTTTAATAGATTTAAATATCGGTCGGTTTTGCTCTATTAAGAGATTTAAATATCGGTCGGTTTTGCTCTATTAAGAGTTGCCGCAGGTGAAAAGTGAGATGTGTCTGAGCGTTAAAAAGTAATTAAGGCACTTAGATAATTGACAGTTTTGTTCTAAACAAGAGTAAATAATTCTCAAAAAGCATCAATGAAGATACAATCAGTTAAAAAAAGCCAGTAATGAAAGAAATAGGTACTTTGGACACATACGCTGACAATAACATGGCACAAGTGATTTACAGTCTACAATCAGCACTTTCAATCAAATTTGAGGACCTAAAAAATTATTTTATACCACCATCTCCATTTTTTCCATTGAGACAGCAATGCATTATGGGATTCCACAAAAGATACATGCCATGCTGCCTCAGATTTAGAAGTATCATATATGATCTAAATTTTACAACAGCATTTGTATCAGGGTCATGCTTATGATATCTAAAAATGCAGCTCACTAAGTTATATGGAGTAGATGGTTAGCAATGCAATATTGGTGGATGGAAAGTCTGTGCATAAGGAATTTGAAGGTGCAAACGCATTCCTGCATGAGGAGTGACACCTGTATAAACCTACAAACCCAAAGAATTCCCGTGTTCAGCAACGAGACATCCTGCAAACACACAGCACTCCATCCTGAGCGATTCCACAGCGGTGTGGGAAGCGACAGCACTTGAAACAGCAATCTGTGCCATGAAGCCTTCACCCGCTCTCTTATTAGTCAAGCTGTTTATTGTTTGTTTGTTGTAGTGCTTTGCAAGCACAGTATTCTGGGTGTTCTGCTGAAGTGCGAGGAACACCATCTGTCTGTTTGAGGCTGGTAACAGTATAGGATGTGTTTGCACTGTTGGCTGTAAAGGAAGATGGAGGTGTGAGAGCCGTCAGGGGCTCCGTGGAGGGATTATGGGACATGTAGAGGAACACTTCTGTTCTAAAGCCTAGCAAGATCCCTAAATAGACAGCATCAGCTACACTCAGAAATTCTCAATGCATATATTGAGAAATATCAATATAAGTATATTTACGGACGGATGGAACGATAGATTGAACAAACGATAGATAGCTAGAACAACAGAACGATAACTAGAACAACAGCTAGCTAGAATGATAGATAGAACGATAGCTAGCTAGAACGATAGAACGATATAGAACGACAGCTAGAGCAATAGCTTGAACAAACGATAGATAGCTAGAACAATAGATAGCTAGAATGATAGATAGAACAATAGCTAGCTAGACTGATAGAACGATAGATAGAACGATAGTTAGCTAGAACAACAGAATGATAGAACAATAGATAGAATGCTAGCTAGCTAGAACGATAGCTAGCTAGAACGATAGAGTTAGCTAGAACAATAGATAGAACGATAGCTAGCTAGAATGACAGAACGATAGATAGATAGAATGATAGATAAAAGACAGATAGATAGATAGACAGATAGATGTTTTTATTTCAAGAATTTTCTGGAATTTTTTTGTTAATATTTTTGGCCATGATCATAAACACTAATGGATCAAAAAGTAGCACAGTTGTTTCTCACCTCTACAATGCTGCGCAGATCCCTGACGTACATTCGCTCCGTCTCAATAATCTCCATTACCACACGATCCACGTAGGTGAGCTGAGGGTTTGGCGCCATGCTGACGGTGGCAAACGGCGACGGAGGATCCGTGATCGAGGGATCTGAACCCGGCCACTCAAACCCGGGACCTAAAGGACCCTCCGGAGAACTGAGCTCCAGGTCAATCCCAGCCCCTGCGGATGGCGACGGTGCTGTCGGTGGGCTGCTGTTGCCCTCAACGGACGATCCGGACGAGACAGTGGACACCACGCTGACCGGCCGCCCGTCCTCTGAAGGCTCAGTGCTGGACAGGGAGCAGCGGTCTGTGGAGCGTGGATCGTGACTGCCCACAGACGAACTGGCCGACAAACGAAGACATTCTGTTGGAGACAAAACAAAACAAGAATTTAGCATGCATACAGTATTATAATTCGACAGCAAAAAATATGATTTGGTTGAAAAGAAAGTTCAAAAGAACAGCATTTATTTAAAATAAAGATCTTTGTGACATTAAAAATCTTTACTGTCAATTTAGATCAATTTAATATACACTATATTGCCAAAAGTATTGGGACGCTCCTCCAAATCCCTGAGTTCAGGTGTTCAATCCCTTCATGGCCACAGGTGTATAAATCAAGCACTAGGCATGCAGACGCTTCTACACACATTTGTGAAAGAATGGGTCGCTCTCAGGAGCTCAGGGAACTCAAGCGTGGTACCGTGATAGGTTACCACCTGTGCAATAAGTCCATTCCTGAAATTTCCTCACTACTAAATATTCCACAATCAACTGTTAGTGGGATTATAACAAAGAGGAAGCGATTGGGAACAACAGCAACTCAGCCACGAAGTGAAATCACAGAGCCGCGTTAAGATCTCCATATCTCTGGGATTGAGTCATATAGGGCCTTTAAAATGAGGATACCAAAATAAGTGTTTGTTAAGAACCAGAATCTAAAAGGATATTAAGTTATCCTTAATACTTCTTGAGTTATAGGCATGCAAACTTGAGGCACAAACACACAAGAAGTGCTTTTTCTCCATTTTTGAACGGTCACCGTTGGCATATAATGCAACAAAGATTGCTAAAGTCAACAGATTTCACTAATAGACCTACCAATCTCTGTGTAGAAATAAAACAATGATGCTGCCATCTTTCTAAAGCCATTGATTTCCCTGTAATTTTGACCCTCCTCTACAAAATAGTGGATTACTCAGTAAATATACATTCATTCAAGATGAAAAATCAATGTTTAGCCAGGACCTCTGGTTGAGTTGACACGGAATGATCCGCCAGAATTTGGACAATGACAAGAATAGAGAATATTAGGCATAATAGCCTGGGAAACTGTAGTCCTTTGGATCAGTCATTACACAGTCACTGATAATGCAAACATGTGAATGTTGTCATGCCAAACGTTTTCTGAACGACTACGTCAGTACGAGCTCTATTTTTCCACTGGGCCTGTAGATGCATGATACGAGCGAGCTCACTATATGAACCTGCCCGCGTTTAACCACTAAATCCAGCCGCAAGCCTCCACATGAGCAACACGATCAAATCTTATCAGCCTATCGCGGCTCCATGATTCATGCATGACATCCCACACCCATCACACAGGAAAACGTGTATTCATATGATCAGCTGTTTTTAAATCTGCTGGTGTCCTGGTTTAGTGTTTTCATTTCCTTCCTGCCTTTGGTAAGAGTGAGACTGTCTCGCTGTTCTGATAAACACACTCACAAACACAGATCTCACATGACAACAGCTGTCAAAAGAGTTAGTGTCGTCACAATGAGGGAACGCAATATGAGAAATATCTGGTTTTTAAACTCTCGTTTTAGTTTTAAAGACAGAAGAATGCAAAATAAGACTCTGGACAACACTGTAATTTCCATGTTTACATTCATAAGAATTTTTAAGATACTTATTAGAAATGGAACAAAAGGTTATAAAACTTGCATTGAAACGTTACATTCATGAGCATTTTTAGAACTGAAATGCTTTATGAAATGCGTTTTAAAAATGTACAGTCATAATACCTGGGGTTCTTGTTATAAATGGAACAAATTACGAAATTGTCGAACGATGAAAAGATATGAAATTTGTTTTTAAATGTAACATTCATAAGCATTTAAGACATTGAGATTTGTGAAATCGTTAAATTATGAAATATGATTTTGAAAGTTTACATTAATAAGCATTTAAGATACTTAGGTTTCTTGTTAGGAATGGAACAGATTATGAAATGAAACAATTTATAAAATTTGTACTGAAATTTTACATAAGAATTTTAGGACGCTGAGATTGGACTATTTCAACAATTTCATTATTTGTTTCATTTCTAACAAGAAATTATGAAATGTATTTTGACATTCATAAGCATTTTAAGATGCTGAGAATGTCTCGTTAGAAACTGAACATTTTATAAAATCACTGAAGTTAAAATATTTATAAAATTTATTTTAAAATTTTACATTCAGAAGAATTTGAGAAACTGAAATTTGACAATTTTTGCTAGAAATGGAACAATTTATAAAGACTGAATGAAATTTGCATTGAAATTTTACATTCATAAGCATTTTTAGGACACTGAGATTTGACAAGTTCTTGTTCGAAATGGAATAATCTCTGAAAATAGTGAAATAATTAAGTTATTTGTATTGAAATTTTGCATTTCATAAGAATTTTTAAGACGCTGAGATTGGACTATTTCAACAATTTCATTATTTGTTCCATTTCTAACAAGAAATTATGAAATGTATTTTGACATTCATAAGCATTTTTAAGATACTTAGAATTTATTTGATAGAAATGGAACTAGTTGTCATGTTGGCCTCCACAGACCAGGACCTTCAGCGTGCACTGGGGCGGTTTGCAGCCGAGTGTGAAGCGGCCGGGATGAGAATCAGCACCTACAAATCCGGGGCTATGGTTCTCAGTCGGAAAAGGGTGGCTTGCCCACTTCAGGTTGGTGGAGAGTTTCTGCCTCAGGTGGAGGAGTTCAGGTATCTTGGGGTCTTGTTCACGAGTGAGGGAAGGATGGAACGGGAGATTGACAGACGGATCGGTGCAGCTTCTGCAGTAATGCGGTCGATGTACCGGTCTGTCGTGGTGAAGAAGGAGCTGAGCTGTAAGGCGAAGCTCTCGATTTACCGGTCAATCTACGTTCCTACTCTCACCTATGGTCATGAGCTGTGGGTCATGACCGAAAGGACAAGATCCCGGATACAGGCGGCCGAAATGAGCTTTCTCCACAGGGTGGCTGGGCGCTCCCTTAGAGATAGGGTGAGAAGCTCAGTTACTCGGGAGGAGCTCAGAGTAGAGCCGTTGCTCCTCCACATCGAGAGGAGCCAGTTGAGGTGGCTCGGGCATCTATTTCGGATGCCTCCTGGACGCCTTCCTGGGGAGGTGTTTCGGGCATGTCCCACCGGGAGGAGGCCCCGGGGAAGACCTAGGACACGCTGGAGGGATTATGTCTCCCGGCTGGCCTGGGAACGCCTCGGGGTTCCCCCGGAAGAGCTGGAGGAAGTGGCTAGGGAGAGGGAAGTCTGGCCGTCTCTGCTTAGACTGTTAAACACCCGGCCCCAGATAAGCGGAAGATGATGGATGGATAATGGAGAAATGGAACATTTTATGAAATCATTGAAATAACAAAAATATTTATGAAATTTGATATTCTTAAGCATTTAAGATGCTGAGATTTGATGATTTCTTGTTATGAACTCGTTGAAAGAATGAAATATGTATTTGAAGTTTTACATTCATACACTGAGACTCTTTTTAGGATTAGAACACTTTCTAAAATTGGTGAAATAATGGAATAATTTATTACATTTGCATTGAAACTTTACATTCATAAGCATTTTCAAGACACCTAAAGTTTGTTGTTGATAATGGAACAAAATTAAATGAATTTGTGAAATATGTATTGATGTCACATTCATAAACACTTTTAAGATCTAAATTTGACCATTTCTTTTTACAACTGCAAGAACAGTAATCTGCTTCAAAACTCATGTGACCTTTCCAAAGCCAAATCAACCCATGACTTCATTAGTTTTATTTTAGTTTTCCCCAGTAATGCGTGTGTGCGTGTGTTCACGTACTGTTAACTTCATCAGGACTAGTTAAGTGAGGAACGACGACAAACATACAGCAAAACCAGTGAAGTCTGACCTCACAAACAAATGACTCCTATGAACCGGTTCTTTAGTGAATCAAAAGACTTCTTGAGTTCACCGTTTGAATCAATCATTCAGCTCAGCCAATGAATCACTAATGGGCTCTGAACTGAATCAGAAGCATTTGCATGCGTTCATGCACCGTTAAATGACTTCACCAGAAGTAGTTATGACAAAGTATAACGCATCAGATTCCATGGAACGGATAAAACAATGGAGCTTCTCATCCGCTGTATATCCTGGAGGCTACATTAGGAAATTTATGACGGAGCTGTTATAAAGAAACTTGGATATGAATGTATTACTCAATGCCGTTGATCATCAATGAAAAACAGGGAGCAGCACAAGAATCTAACGACCGGCTCGCCGTCTTTTATTGCTGACCGTTTTCAGCAAAAAAGTGAAAATAAACGTCCGTGGAAGCTAAACGTTCCCCAATGACAGCAGACTCTAAAGCGCTTTTAAATTCCTCATGTCACAGTAATTGAGCCGTTCACAGCTGTTTAAATGAGTAACACTCACTAACAATGACACTACACCTCTAATAAACCGTATTTTCCCTCTACAGCTTTTATTCTGCCGGGTGATGGTCAAACATCACTATTTCTATTGCACTACACAACACTCACGTCTTCTGAAGAGAGCAAGAATCTAGTGTAAATTACGATAGAGTTGATCAAAAGATCCCGATGATGACATTTTATATCCAATTTGAAATGCTCAATATTGCAATGCAGTCTGAGAACTAATGAAATATTAAAGTGCATTAGTACAGATGATAAGCTAATGATAAAATGCATTTCTCCTCTCTTCTAGCTCGCTTGCTAATCGCGTTGTCATATTTAATGTGCATAAATGCATAAATGTAAACGTAATGATTAAACGCAGCGCTTGACCTCCAAACTAGGGCTGTCACAAATGATAAAAATTAAATATATAAATTATAAAATAAATATAAAAAAACAAATTAAATAAATATAAAATAAATTAAACGAATATTAAATCTATATATTATTGTATGTAATATAATAAATAAAAATATAAATTAAATTATAAAATAAAGAAAATAAATCTTAAATATACATATATAAACTGAATTATAAATTAAATTATAAATGATAAAATAAATAGACGCACATAAATAATAAAAATAATGACAAAATTAAATAAATGAAACATTCCTATTAAATATATAAATTGTTATATTTACTATAAAAAATATTAAATATAATTTGAATTCAATTATGAAATAAAGTATTACAATTATACATTTCATTTAATTATAAAATACATAAAACAAAATACTGTTTGATTAAACGCACAAATCTTCTATGAAGGAAGACATTTATGAAAGTAGCCCTTTGACTACACTAACAAACGCTGGGTTAAAAATGGACAAACCCAGCAATTGGGTTGTTTTAAGCAAACATTTAACCCAATCGCTGGGCTAAAACAACCCAATTGCTGGGTTTGTCCATTTTCAACCCAACTTGGGTTGTTTTTAACCCAGCGTTTGTTAGAGTGTACTTCATAACAGCGCGTTTATGTTCTTTGTCAAAATGTGATTGAAATTTAAACTGCACAATTATTGCAGTTGGTTGTCTTAAATAATTGTGATTAGATGATTAATCAATAACCGCTTCACTCACACACACACACACACACACACACACACACACACACACACAGGAAACCAAAACACACCTGACATTCACATTCTTTCACAGGCATTCGCTTGAAACGCGCCGTCCTCAAAGTCATGTGGAAATGCGTGACGTGCAGATGACAAACGCTCATCCCGACTGACTAACATCTGCTCAGACAGGCGGAGAACAGCGTGTGAATGACTCCATAATGACTCAAATTACATAGATATATAGTGATTTAAATGTGTGTAAATACTGTGAAAATGCTTCCCTTTGAAACAGCAACAACCTGTATGGAGGGAACTCCAAACACGGATGATTTCAACTCGATCCCTTATCAGTAAACAGCTCTACGCACACTAAACCAGACTAAAAACAAGCATTAACCCACATTCCTTCATGTCTGCCTCTGAGCACAAACAATCATTAACGCACGTCAAGGTGAGTGTAGTATTTGGACTGTTGCCGAACACATTCAGCAGCTCAAAACAGCGCGAGATAACGATGCCGGCGTCACGCTGGGAAACGTGTGCCAGCGCTACAGATCCGCTCGTCTGGATCCTCCTGAACCGAACGTCTGCGGAGGAATAGCTGGAATTCCAGGGATGCTCGGGCGAGAGCTTTGATTCTCATAGCTTGAATTCCTGACTCCTCAGAAACAACAGAGACGCTAAAAACACACGAACACCTTCCCTCTTCAACGGTAACCGCTCGAATGCAGAACTAGCATGCCTAATGTCTAATGTTTTTAAATACCCCTTTAAGACATATCTATACTACCACTACCAGGAAAGTGATGCTTTTATTCAGCAAGGACACATTAAACTGATCAAAAGAAACGCTTATAATGTTACAAAAGATTCTATTTAAACAAATGCTGCTCTTTTGGAACTTCTATTCATCAAAGAATCCGGAAAAAGAATTAACAACATATGATAACTAGGAAGCACCGATATGAAAATTATGGCGATAAATTAAATTAAAATTAAATAAATATAAAATAAAGATTAAATTATACACTAAATTACAAATTATAAAATAAATATAAATTAAACTATATATGTTATATACAGATTTAGTTAAAACATTAAATTATGAATTAAATGACAAATTATAAATTACAAAATAATTATAAAATAAATTAAATTAAATGAATACAAAATAAATTAAACATTAATATATAATAATATATTATATACCGATTTAATTAATTAAATAAATAAAACATTAAATTATAAATTAAACTGCAAATTATAAAATAAATATAAAATAAATAAATATAGAATAAATTAAACATTAATATATGATATATATTATATACCGATTTAATTAAATAAGACAATACATTCAAATTACAAATTATAAAATATAAAATAAATTAAATATAAAATAAACTAAATGAAAATAGAATTAAACAATATATAATACTATATTATATACTGATTTAATTAAAACAAATTAAATAAATATAAATTAAAACATTCAATTATAAGTTATAAAATAAATATAAAATTAAATGAATATAAAGTAAATGAAACATTACCATATAATATACAGACTGAATTAAATAAACAAAACAAATTAAACGTTATAAATATAAATAAAATGTGCTTTAAGAGAGCGTATTAGTACCTTAAAGGTTGCATATCAGTGCTTTAAGAGAGCGTATTAGTACCTTAAAGGTACATATCAGTGCTTTAAGAGAGCGTATTAGTACCTTAAAGGTCATATCAGTGCTTTAAGAGAGCGTATTAGTACCTTAAAGATCATATCAGTGCTTTAAGAGAGCGTATTAGTACCACCTAAAGGTCATATCAGTGCTTTAAGAGAGCGTATTAGTACCTTAAAGGTACATCTCAGTGCTTTAAGAGAGCGTATTAGTACCTTAAAGATCATATCAGTGCTTTAAGAGAGCGTATTAGTACCTTAAAGGTGCATATCAGTGCTTTAAGAGAGCGTATTAGTACCTTAAAGGTCATATCAGTGCTTTAAGAGAGCGTATTAGTACCTTAAAGGTGCATATCAGTGCTTTAAGAGAGCGTATTAGTACCTTAAAGGTACATCTCAGTGCTTTAAGAGAGCGTATTAGTACCTTAAAGGTTCATATCAGTGCTTTAAGAGAGCGTATTAGTACCTTAAAGGTACATCTCAGTGCTTTAAGAGAGCGTATTAGTACCTTAAAGGTTCATATCAGTGCTTTAAGAGAGCGTATTAGTACCTTAAAGGTTCATATCAGTGCTTTAAGAGAGCGTATTAGTACCTTAAAGGTTCATATCAGTGCTTTAAGAGAGCGTATTAGTACCTTAAAGGTTCATATCAGTGCTTTAAGAGAGCGTATTAGTACCTTAAAGGTTCATATCAGTGCTTTAAGAGCGTATTAGTACCTTAAAGGTTCATATCAGTGCTTTAAGAGAGCGTATTAGTACCTTAAAGGTTCATATCAGTGCTTTAAGAGAGCGTATTAGTACCTTAAAGGTTCATATCAGTGCTTTAAGAGAGAGCGTATTAGTACCTTAAAGGTTCATATCAGTGCTTTAAGAGTGCGTATTAGTACCTTTAAAGGTACATATCAGCGCTTTAAGAGTGCGTATTAGTACCTTAAAGGTTCATATCAGTGCTTTAAGAGAGCGTATTAGTACCTTAAAGGTACATCTCAGTGCTTTAAGAGAGCGTATTGGTACCTTAAAGGTTCATATCAGTGCTTTAAGAGAGCGTATTAGTACCTTAAAGGTACATCTCAGTGCTTTAAGAGAGCGTATTAGTACCTTAAAGATCATATCAGTGCTTTAAGAGAGCGTATTAGTACCTTAAAGGTCATCTCAGTGCTTTAAGAGAGCGTATTAGTACCTTAAAGGTACATCTCAGTGCTTTAAGAGAGCGTATTAGTACCTTAAAGGTACATCTCAGTGCTTTAAGAGAGCGTATTAGTACCTTAAAGATCATATCAGTGCTTTAAGAGAGCGTATTAGTACCTTAAAGGTACATCTCAGTGCTTTAAGAGAGCGTATTAGTACCTTAAAGGTACATCTCAGTGCTTTAAGAGAGCGTATTAGTACCTTAAAGATACATCTCAGTGCTTTAAGAGAGCGTATTGGTACCTTAAAGATCATATCAGTGCTTTAAGAGAGCGTATTAGTACCTTAAAGGTACATCTCAGTGCTTTAAGAGAGCGTATTAGTACCTTAAAGGTTCATATCAGTGCTTTAAGAGAGCGTATTGGTACCTTAAAGGTTCATATCAGTGCTTTAAGAGAGCGTATTGGTACCTTAAAGGTTCATATATCAGTGCTTTAAGAGAGCGTATTGGTACCTTAAAGGTTCATATCAGTGCTTTAAGAGAGCGTATTGGTACCTTAAAGATCATATCAGTGCTTTAAGAGAGCGTATTGGTACCTTAAAGGTACATCTCAGTGCTTTAAGAGAGCGTATTAGTACCTTAAAGATCATATCAGTGCTTTAAGAGAGCATATTAGTACCTTAAAGGTACATCTCAGTGCTTTAAGAGCGTATTAGTACCTTAAAGGTACATCTCAGTGCTTTAAGAGAGCGTATTAGTACCTTAAAAGTACATATTAGTATCTTTTCGGCTTTGTACCTTAGGGTACCGCCCCAGTGACCGCACTATACCTTTTTTTCTGAGAGTGTATAAAGTGTACAGTGGAATATAAAGCACGAGTGGATTAATGATTGGCACCATCACATTTCCTCCCAGGCCGTTACAATCACACACACATCAGTCAAACAGATGCAAATTTCACACAGACCACCGTCCACACAGCCAAAGCAGACGCCAGTGATGTCTATAGTGTCTATAGATGTCTATAGATGTCAGATATGATAGTAAACGGTTCACTGATGCAAAAGACTGACCATGTCTTACACTATAAAACTTCCCTTGATTCAAAGAAAAACTAACATACACGCATGTAGAAGTGTGCAGAAGTGTGTAGAATGAGCGAGTCTAGGGATATTCCTCACCTGAGGCCAGCAAAATGCAGTGTTTTCCTTCTGAAGTTTCCTGATGTTACCAACCGCGCCGCACACCTCAGGGAAACAGGAACGAGATCTGATCGGATCTGATTAATGCGTGTTGGCGTGAAAACACTCCCTACAGCCCCGACACTCCTATAATCACACCCAGAACGTCACATACACATGCAGATGCATGAAGTCAGCTCTCCTCCATGCTGCAAAATGCATGTTTCTTTACAATTCATGACGCTTGCATCTAAACGCAATTTACTCTTTTTGACCCTGCCGACACCCCAAAAGGCATTCTCTGGCGAGTCGAGACAAATGAATGCAGTTTTATCCAGTTGTGTTTGAAATGCTTTAGTGCTGTTCTCATTGACATGTGAGAGAGAGATGTTTGGATGGGAATCAGCGAGGCGGAGCGGCTCGCATGCAAAATCACAACAGAGCTTCACTGTTAAAATTAAAACATGGAAGAAAAATTATGATTATTCCTTAAAATAATAAATAATAATAATAATAATATTAATAATAATGTATTATTATTATTATTATTATTAGTGTTCGTATTGTAGTAATATATTTCAGTCATAGTTAAACAGGACTTTTATTTTGATGGGTTGCCATGAAGATCTTTGAGTTTCTGTGTGTTTATGATATGATAGTTTCTCAAATGAAACCGTGAAATGCTGATAAAGCGACTCTGGAGATGAAGTTCATGCGTTATTTGTTTATTCCGCATCACAGAAATCATTGGGCCTTGCACTTTACACATCCCCATCTGCAACAAGATCCTCATTGCTACTGGAAAACTGATGCATAGACAAAACAACCAAACTTTACTAGACGCACAAAATGATTTAGACCAAAATGCAACATTAGTAGTTGAATGAATGAATTACACTATATGCAAATGGCATTAAATCTGCTGCATGTGTGTCTGGAATCAGTATGAGTTTGGACTGATGCCTTTGGGAAACACTGACGGCACAGAAACACACCGCAGGAAGCACAAACTGTGTGTGTTGTCTGGAGTATTTTAGTAACGACTTGAAATGAAACCGGGAGAGGAGACTAATTACAGTGCCACCCATCAGCCCGATCACATATCCAGCCTCTCATTAGACCGAAATATCTGCTGACTGAATCCATTCAGGAACATCAGCCCTCACACACACTCCGCCATTTACACTAGTGTGTGTGAGCTTTAGAACACTAGTGCGCGTGAGCGAGCTTTAGAACACTAGTGCGCGTGAGCGAGCTTTAGAACACTAGTGCTTGGCGTGGAGCTTTAGGAACACTAGTGCGCTGCGTGAGCTTTAGAACACTAGTGCGCGTGAGCTTTAGGAACACTAGTCTTGGCGTGGAGCGAGCTTTAGAACACTAGTCTTGGCGTGAGCGAGCTTTAGAACACTAGTGCGCGTGAGCGAGCTTTAGAACACTAGTGCGCGTGAGCGAGCTTTAGAACACTAGTGCGCGTGAGCGAGCTTTAGAACACTAGTGCGCGTGAGCGAGCTTTAGAACACTAGTGCGCCGTGAGCGAGCTTTAGAACACTAGTGCGCGTGAGCTTTAGAACACTAGTCGTGAGCGAAGCTTTAGAACACTAGTGCGTGAGGCGCGAGCTTTAGAACACTAGTGTGCGTGAGCGCGAGCTTTAGAACACTAGTGCGCGTGGTGAGCTTTAGAACACTAGTGCGCGTGTGAGCGAGCTTTAGAACACTAGTGCGCGTGAGCGAGCTTTAGAACACTAGTGCGCGTGAGCGAGCTTTAGAACACTAGTGCGCGTGAGCTTTATAACACTAGTGCGTGAGCGAGCTTTATAACACTAGTGCGTGAGCGAGCTTTAGAACACTAGTGCGTGAGCGAGCTTTAGAACACTAGTGCGCGTGAGCGAGCTTTAGAACACTAGTGCGCGTGAGCGAGCTTTAGAACACTAGTGCGCGTGAGCTTTAGAACACTAGTGCGCGTGAGCTTTATAACACTAGTGCGCGTGAGCGACTTTAGAACAATAGTGCTGCGTGAGCTTTATAACACTAGTGCGCGTGAGTGGCGAGCTTTTTAGAACACTAGTGCGGCGCGTGAGCTTTATAACACTAGTGCGCGTGAGCGAGCTTTAGAACACTAGTGCGCGTGAGCTTTATAACACTAGTGCGCGTGAGCTTTATAACACTAGTGCGCGTGAGCTTTATAACACTAGTGCGTGAGCTTTATAACACTAGTGTGGCGCACATGACAAGCTTTAGCGAACAATAGTGTGCGTGAGCTTTATAACACTAGTGTGCGTGAGCTTTAGAACACTAGTGCGCGTGAGCTTTAGAACACTAGTGCGCGTGAGCTTTAGAACACTAGTGCGTGTGAGCAAGCTTTATAAGACTAGTGCGCGTGAGCTTTATAACACTAGTGCGCGTGAGCTTTATAACACTAGTGCGCCGTGAGCTTTAGAACACTAGTGCTGTGAGCGAGCTTTAGAACACTAGTGCGCGTGAGCGAGCTTTAGAACACTAGTGCTTGGCGTGAGCTTTATAACACTAGTGCGCGTGAGCTTTATAACACTAGTGCGCGTGTGAGCTTTAGAACACTAGTGCGCGTGTGAGCTTTAGAATAGTGCGCGTGAGCTTTAGAACACTAGTGCGCGTGAGCGAGCTTTATAACACTAGTGCGCGTGAGCTTTATAACACTAGTGCGCGTGTGAGCTTTAGAACACTAGTGCGCGTGAGCGAGCTTTAGAACACTAGTGTGCGTGAGCTTTATAACACTAGTGCGTGAGCGAGCTTTATAACACTAGTGCGCGTGTGAGCTTTAGAACACTAGTGCGCGTGAGCGAGCTTTAGAACACTAGTGCGCGTGAGCTTTATAACTAGTGCGCGTGAGCTTTATAACACTAGTGCGCGTGAGCGAGCTTTAGAACAATAGTGCGCGTGAGCTTTATAATACTAGTGCGCGTGAGCGAGCTTTAGAACAATAGTGCGCGTGAGCTTTATAACACTAGTGCGTGTGAGCGAGCTTTATAACACTAGCGCGCGTGAGCGAGCTTTAGAACACTAGTGAGCGAGCTTTAGAACACTAGTGCGCGTGAGCTTTATAACACTAGTGCGCGTGTGAGCTTTAGAACACTAGTGCGCGTGTGAGCTTTAGAACACTAGTGCGCGTGAGCGAGCTTTAGAACACTAGTGCGCGTGAGCTTTATACCACTAGTGCGCGTGAGCGAGCTTTAGAACAATAGTGCGCGTGAGCTTTATAACACTAGTGCGTGCGTGAGCTTTATAACACTAGTGCGCGTGAGCTTTATAACACTAGTGCGCTGTGAAGCGAGCTTTAGAACAATAGTGCGTGTGTGAGCTTTATAACACTAGTGCGCGTGAGCTTTATAACACTAGTGCGCGTGAGCTTTAGAACACTAGTGTGCGTGAGCTTTAGAACACTAGTGCGTGTGAGCAAGCTTTATAAGACTAGTGCGCGTGAGCTTTAGAACACTAGTGCGCGTGAGCGAGCTTTATAAGACTAGTGCGCGTGAGAGAGCTTTAGAACAATAGTGCACGTGAGCTTTATAACACTAGTGCGTGTGAGCTTTATAATGCTTTATAACACTAGTGCGCGTGAGCTTTATAACACTAGTGCGCGTGAGCTTTATAACACTAGTGCGTGTGAGCTTTATAACACTAGTGCGCGTGAGCTTTATAACACTAGTGCACGTGAGCTTTATAACACTAGTGCGCGTGAGCTTTATAACACTAGTGCTTGCGAGCTTTTTATAACACTAGTGCGCGTGAGCTTTATAACACTAGTGCGCGTGAGCTTTATAACACTAGTCGCGGCGTGAGCTTTATAACACTAGTGCGTGAGCGCTTTGCAGACTTTAGAACAATAGTGCGTGAGCTTTATAACACTAGTGCGGCGTGAGCTTTATAACACTAGTGCGTGGAGCTTTATAACACTAGTGCGTGAGCTTTATAACACTAGTGCGTGGCGTGAGCTTTATAACACTAGTGCGCGTGAGCTTTATAACACTAGTGTGCGTGAGCTTTATAACACTAGTGCTGCGTGAGCTTTATAACACTAGTGCGTGCGTGAGCTTTATAACACTAGTGTGCGTGAGCTTTATAACACTAGTGCGCGTGAGCTTTATAACACTAGTGCGCGTGAGCTTTAGAACACTAGTGCGCGTGAGCTTTAGAACACTAGTGCGTGTGAACAAGCTTTATAAGACTAGTGCGTGTGAACAAGCTTTATAAGACTAGTGCGCGTGAGCTTTAGAACACTAGTGCGGCGTGAAGCTGAGCTTTAGAACACTAGTGCGCGTGAGCGAGCTTTAGAACACTAGTGCGCGTGAGCTTTATAACACTAGTGCGCGTGAGCTTTATAACACTAGTGCGTGTGGTGTGTGTGTGAGCTTTATAACACTAGTGTGTGTGTGAGCTTTATAACACTAGTGTGTGTGTGAGCTTTATAACACTAGTGTGAACGAGCTTTATAAGGCTTTATAACACTAGTGCGTGTGAGCGAGCTTTATAACTAGTGCATGTGAGCTTTATAAGGCTTTATAACACTAATGCGCGTGAGCTTTATTAGGCTTTATAACTAGTGCATGTGAGCTTTATAACGCTTTATAACTAGTGCGTGTGAGCGAGCTTTATAACACTAGTGCGTGTGAGCTTTATAACGCTTTATAACACTAGTGCGTGTGAGCTTTATAACGCTTTATAACACTAGTGCGTGTGAGCTTTATAATGCTTTATAACACTAGTGCGCGTGAGCTTTATAACACTAGTAACACTAGTGCGCGTGAGCTTTATAACACTAGTGCGTGTGAGCTTTATAACACTAGTGCGCGTGAGCTTTATAACACTAGTGCGCGTGAGCGAGCTTTAGAACAATAGTGCGCGTGAGCTTTATAACACTAGTGTGCGTGAGCTTTATAACACTAGTGCGCGTGAGCTTTATAACACTAGTGCGCGTGAGCTTTATAACACTAGTGTGCGTGAGCTTTATAACACTAGTGCGCGTGAGCTTTAGAACACTAGTGCACGTGAGCTTTAGAACACTAGTGCGTGTGAACAAGCTTTATAAGACTAGTGCGCGTGAGCTTTAGAACACTAGTGCGCGTGAGCTTTAGAACACTAGTGCGCGTGAGCGAGCTTTAGAACACTAGTGCGCGTGAGCGAGCTTTAGAACACTAGTGCGCGTGAGCTTTATAACACTAGTGCGTGTGGTGTGTGTGTGAGCTTTATAACACTAGTGTGTGTGTGAGCTTTATAACACTAGTGTGTGTGTGAGCTTTATAACACTAGTGTGAACGAGCTTTATAAGGCTTTATAACACTAGTGCGTGTGAGCGAGCTTTATAACTAGTGCATGTGAGCTTTATAAGGCTTTATAACACTAATGCGCGTGAGCTTTATTAGGCTTTATAACTAGTGCATGTGAGCTTTATAACGCTTTATAACTAGTGCGTGTGAGCGAGCTTTATAACACTAGTGCGTGTGAGCTTTATAACGCTTTATAACACTAGTGCGTGTGAGCTTTATAATGCTTTATAACACTAGTGCGCGTGAGCTTTATAACACTAGTGCGCGTGAGCTTTATAACACTAGTGCGTGTGAGCTTTATAACACTAGTGCGTGTGAGCGAGCTTTATAAGACTAGTGCGCGTGAGCTTTATAACACTAGTGTGCGTGAGCTTTAGAACACTAGTGCGTGTGAGCAAGCTTTATAACACTAGTGCGCGTGAGCTTTAGAACACTAGTGTGCGTGAGCTTTAGAACACTAGTGCGAGTGCGCTTTAGAACTCTAGTGCGCGTGAGCAAGCTTTATAACACTAGTGCGCGTGAGCAAGCTTTAGAACACTAGTGCGCGCGAGCTTTAGAACACTAGTGCGCGCGAGCTTTATAACACTAGTGCGCAAGCGAGCTTTATAACTAGTGCGCGCGAGCGAGCTTTATAACTAGTGCGCGCGAGCGAGCTTTATAACACTAGTGCGCGTGAGCGAGCTTTATAACACTAGTGCGCGTGAGCGAGCTTTATAACACTAGTGCGCGTGAGCTTTATTAGGCTTTATAACACTAGTGCATGTGAGCTTTATAACGCTTTATAACTAGTGCGTGTGAGCGAGCTTTATAACACTAGTGTGAACGAGCTTTATAAGGCTTTATAACACTAGTGCGTGTGAGCGAGCTTTATAACTAGTGCACGTGAGCTTTATAAGGCTTTATAACACTAATGCGCGTGAGCTTTATTAGGCTTTATAACACTAGTGCATGTGAGCTTTATAACGCTTTATAACTAGTGCGTGTGAGCGAGCTTTATAAGGCTTTATAACACTAGTGTGAACGAGCTTTATAAGGCTTTATAACACTAGTGCGTGAGCGAGCTTTATAACACTAGTGTGAACGAGCTTTATAAGGCTTTATAACACTAGTGCGTGAGCAAGCTTTATAACTAGTGCACGTGAGCTTTATAAGGCTTTATAACACTAGTGCATGTGAGCTTTATAACGCTTTATAATTAGTGCGTGTGAGCGAGCTTTATAACACTAGTGCGTGTGAGCTTTATAACGCTTTATAACACTAGTGCGTGTGAGCTTTATAACGCTTTATAACACTAGTGCGTGTGAGCTTTATAAGGCTTTATAACACTAGTGCATGTGAGCTTTATAACGCTTTATAACACTAGTGCGTGTGAGCTTTATAACGCTTTATAACACTAGTGCGTGTGAGCTTTATAACGCTTTATAACACTAGTGCGTGTGAGCTTTATAAGGCTTTATAACACTAGTGCATGTGAGCTTTATAACGCTTTATAACACTAGTGCGTGTGAGCTTTATAATGCTTTATAACACTAGTGCGCGTGAGCTTTATAACACTAGCGTGGACATGGGCTCAAACAACCCACAGGATGACTAACGATGACCTTGACTCTGACAGTGTTTTATTTTGAACACAGAACTACAATGATAATCTATATCCTATAGCATCTAAAGGATCATTATCATGTCAGACACTGAAGTAAAATTTTATACCATCCTCGTTTACTCAAACAAAACAAAGGAATGTTAAAGGATTTTAACACAATAGGAATACAAAATCAAATAAACAAAGCAAACAAACAAATAAAAGCAAAAATTATAAAAAACTAAAACAAACTAATAAAATAAATAATTTTATTTATTTGTTTTACTTTATTTTATTAAAGCAAATAAATATATAAAATAAACTAAACAAACAAATAAAATAAACTATAATAAAGCAAACAAACAAACTAAACAAACAAATATATAACAAACTAAAGTAACCAAAACAAATAAAATAAAAATAAAGCAAACATAAATAAAATAAGCAAATAAAACAAACAAATATAATTTGAATAAAATAAACTAAACCAAATAAATAAAATTAATTAATAAATAAGATAAAATAAGGTAAAACACTACACACACACACACTCATTACACACACACACACACACACACTCACTATTATACACACACACACACACACACACACACACACTCACTATTACACACACACACACACACTCACTATTATACACTTACACACACACACACACACACACACACACATTACACACACACTCACTATTACACTCACTATTATACACTTACACACACACTCACTATTACACTCACTATTATACACTTACACACACACGCACTATTACACACACACACTATTACACACTTACACACACACACACACACACACTCACTATCACACACACACTCACACTCACTATTATACACTTACACACACACACTATTACACACACACACACACACACACACTCACTATTACACACACACTCACTATTACACTCACTATTATACACTTACACACACACACACTATTACACTCACTATTACACACTTACACACACACACACACACTCACTATCACACACACTCACTATTACACTCACTATTATACACTTACACACACACGCACACACACACTCACTATTACACTCACTATTACACTCACTCACTATTACACACACACACTCACTATCACACACACACACT
>CM031959.1:41151438-41205888 GCA_018749465.1 Paracanthobrama guichenoti | reverse complement strand
TTGAAAATGTGTTTGATAATGTTTTAAAACACTGCTTTAGCATGATTTAACATGTTAATATGTTTAACATGTTGTCAGCATGTTTTAACACGCTGCTTAGCATGATTTAACATGTTCATAGCATGTTTTAACACGCTGCTAACATGGTTTAACATGTTGTTATCATTAATTCGCATTTTGCTAACATGTTTTAACATGTTGTTAGCATGTTTTTGCTAACATGTTTTAACAAGCTGCTAGCATTATTTAACATGTTGATAGCATGTTTTAACATGCTGCTATCATTATTTAACATGTTGTTAGCATTAATTCGCATTTTGCTAACATGTTTTAACATGTTGTTAGCATGTTTTTTGCTAACATGTTTTAACATGCTGCTATCATTATTTAACATGTTGATAGCATGTTTTAACATGCTGCTATCATTATTTAACATGTTGATAGCATGTTTTAACATGCTGCTATCATTATTTAACATGTTGTTAGCATTAATTCGCATTTTGCTAACATGTTTTAACATGTTGTTAGCATGTTTTTGCTAACATGTTTTAACAAGCTGCTAGCATTATTTAACATGTTGATAGCATGTTTTAACAAGCTGCTTTAGCATTATTTAACATGTTGATAGCATGTTTTAACATGCTGCTATCATTATTTAACATGTTGATAGCATGTTTTAACATGCTGCTATCATTATTTAACATGTTGTTAGCATTAATTCGCATTTTGCTAAAATGTTTTAACATGTTGTTAGCATGTTTTTGCTAACATGTTTTAACAAGCTGCTAGCATTATTTAACATGTTGATAGCATGTTTTAACACGCTGCTAACATGGTTTAACATGTTATCATTAATTCGCATTTTCTAAAATGTTTTAACATGTTGTTAGCATGTTTTGCTAACATGTTTTAACAAGCTGCTATCATTATTTAACATGTTGTTAGCATTAGTTAGCATTTTGCTAACATGTTTTAACAAGCTGCTAACACGCATTATTTAACATGTTGATATAATTTTTTAACATGTTAACATATATTAGCATGTTGCTAACATGTTTTAACAAGCTGCTAGCTTTATTTAACATGTTGATATAATTTTTTAACATGTTAACATATATTAGCATGTTCTTTAACATGTTTTAACAAGCTGCTAGCTTTATTTAACATGTTGATATCATTTTTAACATGTTAACATATATTAGCATGTTTGCTAACATGTTTTAACAAGCTGCTAGCTTTATTTAACATGTTGATATCATTTTTAACATGTTAACATATATTAGCATGTTGCTTTAACATGTTTTTTAACAAGCTGCTAGCTTTATTTAACATGTTGATAGCATGTTTTAACATGTTGTTAACATATATTAGCATTTTGCTAACATGTTTTAACAAGCTGCTAGCATGATTTAACATGTTGATAACATGAATTAGCATTTTGTTATCATTACTTAACATTTGGTTAGCATGTTGTTAGCATATGTTAACTCATGTTAAATAGATTAATCAGGATAAGACGTTTTGGAAGATAAGTATGAATGATATTGATTGTTAGTTTTGAGCAAACCGTCTTTAAGCTGAAGGAGGAGGAACTGATGTGTTTGTGTTTGAGCTCATATCCTCCGCGGTCACTGATCCAGCAGCGCTTCTGCAGAATATTTCCACATTATGTGAAGGTGGTTTTTGTGTCCTGGCAGGAAACTCGGGAAGGAAGATCAGATTAGTAACGGATCCACATTAGAGGAATCAGAGCTGCCCGGGAAATCTCATTCAGACAAAACACAACACCCCCTTTCAGATTTATTAATGCATTCATATTTTAAATGTTTATTATATATCATTTGTGCTTTTGTCATTTTTATTAATTTTGAAAATATTTCTATTTTGCTTTAATTTAATTAATGTTTATTCCAGTTTTACTAATTATATTTAAGTTAAAATTTTATTTTAGATTAATTAATTATTTTAGATTAATTGATTTAAAAATATTAATTTATGCATTCATATTTAAAATGAGCTTTTAATTTAAATTTGTGCTACATTTTTATTTGTGCTTTATTTTTATTTCCATTTTAGTGTTAGTCATTTTAATATTTCAACTTATTTTCATTTTATTAGTTGTCCATGCAACATTTCACATTTTTTACGTTTAAGTTTTTCATCTAATATTTTTATATTTTTTTCAGTGTAATTTAAATTATTTTAGAGTTTTAGACTGACTTCAGGACATTCTTGAATGTCTGTTCTTCATCATATTGCCAATACAAACATCATGATATGCAATAGTTTGAATAAATGACAGGTATCACATCAAGTAAAGGTTGCTTTAAAGGTTTCCCAATAGAAACATCAGCTCGTTAGAAACTGCCCCGCGGGGTAATTAGTGCCGTGCTAACGCAGCATCTCCTCATGCTCCTCTAATATTCATGTGTGCAGCGATTAATCGTGCGGTTGGTAATGCGGTGTCACTCTGGGGGTCGTCATTGCTCTTCTCTCTCTCATTCGTGATGCTTTTAAGAGCGGATGCCATTAAAGACTCCAGCAGAGACTGAGCTTAAATCTGAAAGCACAGTCTCATACATGATATATGACACACGCCAAGTGTGAGATGCTAAAGCATAATGAATCTGAACACTGTGGATTATCCACACTCTAAAGATCCTGATGTAACAACCCAGCGTTTGGGTAGTTTTTGTGTCACCCAGATCCCGGGTCGGACGTGACAACCCAGCTTTTGGGTAGCTTTTGTGTCACCCAGGTCCCGGGTCCGACGTGACAACCCAGCGTTTGGGTAGCTTTTGTGTCACCCAGGTCCCGGGTCGGACGTGACAACCCAGCGTTTGGGTAGCTTTTGTGTCACCCAGGTCCCGGGTCGGACGTGACAACCCAGCGTTTGGGTAGCTTTTGTGTCACCCAGATCCCGGGTCGGACGTGACAACCCAGCGTTTTGGGTAGCTTTTGTGTCACCCAGGTCCCGGTCGGACGTGACAACCCAGCGTTTGGGTAGCTTTTGTGTCACCCAGGTCCCGGGTCGGACGTGACAACCCAGCGTTTGGGTAGCTTTGTGTCACCCAGGTCCCGGTCGGACGTGACAACCCAGCGTTTGGGTAGCTTTTGTGTCACCCAAATCCCGGGTCGGACGTGACAACCCAGCGTTTGGGTAGCTTTTGTGTCACCCAGATCCCGGGTCGGAGGTGACAACCCAGCGTTTGGGTAGCTTTTGTGTCACCCAGATCCCGGGTCGGACGTGACAACCCAGCTTTTGGGTAGCTTTTGTGTCACCCAGGTCCCGGGTCGGCGTGACAACCCAGCGTTTGGGTAGCTTTTGTGTCACCCAGGTCCCGGGTCGGACGTGACAACCCAGCGTTTGGGTAGCTTTTGTGTCACCCAGGTCCCGGGTCGGACGTGACAACCCAGCGTTTGGGTAGCTTTTGTGTCACCCAGGTCCCGGGTCGGACGTGACAACCCAGCGTTTGGGTAGCTTTTGTGTCACCCAGGTCCCGGGTCCGACGTGACAACCCAGCGTTTGGGTAGCTTTTGTGTCACCCAGGTCCCGGGTCGGACGTGACAACCCAGCGTTTGGGTAGCTTTTGTGTCACCCAGGTCCCGGTCGGACGTGACAACCCAGCGTTTGGGTAGCTTTTGTGTCACCCAGGTCCCGGTCGGACGTGACAACCCAGCGTTTGGGTAGCTTTTGTGTCACCCAGGTCCCGGTCGGACGTGACAACCCAGCGTTTGGGTAGCTTTTGTGTCACCCAAATCCCGGGTCGGACGTGACAACCCAGCGTTTGGGTAGCTTTTGTGTCACCCAAATCCCGGGTCGGACGTGACAACCCAGCGTTTGGGTAGCTTTTGTGTCACCCAGATCCGGGTCGGACGTGACAACCCAGCGTTTGGGTAGCTTTTGTGTCACCCAGATCCCGGTCGGACGTGACAACCCAGCGTTTGGGTAGCTTTTGTGTCACCCAGATCCCGGTCGGACGTGACAACCCAGCGTTTGGGTAGCTTTTGTGTCACCCAGGTCCGGGTCCGGACGTGACAACCCAGCGTTTGGGTAGCTTTTGTGTCACCCAGGTCCCGGGTCCGACGTGACAACCCAGCGTTTGGGTAGCTTTTGTGTCACCCAGATCCCGGGTCGGACGTGACAACCCAGCGTTTGGGTAGCTTTTGTGTCACCCAGATCCCGGGTCGGACGTGACAACCCAGCGCTTGGGTAGCTTTTGTGTCACCCAGGTCCCGGGTCGGACGTGACAACCCAGCGTTTGGGTAGCTTTTGTGTCACCCAGGTCCCGGTCCGGCGTGACAACCCAGCGTTTGGGTAGCTTTTGTGTCACCCAGGTCCCGGTCGGACGTGACAACCCAGCGTTTGGGTAGCTTTTGTGTCACCCAGGTCCCGGTCGGACGTGACAACCCAGCGCTTGGGTAGCTTTTGTGTCACCCAGGTCCCGGTCGGACGTGACAACCCAGCGTTGGGTAGCTTTTGTGTCACCCAGGTCCCGGGTCCGACGTGACAACCCAGCGTTTGGGTAGCTTTTGTGTCACCCAGGTCCGGGTCCGACGTGACAACCCAGCGTTTGGGTAGCTTTGTGTCGCCCAGATCCCGGTCGGACGTGACAACCCAGCGTTTGGGTAGCTTTTGTGTCACCCAGATCCCGGGTCGGACGTGACAACCCAGCGTTTGGGTAGCTTTTGTGTCACCCAGGTCCCGGTCCGGACGTGACAACCCAGCGTTTGGGTAGCTTTTGTGTCACCCAGGTCCCAGGTCCGACGTGACAACCCAGCGTTTGGGTAGCTTTTGTGTCACCCAGGTCCCGGGTCCGACGTGACAACCCAGCGTTTGGGTAGCTTTTGTGTCACCCAGGTCCCGGGTCGGACGTGACAACCCAGCGTTTGGGTAGCTTTTGTGTCACCCAGGTCCCGGGTCCGACGTGACAACCCAGCGTTTGGGTAGCTTTTGTGTCACCCAGATCCCGGGTCCCACATTGGGTTGTTTATAACCCAGTGTTTTTAGAGTGTATAATCTAGCCGTAAGCTTTAATAAAATTCGATGCCTCATAATCAGATTTTCTTATAGATTATAATAGTGACTGCATCATTTATTAGTTGGACACATTAAAACTGGGCTCAGATCAGAAGGGTATTTATGACATCCGCATCACCTCTGGACCAGCAACTTTCATAATTAATAACTGTTTTTGTTTTTTTTTGCAATTTAAAAAAGCAGTTAAATGCAATAATGAGCGTAACGGCCGCACTGAATCTGTGTGCAGGAGGAGGAGATCCCGGAGCTGGAGATCGACATCGATGAACTTCTGGAGCTGACAGATGAAGAGCAGAGATCCAGACTGCATGTACGTCACGTTCACTTCATCCGCCTCAAAATAAATGGAATCTTTCCACTCCACAAAGTGGAAAAGGGTTCTTTACATTTTTAAAATGCTCTTTGGGGAAAGGAAATGGTTCTTCTATAACATCGCTGTGAAAACTTTAGCTTTAAGCGTGTAGCAGAACACAAATAACCAATGCAGAGAAGAAGTGCATCCATGACTGTACATGTGAACAGATCTGGTTTCTGCTGTTCTGTGTTTTAACAGGAGCTTTTGCAAGAATGTGGAAAGCCAAAGGAGGTAAGACCAACTCTGTAAGACATTGCACACAGCACATTAACCGTATTCATGCTTATCAATAACTCAAGTCAGCTTTATTTCTGTAGCAGCTTCACAATGAGAAACAACTGAATAATATTATTAATGTTGCATTTATGGAATGAATACAATTTAAAGACGATAATATCTTTTCATCTCATTAGTATGACTTGGTATGCCATAATTTTGAGGCAATTCATTTTTGTTCTAGGTCCTAATTTCGATTTTTCATAATTCATAATTATGATGTGCAAAAGCATGATTTTTCTTGGTGGAAATGGCCTTTAGTTGGCAATTTCATGATGTTCAATATAGACAAAAATTCCACCTAAAATCAGATTAGCAGAAAACAAAGTCAAAATGCAACTGTAAACAGCAGTTTATTGATAGGCTGTAAGCTACATTAGCACAGATGGTTTTAACTGCTAAACGTTATGATTTAAACTCCACAGGACTTTATCAACGGGCTGCTCTATCGGATGAAGGGACTTCGTAAGATGTCAGGATCTCTGAAGAAATAGTGTTAGGTCAAAGGCTGGATTTTCCTGATGACGTGAACCGCCCCGGCCCACCCCGACAGCCTCGCCCCTGGCAGCTCCACCCTGACAGCCCCGCCCTGACAGCCCCACCCCCAAATCTCCCAGTATGTGTAGAGCGTTGAGTGTCTGTCTGTGGATGTTTCTACAGTAGAACTATAATAATTCACTGCACACACGGCTCAATGACGGAAGCTTCCATAAACTGTGTTTTTGACCACTAATAATTCTGTACAGTTTCTCCTAGCAGATGTAGAGTTGCATTGCAGATTGCACATTATTACTCAAAAATGTTTTCTTTTTTTGTGACGCGTACATTTTGTTCCCTATTTATATATATTTTGTTCTGACAAGTGTTGTATGTAACAATAAACAATTTTACGATTTTAGAATAAGAGCATACATTCAGTTCTTGATAATAAATCAAGAATCCAGGATATCTGATTTCAGTTCTTCACTTTAAAACGATCATATTTACTGCACAACTCAATTAATACTGTGACATAAGTGTGGAATATTCTGGTTAAAATGTCCAAAAACTGTCCAAAATGAAGGAAAAATATGCATGCTAATTAACTTGTTAAGGTTTATGGGGTCTGTCAACAATACTACAAATAAACGATCAATTACAATATCTATAATTGTGCTTTCAAACACAATAACATGAGACTGAGAGACAAAATCACTACTAATAACCTTCAGTGCATTCATATATTTACGTGTATTTAGTTACCATCTCCACATATTGCCTTTGGTGATCAACATCATGTCACAGATTCAGTCTATAACCCAGAATATTCCTTTAATGTGCATTTTATATTTGATTAAAGCAGTTAAATTACTTTGAGTTTGAATCATATGATCATATTCAACACGTGAAACAAAGCACACAGTGAAATATAAAGCACAATATAATAACACACCAGTAAACACTAAACCGGGACACCGCCGGACAAAGCTCAGGAGCAGGCCGTGGTAATAAAAGTTAAGATGTTGTTGAAGGTTAACTCATGTCAGCATTTCTCGGTTTATTGATTGACCTCAGCCGTTTACTGTGCAAACCAGAGAGATTTAAAGACAAGTGTAACGCTCTAAACTATTGAAAGAAATTCAATTAAATAGCAATAATAAAAGTGAAATAATATGACAATAAAATTATAAAATAACAGTAAAATTAAATAAGAAATAAATAGAAAAATAATAAAAGTAAAACAAAAACTAAATAAAAGCTAACAATAAAGATAAAAAAATAACAGATACAATAATAAAATTAAAGTAAAATAAAAAGCAAAATAAAAGTAAAATAATATAAAATAAAATAAGATAATACAATTAAAGTAAAATAAAATCACATAAAATAAGATAAAATAAATTAATAAAATAAGAAATAAATAGATAAAATAATACAATTAAAGTAAAATAAAATAAAAAATAAAAGCAAAGCAAAACAATTAAGATAAAATAATAAAATAAAAATGAAATAAGAAACAAATAAAATAATAAAATTCAAGAAAAGTAAAACAAATCACATAAAATAAAGCAAAATACAATAATAAAATTCTAAATAATAATATAATTATATATATATATAATTTTATATTAATAATATAAATTCTAAATAATAAAGGTAAAGTAAAAACCGTGACTAAAGGCTTTTTCGTTCATGACTGTCCTTTGTGTGTGTGTGTGTGTGTGTGTGTGTGTGTGTGTGAGTACAGAATGTGTGTGGGCTGAAGGACAAACACTGGTCTATTGTACACACACACACATACTTCATTTCGTTATACTGTACTTGTACATGTGTAATGACAAATAAACTTGAAACACACACACACACACAATATGTTAATGAGGTCATAAAGTGATAACACTTGAAACCAGCTGACGTGCTGATAAAAGCTGACAGAACCCTGTGTGTGTGTGTATAATACACATCTAACACAAAAGACACTTTTATCCATGTATTTTTATTTCGTTTTGTTATCTGTGTGTGTTCACTGCCAATGAATGAGAGACACATCTAAAGCACACAACAGGACATCATAACCCACGACATGGCGTCAGTAATGCACTGGACTTCCTGTCATGTGACTCTCCATACTGTCCGTTTACTATTCATGACAACATGGAAATGCCAGCAAAGGGAAGACGCGACGTAAAGAGCTGCACATGACCGGCTGATCCAGTTTCACACAGACACACACTCCAACACAATCTCCAGTCTAAGGCGGTGTGTGTGTGTCCAAACATAAGCAACATTATGATTTTCTGCTGGCTATCGGAGGGCTCTAGCTCAAAAGCATGTAGAGTTAAATATGATAATCATCTAATATATCTATATATCTATAGAGAGAGAGAGAGAGAGGTTCATGTTTTCTTCTTGCCTTTCTTCGGGGCCGTGTATGTACAAGTGCGATGCTGTTTCCTGTCATATTTGTCGTGGCCTTCCCTGTGGCAGAACGAAAGGAAAATATGGCACAGATTAATATTGCAAGATCAGTATGTCAATATGAAGCACATGCACTCAGATCTGATGGAGAAACCCAGGCAATGATGCCTGAGCGTCTGGATGTTCAAGAGCAAAGTTCAACTCTAAATATCACATCTGGACCATGCTTTGGTAAACCATAATTATATCATAAAAGTGACAATTACTGATAAGATTCAAAGTCATAGTTATGAAACAAAAATAAATAATTATGATTTTTGAGCTTATGCTATAATTATGACTTGTTAGGTCATATTTATGAGTTGTTTTATTTCATAATTATGCATCTCATAATTTACTATGTCATAATTATCATCATTTCAACCTTTTTATTTCTAGTTATGCTTTTTAATCTCATAATTATGACTTCGTATGTCAGAATTGTGACTTGAATGTCATGATTCATAAAAGAAAAATAAATAAATCATGCTTGATGTAAATCATAATTATGCCATAAAAATAATTTTGTCATAAGAAGTGACAATTACTGATAAGATTCAAAGTCATAGTTATGACTTAAGGTCATCACTTCGACTTGTTTTTATTTATTGTACGTCAAATAGAGAAAAAATAATCATGCTTTAGTAAATAATTATGACAAAAATATTGATGTCGTAAAATGTCCAAATGTTAAGATACTAAACCATAATTATAACAAAAAGTGACGTTTATCTCATAATTATGACTGGTATGTCATGGGGGTCCACCAATCATAATTACGTCATAAAAGTTAAAATGATAAGATTCATAATTATGACTTTTTGAGTTATGACTTTCGTCATCATTTAGACTTTTTATTTCATCATTTATATCTTTGTATGTCAGAATTTTGACTTTCTATCCAATAATTACGACTTCTATGTCATAATTCATCAAAGAAAAAAACATGCTTCGGTCAATCATAAATCACGTCATAAAAATGATAAGATTCTAAGTTATAATTATGACATTTTTACATGCTATAATTATGTAAAAAAAAAAAAAACATTTTGATAATGACTTTTTGACATGTTATAATTATGACTTTATAGGTCATTATTTCATAATTATCTCATTTATCTCATAATTATGCCCTTTTGACTTTTATGCTTTGGTAAATCATAATTATGCCATAAAAATTATTGTCATAATAAGAGACATAATTATTGATAAGATTCAAAGTCATAGTTATGACTTTTATGACTTTTTAGGTCATCACTTCAACTTTTTCATATTTATGACTTATGAGTTGTTTTTATTTCATAATTATGACAGTATGTCAAAGAAAAATAAATCATGCTTTAGTAAATAATAATTATGCCAATTTTGATAAGTACTGACATGTTGAGATACTAAGCCATAACTATAACTATACATCATAACTGACTTTTAGCTCATATTTTTCACTTTTATTTTATAATCATGTTTTGGTAAATCATAATTACGTCATAAAAGTCAAAATGATAAGATTCATAATTATGACTTTTTAGGTCATCATTTCGACTTTTATTTCATATTTATGCTTTTCCCCATATAATCATATCTTTGTATGCCAGAATTGTGACTTTCTATTCAATAATTACATTTTGTAAAAAAAAAAAAAAAAATCAGGCTTTGGTAAATCATAATCATGTCAAAAATAATTATGTAATTACATCATAAAATGTCACAATTATAAGATTCCAAGTTATAATTATGACATAAAAAGTCGTATTTATGACTTATTAATTATGATATTTTTTACATGCTATAATTATGACATAACGTTTTATCTCATAATTATGCCTTTTTGACTTTTAAGTCATAATTTTGACTTTTGATTTCATATCTCATGACATTCAAAGTCGTAATTCTGAGATTAAAAAGCATAATACTAAATAATACAACTACTAAATAAAAAGTCGAAATGATGACCTAAAGAGTCATAATTACAACATAACTCAAAAAGAGTCATAATTACAACATAACTCAAAAATAATGACTTTTGACTTTTTAACCCATAATTATGACAATTTATCTTGTTATTATGTCTTAGTATTCCATCATTTAAACTTTTTATGTCATATACATGCCTTTCTCTGATAGTTTTGCCTGTAAATGATCATGAGCACTTCATAACTTAGCTTAGTTTGAACTCATAACGGTGTTTTTCTCATGTGGCTGCCGTACTGTAGCGAGTGAAGTATGAATTATATGAAGCATGAACACTCGAGGTGTGACGAGTGCTGGACGTGCCTGAAGCAGCGGGCGCAGTACAGATCCCGCTCACACGTGTGGCAGCGGATGGTGGCGTCCCGGTTACAGATGCAGCACCACGGCAGCTCTTCATCATCGTCCTCATCGCTGTCCTCATCATTACAGCGCTGGATCTGAGAGGCAGCAGCTGGCAGCTGCGATTTAGAGCGCTGAGATGAGACCTTCAACACAGATCAACACAATAATGCACCTTTCAGACTCCGAAACAACATTAGGAACCTTTACAATTCTTTAAAATATATGATTATGGTTTCTGGTCTGTTCTGACCACAAACAATATAAGTGTGACCGCTAAATGATCACCAGCAGAGGGTTCAATGTGTGTAGGGTTGTACCGGTTTCCTGCCGGATCCGTCCTTCTCCCGGTTCCTGGGGCCGCTGAGCTCTGGCGGGATGTTGAAGCCGCTGGCCTCGTCTAGAGCCGCCTCCTCTGATAACTGACATGAAACACACACCACGGCCTCTGCTGGTTATTATGGGACGTGCCACAGATGGTTATTTTAGTGTTTTAATACTTTGAAGCAGCTTTTATTTTGATATTTTTAATTTTCATGTTAAATTTAGTTTGTCATTTCATTGTGTTATTTAGGTTTATTTTTTTATTTCAATTTTAGTTATTTTTAGTTTTCATGTTAAATACATTTAAAAATGTTAATAATTTCATTAAGTGCTTTTGTCATTTTATTATTAATATTATTATAATTTTTTAAATATTGCCATTTAGGTTTAATTTATTTTATTTCAGTTTTAGTTAAGTTTAGTTTAATTTTTAATGCCATTTTATTATTATTATTATTATTATTATTTTTAATTGCTATTTAATTGTAATTATGTCAAAAATATTTATGTTGTAAAAGTCACAATTTTGAGATACTAAGCCATAATTATAAAAAGTCATATATTTAGGTCATAATTATTTTATAATTATGCTTTTTATCTCATAATTATGACTGGTATGTCATGGGGATCATGCTTTGGTAAATCATAAACAGAAAATAGAAAAACTCATAATGATAAAAGTCTAATATTATTCTATATTTATGCATGTTCTCATAATCATATCTTTGTATGTCAGAATTTTGACTTTCTATCCAATAATTATGACTTGTATGTCATAATTCATCAAAGAAAAAAATCATGCTTTGGTAAATTATGTCAAAAATAATTAACTCATAAAAAGTCGAAATTATAAAATTCTAAATTATAATTATGACATAAAAAGTCATATTTATGACTTATTATTTTTAAAGTCTTTTTTTAGGTCATGATTTCAAGTCATGAAGTCATAATTTTGACTTTTGCCATTTTATTATTATTATTATTATTTATTTATTTTTAATTGGTATTTAGGTTTAAATGTAATTATGTAAAAAATAATTAAGTCATAAAAAGTTGAACTTATAAGATTCAAAATTATAAAAAGTCATATTTATGTTTTTTTAGGTCATGATTTCAAGTCATGAAGTCATAATTTTGACTTGGCATTTTATTATTATTATTATTATTAACATTATAATTGTTATTAATTGGGTCACGCAGCTTTGAAGTAAGCTGGTGACGGGTAATGTGGATGCAGATGCGAGATAACCTACATTCATATTTCTGAGATTATCAGCTAATATTTGTCTAGCACGTACGGTTGTCGAATCCATGCCTATAGAAATCCCTTTCTAGCCCCTGCCAGCGCCATGTGTGTCACAGCATTAGTCCGGCTGTTTGATGAGAGAGTTTATTTGTCATACACACTTTAAGAATCCGTCCAGGAGCGGAGGACTGTTATCCTGCACGGAGCTGTGGAAAAACTGAAAGAGGCACGGTTTGATCCATGGTGGACCAATCAGTGGAAAGGGGCGTTTCACGCAAGCCCACACGTGGAAATCGAATATTCAAGCCTTTTATCCATTTTCCATCCCTAAAAATATATGAGCCGTTTTCTCATTTTTCAACTTTCAATATTAAATCGAAAAACGAATGAGCGTACACGGACCGAGCAGGAATATGACTCATGTGTTTGCTCGTTCAAAGGAGTCATTTCCATCTTCGTGATTCTTTTGCTAATAACGTTACTGTAAAGTGTTGGATCGGTGAAATAATCAGCACAGTGATATTCTTGAGACTGAGAGCTTTCTATGACTACATATGACTTGTCTATTTTTGATGAGTTTGTGTGATATAAATTTAATATTATCCATATGATTTTCTCAAGGGGGGATTTTCCTCGAATTCAGACCTTATTTTCTTCTTCTGTGTAACAAATGCAAAATTGATTGTGTTATGAAAGCTGAGCTTTCAAACAATACCATATATGTCTAGTTTTGTGTTGCACAGCTTATATATTTTTTTTTTAAATGATTATGATGATGCAATATTGGACCCATCGGTGGGTCGTGGGCGCAGTTGAAGATGTAATTAATGACGTCAAAGATTAAATCAAAGGTCGTCTGAATTAGAATAGCATGGGAATGATGCAGTGATGGAAACAGACTTCAGAGCTTCTCTGAATATATTCTAGCTCTTCTCACGCTGAAATAGTTTTTAGCAATTCATACATATTTGTCAACAAACTACCGTTCAAGATCAGAAGGTTGTTAGGACTTTAATAAAGGTGACAGACCTTTTTCATCACCCTGCTGATGGCCTCCTCTTCTGTCTCCTCATCACTGTCGGGCTGCTGGAAATCGGACAGTCTGACTGAAACACACACACACACACACACACACACACACACTGCTGTATTATGCATCTATTTAAAGCATCATCCGCAATCCACTTAACTTCCGTTATCTAAGAGAATATTCAGTGATTAATGAAGATTTGACTGTGGAAAGTGGTTTTTCCCTGCAATGCAGCCTTGATTGCTTGATCGGAGAAAGTTGTGATGAGAATATGAAATTTATAATGCACTAATTAATCGTTCACATTAAGACCAAGTGCATGTATTTAAGTCGGCATAAAATCAGAACTGAATTTTCATAATGCATGTCACTGGTCTTATTGTGAATGATTCATCTATGCATTCATTTTTATTTACTTTAATCTCTCTTTGACTAATCTTTAATATTTTATTTTATAATTATGCTTTTATATCATAATTATGACTGGTATGTCATAAAGGGCAGAAAACAAAAAAACAAAAATCAAAATCACGTCATAAAAAAATCATGATTATGCCTTTTTGACTTATGTTATAATTATGACTTTCTAGGTCATCATTTTGACTTTTCATTTTGTATTTATGCTTATATTATATTTATTTATATTATTTTCTCATAATTATGTCTCATAATCATATCTTTGTATGTCAGAATTTTGACTTTCTATCCAATAATTATGACTTGTATGTCAATTCATCAAAGAAAAAAATCATGCTTTGGTAAATTATGTCAAAAATAATTAACTCATAAAAAGTAGAAATTATAAGATTCTAAGTTATAATTCTGACTTTACACTCACCTGTCAGGATTATTAGGAACACCATACTAATACTGTGTTTGACCCCCTTTCCCTTCAGAACTGCCTTAATTCTACGTGGCATTGACTCAACAAGGTGCTGAAAGCATTCTTTAGAAATGTTGGCCCATATTGATAGGACAGCATCTTGCAGTTGATGGAGATTTGTGGGATGCACATCCAGGGCACGAAGCTCCCGTTCCACCACATCCCAAAGATGCTCTATTGGGTTGAGATCTGGTGACTGTGGGGGCCATTTTAGTACAGTGAACTCATTGTCATGTTCAAGAAACCAATTTGAAATGATCCGAGCTTTGTGATATGGTGCATTATCCTGCTGGAAGTAGCCATCAGAGAATGGGTACATGGTGGTCATAAAGGGATGGACATGGTCAGAAACAATGCTCAGGTAGGCCGTGGCATTTAAACGATGCCCAATTGGCACTAAGGGGCCTAAAGTGTGCCAAGAAAACATCCCCCACACCATTACACCACCACCACCAGCCTGCACAGTGGTAACAAGGCATGATGGATCCATGTTCTCATTCTGTTTACGCCAGATTCTGACTCTACCATCTGAATGTCTCAACAGAAATCGAGACTCATCAGACCAGGCAACATTTTTCCAGTCTTCAACTGTCCAATTTTGGTGAGCTTGTGCAAATTGTAGCCTCTTTTTCCTATTTGTAGTGGAGATGAGTGGTACCCGGTGGGGTCTTCTGCTGTTGTAGCCCATCCGCCTCAAGGTTGTGCGTGTTGTGGCTTCACAAATGCTTTGCTGCATACCTCGGTTGTAACGAGTGGTTATTTCAAAGTTGCTCTTCCATCAGCTTGAATCAGTCGGCCCATTCTCCTCTGACCTCTAGCATCAACAAGGCATTTTCGCCCACAGGACTGCCGCATACTGGATGTTTTTCCCTTTTCACACCATTCTTTGTAAACCCTAGAAATGGTTGTGCGTGAAAATCCCAGTAACTGAGCAGATTGTGAAATACTCAGACCGGCCCGTCTGGCACCAACAACCACGCCACGCTCAAAATTGCTTAAATCACCTTTCTTTCCCATTCTGACATTCAGTTTGGAGTTCAGGAGATTGTCTTGACCAGGACCACACCCCTAAATGCATTGAAGCAACTGCCATGTGATTGGTTGATTAGATAATTGCATTAATGAGAAATTGAACAGGTGTTCCTAATAATCATTTAGGTGAGTGTAAGTCATAAAGTGCATGCATTTAAGTCGGCATAAAATCAAAACTGAACCTTAATTTTCATAATGCATGTCACAATTCACAATATTGTGAATGATTCATTCAGGCATATTTTTTTCATTAAAATGTTTTATTTAATTTTGGACTAATCTTTAATCCAAATGTTATAACATGCTTTTTTCCTGTTATATGACAACAGCAGTCGGTCACAACTTCCGTTTCATGCCGAGTCACCATGAATTGACATTTTTTTAATGGAAAATTGCAGTGCTTATTATAAATTATTTATCTGTGCACATCATAATTTTTTTGATGTCCTACATTTGTTTATATTTCACTCGAATTTCATTTTGATGATGATTACTGATCTGACATCAGTGCAATCTCAATCACTATAGTTCGACTTAAAGGGATAGGGACCACTTATTTGGCCATTCACTCCCATTATAAAGCTTGGAAGAGCCAGGATAATATTTAATATAACTCTAATTGTATTGGTCTGAAAGAAGAAACTCATATACACCTAGAACGGCTTGAGGGTGAGTAAATCATGGGATAACTTTCATTTTAGGGTGAACTGCCCCTTTAAGAGCATCAGCCGTGAGCACTAGAGCCGAGGTGAGCGCACCTTGTTCCGGGTCCTGTCCCTGCAGAACAGCCAGTCTCATGGCCGTCTCGCGCATCTGCTCCTGGTTGTGTTTGTCTTTCTTCAGCTCCTGCATGGCCTCCTCCATCACGCGGCTCTGCTCCGCCTCCAGCTGTTTGACTGACAGCTCGCCGTCATCCACGTTCTCGTTCACGCCCCCTCCCTCTTGTTTATTCAGATCGTTTAGCGGTTCGTCTGTATTTACACAATTGAGAAAAACAAATCACCTTAATATATCCTTGAGAAGCTTAGAGGCTTTATAAACTGTAATGTTTAATCAAACTGAGGGCTTAATATTTTATTCAGTTTCAATGTGCACTATAAAAGCAACATCATTTCCCATAAAACCAAATCAGGGCATTAAACAGGGCATTCATTAAACTTCTGAAAATATAAATTATGCATTTAGTCAGAGACATAAAACTACCCTCTGAAGATGGATACTGGTCATCAATAGCAACTTCCTCTGTCATTTGGGTGATCAAATCATTGGTCTGTTCTGTCGGAGTCCTGCCGTCGGGCGGCTGATAAACCTGCACACATTAAACATCCACATAAAAGCACGTTCTTGTCACATTCAAGGTAAAAAAAAAAACACTTTATTTGTCTCATAATCTCCACTGCAGCATCAGCTCTTTTCTCTCAGTGTCTGAAATGCTTCAAGGATTCAGTCTCTCTAAGCTCCGCCTCTCTGAGAGCTGCTCTGATTGGTCAGAAAGCTAACGCTCATTATCATATCTGAATCTCAGCTCTTGACACACAGTGATAGGAACAGTAACGATGGCGTGGGTTTTACTGATCATCTCAAAGTGGATTTGCTTTGGCAGCAGAAAACAGCGTCTTCTCCACATGAACACCACCAACCAAACTCTTCCAGTCTCAGCTAGTGTGTGAGGGCGGGGCAAAGAGATGCTGTTCAGCCAATGGGGTGGCATTATGCAAATGAGTCAAACCTACGCAGGTTCAGCAGGAAGTGAGACTCAGTTCAGAATCGCTGCTTTCTTTTAGGAGACAAAAACTCAGTTTATCTTTGAAACTTTATTACACACTATATGAAAGGTAATATCTGAAAAAACATGACAGAGGCACTTGAAGTGAAAGATGATGTTGTATTTACAGGCCGTGGGGCTTGCGAGGACGGAGGTCTCCCCTGTAAAGTGGCCAGACGCTCCTCCATGTCTTTATCTGAAGGCACGGGCTGGATCGGTGCTTTTAAGGCAGCGAGTCGAGACTCCAGCTCCTTCTCTGACGGGATGGACTCTGTTAGGGCAGAGAGACATTCCAGGTCAGGAACAGAATCAAATTTTAGATTAGGTTCAGTCCGTGTCAACTCAACCAATGTCCACAGATAGAAATTTAGATTTTTATAGTGAAAGAAATTCATAAATGATTCATATTCATTTATGAATACATAAATGAAGAAGAAAGTCCAAATATTTAAAGTCATGAATGTACATTTACTGGCACTCAGATACTTCTAGGGCCCTATCATACATCCGGCGCAATGTGACAAGTGTGTTTTGCTAGTTTCAGCCTGACGCAGTTCTCATGTTCACATCCAGCTCCACGGTGTTTAAATATCAAATGCACTGGCGCATCTGTTCACTCATGGGCGTCTGGTCTGAACACCGGGTGTGATCAGGAGCATTGTTGGAGGGTTGCTATTTTGAGGAACTGAAAACGACTGACCAACACAAACCTGCTCTAAAGTCAATAGTGCAGTATTTGTGTGTTATTTAAAGGTGTGTTAGTAATATGAGCCTATAGGCGTTACACAACACGCATACACACTGCTTATTACACACACAGGGGCGCACAGCAGCACACACACACCGAATATTAAAAATAAAAGGATTACAATGTAAAAGATTATTATTGTGTACATAAAGATAAAAATGCCTACAAGTCATTGCATGTATCAGAATTACAGTATATACCCAAATATATCGGGGTCGTCTTATTATATTCGCAATATAGACAAAATCACGGGGGGAAAGGGAGAAAGCAGGGGGAAACAGTAGAGGGCACCAACATGATAGGCTATGTAATTAGTGATAGTGTTATGAATTAAGTAAACAGTAAAGTGCCGCCATGGAGAAATCAAGAGATCATTTTGAGAAAAGAGCTTCAAAAGTTGGTCAAATAAACCAACACGTTCGAAACAGTTATGACACCAACTTTAAACTTATGGTCGTGAATGAGGCAGAATCATCTAATAATTGCAAAGCTGCCAAAAAATTTGGAGTCACAGAATGCAATGTTCGGAGGTGGCGAGCACCTTTTTTTCCCAAAAATAAGTCTGGAAAATGGGGGGGGTCGTCTTATATTCAGGGTCGTCTTATATTCGGGTATATACGGTACCTATTTGCAGTAATGACGAATGAAATTGGCTACTTATTTAACCAATCGTGGCAATACACATATGTATGTAAACTGACTCGTCAGGTTGAGGGTGTCTATATTTCACCATGTAAATAGTGATTCCACCATGGTGTGAGCGCAACTGGCTTTTAAAGGGAAAGGGAGATGAGACTCTGATTGGCTTATTGCACGTTACGCCCAAAACACACCCATGACTCATTAAGAGACGAGGGACAACCCTTTTGGACCATGCACCGGGCGCACCGACTGTTTTTTCAGTCGTTAAACTAAGCAAAAGTGGATTCGGACACACCCCAAAGTGCACCTGCGGAGTACACTTCAGACCATGAGCTCAGATCGGTCCATAAAGTTACAAGAAAGCAAACTTTGGAATAAGAATATTTATGGCACTCAGACAGGTATCTTCTATTTACACTCACCTAAAGGATTATTAGGAGCACCATACTAATACTGTGTTTGACCCCCTTTCGCCTTCAGAACTGCCTTAATTCTACATGGCATTGATTCAACAAGGTGCTGAAAGCATTCTTTAGAAATGTTGGCCCATATTGATAGGATAGCATCTTGCAGTTGATGGAGATTTGTGGGATGCACATCCAGGGCCATTTTAGTACAGTGAACTCATTGTCATGTTCAAGAAACCAATTTGAAATGATTCAAGCTTTGTGACATGGTGCATTATCCTGCTGGAAGTAGCCATCAGAGAATGGGTACATGGTGGTCATAAAGGGATGGACATGGTCAGAAACAATGCTCAGGTAGGCCGTGGCATTTAAACAATGCCCAATTGGCACTAAGGGGCCTAAAGTGTGCCAAGAAAACATCCCCCACACCATTACACCACCACCACCAGCCTGCACAGTGGTAACAAGGCATGATGGATCCATGTTCTCATTCTGTTTACGCCAAATTCTGACTCTACCATCTGAATGTCTCAACAGAAATCGAGACTCATCAGACCAGGCAACATTTTTCCAGTCTTCAACTGTCCAATTTTGGTGAGCTTGTGCAAACTGTAGCCTCTTTTTCCTATTTGTAGTGGAGATGAGTGGTACCCGGTGGGGTCTTCTGCTGTTGTAGCCCATCCGCCTCAAGGTTGTGCGTGTTGTGGCTTCACAAATGCTTTGCTGCATACCTCGGTTGTAACGAGTGGTTATTTCAGTCAAAGTTGCTCTTCTATCAGCTTGAATCAGTCGGCCCATTCTCCTCTGACCTCTAGCATCAACAAGGCATTTTCGCTCACAGGACTGCCGCATACTGGATGTTTTTCCCTTTTCACACCATTCTTTGTAAACCCTAGAAATGGTTGTCCGTGAAAATCCCAGTAACTGAGCAGATTGTGAAATACTCAGACCGGCCCGTCTGGAACCAACAACCATGCCACGCTCAAAATTGCTTAAATCCCCTTTCTTTCCCATTCTGACATTCAGTTTGGAGTTCAGGAGATTGTCTTGACCAGGACCACATCCCTAAATGCATTGAAGCAACTGCCATGTGATTGGTTGATTAGATAACTGCATTAATGAGAAATTGAACAGGTGTTCCTAATAATCCTTTAGGTGAGTGTAATTGTGTTGATTTCTAGTTTCAACATTTACTTGTTGCTCAGATATTCCTCTTTAAAAGAAAAAAAAAAGTGTCAGCTGTATGTAAAGTGACCCACATTTGGTTTTTGACCACTGAAAATGTCTACAACTGACCAGTTTACTCATGGAGCCGCATTAAGATCGCAATATCTCTGGGATTGAACCATCGAGGGCCTTTAAAATTAAGATACCCAAAGAAATGTTTGTTAAAAACCAGAATCTAAAAGGATATTAAGATATCTTTTAGTACTTCTTGAGTTATAGGCATGCAAACTTGAGGCACAAACACACAAGAAGTGCTTTTTCCCCATTTTTGAACGGTCACCGTTGGCATATAATGCAACAAAGATTGCTAAAGTCAACAGATTTCACTAATAGACCTACCAATCTCTGTGTAGAAATAAAACAATGATGCTGCCATCTTTCTAAAGCCATTTTACCCCCGTAATTTGGCTCCAAATCTCAGGTGAAAATTGTCATTTTAACACAAAATGGTGGATATACATTCATTACATTTAATATTTTGCCTTTCATCGCTATTCATGTTTGTCTTTCATAAGAAAAATATTAACAAAATGAAAACATTGAGCCTGAAATTGGGTTGATTTGACATGGAATGAGCCATTAGTGTTTTTGTGCTTTGAGAAATAAAGAAAAATTGAAAATAAAGGTATTATTATTATTATTAGTTGAATATATTTATAATATTTTATACACAATTAATTTATTACACCTATTATATTTTTATATATATTTTAGTATCACTGAAATACTATCGTTTTTATTAATATTTGATTTATTTAACTTTTAGTTTAAGTTTTAGCTGCTGTGTGTTTTAGTCATAATAATAAAAATATATTGTTTTCATTCATTTTTATTAATTATTTTTAGTTCTGGATATTAAAAATTAGAAATGTTCTAGATTTTATTTTTTATTTTAACTAGATTTTATTTTATTCCAGTCAAAGTTAATTTTATAGACAAAGGTTTTTAATAGTTTTAGGGACCCCCATCCTAAAAAGCCTCTATATTACTTTGTGTATAAATATACAATTTAATATTATAAATATGTCTAAAATATTATTTGGAAAATATTTACTTTTGATTAAGTTTCATTATTATATATATATATATATATATATATATATATATATATATATATATATATATATATATATATATATATATATATATATATATATTTAACTCACTATAGTACAGTACTGTTAGATGCATTATTTATGTGTTTGTTCATCAATTTTATTTTATTCTAATTTTTATTCACGTATTTATTTTAATCTTATTATTTATTTATCTTTTACACTCTTACTCTGTTGCTTACCTTTTATTTACTAATTGATTAATCGTGATTAACTAACATAAACGTTTTTGTTTATATATGTGCATAATATATTATTAAATTCATATATATATATATATATATGTGTGTGTGTGTGTGTGTGTGTGTGTGTGATTAATCAATATGACAGCACTATATATATATATATATATATATATATATAGTGAATTTTGGTGAATTTTATTTTGTGACAAAACAATCAAGCAGATTTTGACAGATCTTACTCGGCTTGTTTTCCTCTTTCAGCTTGTTCAGTCGTTCTGCGATGACCTGGTCCTCTTTACTCAGTCCTCGGGATGAAATCCGACTCACAGTGCTGTTCTTTCCCCCTCCGGGTCGGGATGGCTGATTCTGCTGAGCTTGTTTGGCTTCAAGAGCAGCGACCCGCCTGTAAGACGCCACAGATCGGTGTTATTCCAGTGGCATAAAGGGGCATTTCACATCTGATATTAGACACAGATTCATACTTTTTGTAGTTTTCAGGTGGGGACCATCTGCCAGCATCATTCTGGTTGCCTGAACTGTACATAAAAGACCTGTCAGTTGTGCATTAGTGAATACACTATAACAGAGTAAAGTGAGTTTAGCTTCCAGACCTTGTTAGGTTTCCATAACACTGTTTGCAGACTTTCTGCTGGCTGTTTCCATATTTTGGCACTATAGCATTGAATGTCAGACACCCAGAGCAGAAAGAATGGCCACAGCTTTTACAACCCAACTGAAAAACACACAAAACCAAGTCAAACGGTGTCAATTAAAGGTATTTCAATGAAATAATCGGTGTTTACAGGCGCTAACCTCTTTTCTGAAGAGAGTGAACTTTGATGCACAGCAGTAACAGCGATTATCCATATTGTTATTATTCGGGGAATCGCAAAAACATGCTGTAGTGAGACTTTAAACGCTCAAATTTACAATGATTAAATTAATTGTACTGTATGATGCGTTTTCAGCTGCATTCTCTTCGTTGTTTCTCTTGAAATCGCAGAACGTAAATACAGGAAACGCTGCGAGAACTGGGGTGTGTTGGGAAATGTAGTTTTTCTCGCTTGCGGCGATGAGAATTGCTGTGGTTTGTAAACAAATCAATACATTCAGAATAGTGTAGAGGCTTTTTTTTTTTTTTTTTTTTATATTAACTAAAAGTACCGCAAAAGTAATTATGAATTGAACTATCAAAATTTGAAATGTACTCATTTCCCAGCATGCAACACGATAGCCGTTGTAGCTTGCTTAGGGCTCTCATGCCGTCACAACATTTATACGTGCACAAAAATACGGGTGATGTTATTAAAAACACAAATACATATATTTATAAAAATAAAAAAAATAATCGGTTATTATTTCAGTGGACCTCGCGTGGTCACGTGAGCGGTTCGTCCAATCAGCATCTCTTTGGCGCGCTTCCGGTTTTTGTTCAAACGTCTTTTTCTCCGTCAACACGAACAACAGACAACACAAGAGCGAGCGATTTGTGAAATTAGGATCATATTTGTGTATTTCTACTCTACAAACACGGTTGTTTTGACGAAGGGAAGGATATTAAGGAGATTACTGTTGGGTAAATGCAAGTTATAATTAGTTTTCTCTACTTAACTGTGCAGAGGCATTTTAACTGTGTACAGTATGACGTGATCAAATGCTGTTTGTGTTACTTTCATTGTATTTTAAATCATTTAAGAGCTTTCATATGTGGTCACAATGGTATACCTTGATTTTTAGGACATGTATTTACATTTGAAGTACCTTTTAAATGCCTTAGTGTATGGTAACCATTGAGTATCATGTTTTTCCACTTCTAGATCAGATCACCAGCCACTTTTAATGTATTTTACATCATTTAAGAGCTTTAACATGTGGGCACAATGGTAATACATTGGTTTTTAGGGCATGTATTTACCTTTTGAAGTACTTTTAAGTGCCATTGTGTATCTGTTTTTCCACTTCTGGATCAGATCACCAGCCATGGCAGAGTGTGATGCCGAATGGGAGTTATGTAAAGAAAACATCCAGCCTTTGAGACAAGGCCGTGCCATTTCGGCCCTGCACCAGGCCCTGTGTCAGCAGCAGGAGGGAAACCACACGGCCCTCAATCAGAAGAAACAGTGAGTGGGGCTTTTAATAAAACATAATGCATGTTGCAGGAAAATCCAGTAACATTACCTTTCTTCTTCAGAGCGTTTGAGTCTGAGCTGCGGCTGTATGATGGAGATGACCCTCTCGACGTTTGGGTCAGGTATGGATTATTATGACAGCGGATGCATGATACTTTTGATATGCAAATCGCACACATTCACGCTTTCTTATTTTTCTCTGCAGGTACATAAAATGGGCAAAGCAGACGTTCCCACAGGGTGGAAAGGAGAGCAACTTATCCGTGCTTCTTGAAAGAGCAGTCACACGCTTCACAGCCGACAAGAAATATCACAATGACCTTCGCTACGTTGAGCTCTGGATTGAATTTGTGAGTGACCGACCTCACATTCAGGGTTGCAAAGAGGTGGAAACTTTCCATGGGAACTTAATCTGGGGAATTGTGGGAAATGTATCATATACAAGCATAAATATAAACATTTTGTTTGGTCATAAGCGGACATAGTTAGTAGTTGTTTTTTTGCATATCGATATATTTCCCAATTAATTACTTCTAATTTAGTCTATTTTTATTCCAGCAGCTGTTATGCACGTGTTATTTGTCTTCAGTGTCACATGATCCTTCAGAAATCATTCTAATATGAGGATTTATTGTCAATGTTGGAATACGTTGTGCGGCGTAATATTTATTTGGAACCTGTGATGCTTTTTTCAGGGTTCATTGATGAATAAAACGTTAACTATATATATTTTTACTATAATTTTTTGTCAATTTAACACATCCTTGCTGAATAAAAGTATTCATTTCTTTCAAAATAAAAGAAAACAAATTACTCACCCCAAACTTGCACTTTGAACGGTAGTGTACTTTACTTTTTATTCCTCCTGAAAAATGTATCACTGGTTATAAAAAATAATTTTGGAAATAAAAATTGGTAATAAATCATCATATTAGAATGATTTCTGAAGGATCATGTGACACTGAAGACTGCTGAAAATTCAGCTTTGATCATGGGAATAAATTGTATCTTAAAAGTATATTAAAATAGAAAACCATTATTTTAATATTACTGTTCTTGGATCAAATGCGTGTGTGTGTGTGTGTGTGTTATGGAGGAATGTGTAGGGTAGAAATTCATCTGAAAGCGCATTAAATCTGGTTGTTTTAACCAAAATTATGCTGCAAGATGTTTTTTTTTCCAACCACTTTTAAGTACCTTGTTAACCTGCAATTTTGCTAATTCCCAGTTTATTCCCATGGAAAGTTTACAGGCTTGAAAATTCCCGGAATTTTGCAACCCTACTCCCATTCAGATTGCATCATTTATAGTGTTTTTTTTAACTCGTTTGTTTCCATTCGCTTGCAGGCGGAGGGCTGTTCTGACCCGATGGACGTCTTCCGCTACATGCAAGCTCAGGGAATCGGGGTCATGCAAGCGGCTCTTTACATCGCTTGGTCTGAAGAGCATGAGAAGAGGGGGAATTTAAAAATGGCCGACAGCGTTTTTCAGGATGGTGTCAAGTGTGGAGCAGAACCTGTTGATAAACTACACGCGTTTCACAGGTCTGGAAACTTCCACAGAGTTTATTAATCTCTGTCTAATGCAAGATTATTCCTATAAAGCCTAATGTATCACATTCTAAGATCCGATGTCTGATTGATTTTTCAGGGTTTTTTTTAAGCAAGTAAATGCTTAAAAAAGGTTGAGGTTTAACCTTTATAATGTTAGTAATATTTCTAGGGCCACCATATCGGTATCGGCTGATATATTTTCATTTAATGTTATCGTTATCGGCTCGATAAGAATTTGTCCGATATGTTAAAGCCGATAATGTATCATTTCTTTCAGCTGAGACACTTCGGATGTGCACTGTTCATCATGATGGGTTTGAACTGATTGAAATATGATTGAAATCACTCCAAAGTTCAGAGCAACACAAGTCTGTCATATAGACTACATAAAATCATCTTGAGAACATCATAATTGTGTGTTTGGGACATGGATTTAATGGAGAGACTTTTGTTTTTGTAATCAGACTCTCACAAATTATATAAAATCTGGATTTAGATTTATCGGCCAATATATATCGGTTATCGGCTTTCAAATATAAAGAATTACCGGTATCAGCCAAAATTTTCATATCGGTGCAATGACTAAAATAATTATTGGTTATCGGTATCAGCCAAAAAAAAAAGCACCGATATGAACATTTTGATCGATACCGATAATTCTTTATATTTGAAAACCGATATATCGGCCGATACATCTAAATCCAAATTTCTTGATAATTTTTGAGAGCCTGATTACAAAAACAAAAGTCTCACCATTAAATCCACCCAAACACACAATTGTGATGTTACCCCTTTTCCACCAGAATGAACCAGGTGCTACAGAGCTAGTGCTAGTGCCAGTTTGGAGTTGGTTTGACTGACGAGCCTTCTATGAACCAGTTTGCCTTTCCACGGGCTAGAGAGCCACCACAGAGCCAGGTCTTACGTTACTGTATACGTCTCATCTTTCTCAGCAACGCTAGCGAGGCAGCGGGAAACACAAATACACCAGATGCATCGGCGCTGCGCATACCGATCAGCGTATGATAGCAAAATAGCGCATGAGTGATTCAAATGCATAAGGAGTCGTATGCTCTCGCTGCACTCTATCATACGGCGATCGGTCTGCACAGCGCCGATGCATCTCAAACAAGCCTTGCATCAACAATGGCGATCCTACATAGGCAATCCAACGCATCCGTGCAGCTCGCCGTTACAATCGAGCAGCTATTAGCTCGATTAGCTGCTATTTCAAACATTGCGGTCATAAGTTTGTGTTCGTCTTGTTGGTCACGGTAACCCCAGCCCCTGACGCAAGCTGTTCTTACTTCTAGACCAGCAATGTTTTGGTGCTACTTAAGAAGCACTTTTCCTGGTTCGGAGCTGGTGCTTTGGGTGTGGAAAGACAAAGAACTGATTTGAAACTAGGCTCTGGCACCGCACCAGCACTGCCTTGGTGGAAAAGGGGTAATTATGATTTTATGTAGCTGATATGACAGACTTGCGCTGCACATGTTGCTCTGAACTGTATTTTAATTTATGAAGTGATTCCAATCATATTTCAATCAGTTCAAACCCATCATGATGAACAGTGCGCATCTGAAGTGTCTCAGCTGAAGGAAATAATACATTATTTATCGGCTTTAATATATCGGGCCAAAGTTTCATATCAGGCTGATAACAATAACATTATAAATGAACGTATATCTGCCGATATATTGTGCATATACACTCACCTAAAGGATTATTAGGAACACCTGTTCAATTTCTCATTAATGCAATTCAACCAATCACATGGCAGTTGCTTCAATGCATTTAGGGGTGTGGTCCTGGTCAAGACAATCTCCTGAACTCCAAACTGAATGTCAGAATGGGAAAGAAAGGGGATTTAAGCAATTTTGAGCGTGGCATGGTTGTTGGTGCCAGACGGGCCGGTCTGAGTATTTCACAATCTGCTCAGTTACTGGGATTTTCACGCACAACCATTTCTAGGGTTTACAAAGAATGGTGTGAAAAGGGAAAAACATCCAGTATGCGGCAGTCCTGTGGGCGAAAATGCCTTGTTGATGCTAGAGGTCAGAGGAGAATGGGCCGACTGATTCAAGCTGATAGAAGAGCAACTTTGACTGAAATAACCACTCGTTACAACCGAGGTATGCAGCAAAGCATTTGTGAAGCCACAACACGCACAACCTTGAGGCGGATGGGCTACAACAGCAGAAGACCCCACCGGTACCACTCATCTCCACTACAAATAGGAAAAAGAGGCTACAATTTGCACAAGCTCACCAAAATTGGACAGTTGAAGACTGGAAAAATGTTGCCTGGTCTGATGAGTCTCGATTTCTGTTGAGACATTCAGATGGTAGAGTCAGAATTTGGCGTAAACAGAATGAGAACATGGATCCATCATGCCTTGTTACCGCTGTGCAGGCTGGTGGTGGTGGTGTAATGGTGTGGGGGATGTTTTCTTGGCACACTTTAGGCCCCTTAGTGCCAATTGGGCATCGTTTAAATGCCACGGCCTACCTGAGCATTGTTTCTGACCATGTCCATCCCTTTATGACCACCATGTACCCATTCTCTGATGGCTACTTCCAGCAGGATAATGCACCATGTCACAAAGCTCGGATCATTTCAAATTGGTTTCTTGAACATGACAATGAGTTCACTGTACTAAAATGGCCCCCACAGTCACCAGATCTCAACCCAATAGAGCATCTTTGGGATGTGGTGGAACGGGAGCTTCGTGCCCTGGATGTGCATCCCACAAATCTCCATCAACTGCAAGATGGTATCCTATCAATATGGGCCAACATTTCTAAAGAATGCTTTCAGCACCTTGTTGAATCAATGCCACGTAGAATTAAGGCAGTTCTAAAGGCGAAAGGGGGTCAAACACAGTATTAGTATGGTGTTCCTAATAATCCTTTAGGTGAGTGTATAATTTCATATATAGGTTTCATTTGAAAACATTACATTATCACTTATGTCTAGCTTTACAGGGTTGGATCAGTGCATGTTATTCTAAACATTAAGGCACTTCTCATCATCTAATAAATTCCTCACTGAAGAAATAAAGTGTTGCATTTGTCCGTTGATTTATAGTGTTTGACTCTGAAATCACGTAATGGGAGTAAAAAGGGTTGAGTGTTATCAGGGTTTTGAACGTCTCGCCTTATAATTAATTATGTTTGTCTCCAGAGCTTTGCAGGCACGAGTGTGCAGACAGATGATGTCATCCATGACAGATCAACAAAGAGATGATGACGATGATGATGAAGGACCCGCAGAGCCTCAGCGATTGTCACTGGCTGAGCTCAAAGCCAAAGGGAAGAAAAAGGCTGTCGTTCCCATCAACCGAGTGAACGCATCTGCCGGATGTGAGAAACTTTATTTAAACGTGTTGTGAATGTTTGCTGTGTATTATGCAAGATCCAGTTCAATCACACTCTTTGCTTTGACACACAGATGCCCGTGGGCTCCAGTTTAAACAGCCGTTGGGCCCCAAACAGAACAGTCGCATTGTGGTATTTGATGAGAATAAAGCTCCTGAAACTGAGCCGCAAGAACCCAAATTTGAGATCTGGACCGCACCGCCTACTGCCAGAGCCAAAGAGAACGAACAGAAACCGGAGAAATGGTCCAATGTGAAGGTGCGTTTCAGTGTTGAGCAGTATTACCCGTTTAACCGGTTACCTGACTGGTTCTAGTGAGTGTCAGTTTTGTGTCTGGAGGCGGTTGAAAGAGAATAGAGGCTGTTATCTGATAGATGTTTGTTTTTTATTCCAGTTGCCCCTGAAGTCCAGATCGGGCCTCAGTGTCGCGGTTCCGCCTCCTAAACCCAGTTTCCAGCCGTTTGTGGAAGAGGACGACCAGCCTCCCGCAGTGTGAGTGTCAGAGGATTTGATGATTGTCTCTCAGCGCATGCAAGGGCTTTTAACAGTGTAAAACATCTAAAAAAGAAGTAAATAAATAGGGATGCACCAATATAAAAATTTTGGCTGATACCGATAATTTATATTTGAAAGCCGATAACCGATATATCGGCCGATAAATCTAAATCCAAATTTTTATATAATTTGTCAGAGCCTGATTACAAAAACAAAAGTCTCTCCATTAAATCCACCCAAACACACAATTATGATTTTCTCATTATGATTTTATGTAGCCAATATGACAGACTTGTGCTGCACATTTCACTCAAATTTCAATCAATTCATAACCATCATGGTGAACAGTGCGCATCTGAAGTATCTCAGCTGAAGGAAATGCATTATCAGCTTTAATATATCGGACAAATTTAGTTATCGGGCGAATAACATTAAAAATTACCATATATCGGCCGATACCGATATGGTGCCGATATATCGTGCATCCCTATAAATAATACATTTTATTAAAATAAGCATAATTAAATAAAAATAATACAAATTTGATTTAAATAATTACATAATACATCTTACTGTATTATGAGTAGGAAGAAACAGCAACATCATTTTCCCAAAGATATTTTAGGCATTTATAATCTTAATTTTTCACAATGTAAATTAGATATTTCTACAAGAAGCTAAATAGATACAGGGTTTCTGCAGGTCTTATAGTCTTAATTCACTCTTAAGCCGGGCGTACACGCTGTGATCCTTGCAGACGATTCTTTTCTCTTGCGTGGACATCGTGGATGTTCATATAGCGTGTGAGAGGAATTACGAGACGAGCCGAGCACATTACGAGCACATCCCGACTTCCCTTTAACATATTAAAAAAAAATGTAGCGTAGTTTTTAACGCTAAAAGAGGGTTTGCGCTGGAGCAAGCTGTTTGTAAATCTGGCCCTAAGAATCTTTAGATATTTGTACTGGAAAACAAGACAAAAATACTGAGAAAGATGTGATCAGAAGGTACAGTAAGAGTTATTTTCATATTCTAATGGTAGAGATTAGAGCGATTCAAGCTACTTTCTTTTGTAAAAATGTATTAAAAAGTAACATCTGTTGGAAGTCTTGTTAAGTGTTGCTAATACAACTCCCTAGACCTTTACATTTAGAAAACATATTGGCATTGTTTTCCTTTGTTTTATCCCTTAAATGTCCTTTTCTTGGTCCTAAAGGGTTATTCACCCAAAAATAAAATTAGCCCATGATTTACTCTCCCTCAAACCATCCTAGGTGTGTATGACATTCTTCTTTCAGACGAACACTTGATGGTTCGTTTTTGAAGTTCATAAAAATGCATCTATCCGCATCCATCCATCATAAGTGCATCCATCCATCATAAAGAGCATCCATCCATCCATCATAAAAGAGCATCTATCCATCATAAGTGCATCTATCCATCATAAGTGCATCTATCCATCATAAAAGAGCATCTATCCATCATAAGTGCATCCATCCATCATAAAGAGCATCCATCCATCATAAAAGTGCATCCATCCATCATAAGAGCATCTATCCATCATAAGAGCATCTATCCATCATAAAGAGCATCCATCCATCATAAGTGCATCCATCCATCATAAAAGTGCATCCATCCATCATAAAAGTGCATCCATCCATCCATCATAAAAGAGCATCTATCCATCATAAGTGCATCTATCCATCATAAAAGCACATCCATCATTTAAGAGCATCTATCCATCATAAAAGAGCATCTATCCATCATAAAAGTGCATCTATCCATCATAAAAGTGCATCTATCCATCATAAGTGCATCTATCCATCATAAGAGCATCTATCCATCATAAGAGCATCTATCCATCATAAAAGTGCATCTATCCATCATAAAAGAGCATCTATCCATCATAAAAGTGCATCCATCCATCATAAGAGCATCCATCCATCATAAGAGCATCCATCCATCATAAAGAGCATCCATCCATCATAAAAGTGCATCCATCCATCATAAAAGTGCATCTATCCATCATAAAAGTGCATCCATCCATCATAAAAGTGAATCCATCCATCATAAAAGAGCATCCATCCATCATAAAACAGCATCCATCCATCATAAAAGAGCATCCATCCATCATATAACTGCTCCACACAGCTCCGGGGGGGGTTAATAAAGGCCTTCTGAAGCGAAGCGATGCCTTTGTGTAAGAAAAATATCCATATTTAAAACTTCATAGACTAAAATAACTTACTAAATCAAGCAGTAAATGTAACTTAAATAGCATGTTGGAAATGCACACGTCTACAAAGCCTTGTCTAGATTACTCGGGATAAGAAGTGTGATTTTATATAATTATACAAAATATTTGTTTTATTCAAAATGTTTTTGCTACAAATCCAAATTAAGTGAGCTACTCAAATTATCCAAGTAAGGATTTTTTTTGTTACACTTGCAGCCTCAATAATTTAATTTTTATCAGTGTAGTAACGTTAAAAAAATGCCTAGCTTTTATGGACGTTCATTTCTACTTTAAGTTCAAGTCGGCATGAAATCAAAATGGACCCTATTTGCTTTTGTGGAATGCCCACTTTTCTAGATCCAATCAAATCCCAGTGGGCAAAAACAAGCCACGCCCTCGGTCGCAACTTCCATTGCCTTTTAATAGTTAATGTTTATATTATTTCAAGATACAAACATATTTTAATGGGTAATACGTGAAAGCACATGCAGAGTAAGTAGAATAGTACATTTTGATTTCATGTTGACTTTAAATGATCACTAAGTGTCTTGTTCTTTTGATACCGATGTGTTTGCATGTTTATTATTTCCATGCACTCACCTCATTTCCCCCCTCCAGAACTCCCTGTAAAATCAACCCTGCGGTGAACCCGGTGCTGTCAGCGAGGAAGCCCTGCAGACTGGAGCAGACGCCGCTGAAGATGCTGCAGGAGCGACAGCAGCTCATGCAGCTCCAGACGCAGGAGGACGGAAAGAGCCGAGAGCAGAGCATGTACTGCAGAGAGCTGCTCGACAGCGGAGCCACAGAGTTCTGCTTCGAGGAGCTGCGGGCCGAGCGCTACCGACAGAAGCATGCTCTCAAACCACACACGGGTTCCAGTGCAAACTGAAGCCAGCAGCTTTTGATGACACCGAAGTGTTTGTGTAGAACTGTTACTATGTTTTTGTACATATTTTTTTGTATATATATACTTTTTGTAACGCAACAGTTTTGTATTTTGCACGAGTAGCATGTATTATATTGTCGTTGCTTGTAGATGTGGTAATTAATGCTTCAATAAATGCAACATCAAATTGCTCTTGTACTTTGATTTCAGGAACTGCATCTGCAGTGTTGGAAGAAGATGGGGCTTTTATTTGCACGGAGTTGAATGTAATTTTGTAGGGCTGGGTATTGATAGTCTGCATGCCAGCCGAACTTAGCCCCGCGCACAACATTTGAGGTTGGGAAGTTCGGTCTTGGACTTGATCCGTTGTGGAGCAACTATGCTCGAACCAGAGCTGTTCGGACCAATCAGATTGTCAGGGCGGGCTTTATATGATGATGGACAGCTGATCAACAGTAACGCAATCATTCACGCCACCAGAGCGCTTGGGTTGAATTCGTTCTAATCCTGAACGGAGAACTTGTTTGTATATGCATTCACCTTTACCAGTTCTCTCAAAAATGATGATCGTGTTAGTAAGTACTCCTTGTATCCTTAAATTATTTTTACAACACCGGAAAAGATAGTTTACACTCATCTTCTTTCGGCGTGCGTACATAGTTGAGACAGCTATGCTTCGCTCAACATACGTCACTGACTCCGTTGCTCTGATTGGCTGTAGGTCTATCCAATTGAGTGCAGAGGCGTTTTCTTTCCTGGTTCAGTTGAAACACCCCCCATAATCACAGCAGAATCAGACTGATATTCTGACTAGAATTGAGTATGACGACATCAGGCTAGGGTATTGACACAAATTTCACGATTCAATTTCATTTCTATTCACAAGCTTTTGATTCGATATTGATTTATTGTGGATTTTAGATTAGATAAAATTTTCTTAACTAATGCTGTAAACTATAGGCTACATGGTCAGTTGGTACTGCATTACTGTAATATTGAAGGTTAAAATGAACTGATTTAAATACAAACAACACTCAAGGATGTTTTTTATAATAATAAAGTTATAATACTTTACAATGACATTATCATATTTCTACTACAGTTTGTTTTTTGAAATATAAACATTTAAATGGCGTCGGTCATTAAAACTTGATGTATTTATTCAAACATGCATTAATATTGAAGAACATTAAATATAATAGCCTTTGAAAATGCTCCTCTAGAGTTCATTTCTCTGGCTGACTAATGACTTTATGGACACTGGATATGGTTTTTCTGGGGTCAATGTGACCCATTGTTCACAAACTGCTTTATTGATGTCTTAGGAATCTCTATAAATGCTGCAGGGCGAGTTACACACTGCAGTTCTACCATCTGACCTGTTTTAAACCTCTAAACATGCCATTCTTTGATGCATCAGCAGGTGGCGCTGGAGGGCGATGTGGGTCAACTCAGAGTCGAGCCTCTGAAAGCTGATGGTGCTCGAGTGTGTCTAGTGAGAATCTTCTACTCAGAAACTTCTTGATTTGATGTTAATAACAATTATATGTTTGAAGCGATAATCTATGTCATCTACATTTCTCTAGTTTACTAAACTAATGTATACACAGAGAAATCCAGAAACTTTTAGTGATGCATTTATTCTAACACTATTAAACTGCATCTACAGCTCTCTGTAATGGAGGATTATTCAGCTATTAAAAGCATAAAAGATCCCACCTTCCCTTCAGAGCGTCTCCAAAGCCATGCCTCCTTCAAAACACACGGATACGTACGATGCTGGCTCAACAAAGACGTTTCAAAGGCTAACTTTAAATTTAGTGAAGTAGAAAGACATTGTTAGCACGAATTACAGGGGTGATGAATTGAGAAATCAACTTTCCCTTGAGCCTTTGATACATAAAAGTTCTTCGTGATATAAGAATATCCTGTAAGTTTCAGAGCTGAAAACGTCCTTGTTAGTCAAAGAAAAGCTTTTATTGACACCAGACCCAGCAAACAATCGATCTCAGAATATGTCGACCATTGACGTCATGGAATGCAGAAACGCCGCCTCAACATAAGATGAACAACGCCTGCTTCTGTAGCCCTGCCCACCGACTCGTGGAGCTAAACGGTTCGCGCAACCGAGCAATAAACATGCCGAAGAGAGTAAGATATTGTGCTGTGCCTGGTTGTGGAAGAACACAGTCGCTGCAGAAGCTTTATTTTTAATGAAGTTCCAGCTCACGTGCGTAAGACATTGCACGTTTGTTCGCTTCATTTCACTGCGGAATCATTTGTAAACAAGACACGGGTCGAGACTGGATTCGCAGACAGAATGAGATTAAAACATAATGCTGTACCTTCTATATTGGATCCCACAGTAATGAAGCAACACACTTATGTGAGTAAAACATGTTTCAACATATGTGACAGTATTGCATTGTTACAGATGGTTTTGATTATGTGTACGTGTCTAACTGAACATACCTTAGCATGCTGTCACAGGATGGAGAATCCTTTATTTGTTGGTTTATTGTGATTCGGGATCAGACTTGGACTTGTAACGTTATGGGCCAGGGCTCGCAAAAGCCCAATGTCCCGGGGCTATGTGTTTTCCAGACGGGCTACCAAAACGTAAGCCTGTCAGCAGGCCGGTGAATCTTAAATAGGGAAATAATATCCCTTTCTTGATCTGCGTTGTTCACTCTCTTGATATTTACAGTTCACAGTTATATCCACCGATCGGGCGGGCCAAGTAATAAAAAAAATTATATTCCAATCAACCGCAGGTGGATGCGAGATAAATCATTGTGTTTGATAAAGACGTTTTGCGAGCCCTGTGGGCGAATCATTCTGGGTTCTGCTTTCAAAACAATCCCTCATGCGAACTGACAGGGGAGCAGAAGCTCATTAAATATGCAAATCTTATCCAATCCTAGCCGTGGGCGTTTACTTCCAAGTCACCAGTGCGGCAAGCCCATCAAAACCGAATGTTCAGGAGAGAGCCTCAAAACCAGTGTAGAAAATAGCCTATTACTTATGCATTATGATGTGTTTGAATGTAAAAACCACGCGAATGTCATAAGATGACCTCAGACAACAGTATTAAATAATAAAAAAGCCAGTTCATGACCCCTTTAACAAGTTTAACACATTGTTAGCATGAATTAGCATGTTGATAACGTTTAAACACATTGGTAGCATGAATTAGCATCTTAGCATGATTTACCATGTTGTTAACATGTTTCAGTAGACTGATAGCATGAATGAGTTAACACACTGCTAACATGATCTAACATGTTGCCAGCATTTTAACCTGTTGTTAACAAGAATTAGTATGTCGATAGCATAATTTAACATGTTGCAAGCATGTTTTAGAATGTTATTGGCATGATTTAACATTTAGCTAACTTTAATTAGCATGTTGCTAGCATTAATTAGCATGTTACTAGCATGATTGGCATTTTGTTAGCATTAATTACCACATTGCTAGCATGAATTAGCACATTGTTAGCATGATTAGCATGTTAACAGTTTGTTAGCATGATTTAACACATTGCAAGGATGTTACTGACATGGTTTAACATGTTAACTTGAATTATCATGTTGCTAGCACAAATTAGCACATTGTTAGCATTATTTAGCATTTAGCTAACTTGAATTAACATGTTGCTAGTATGATTTGCATGTTACTAGCATGTTGATAACATGACTTATCATTTTGCTAGCATGCATTAGCACATTGTTAGCATTATAATTAAAAACTACCTCATGTCTCAAAGCATAGAATATTACAATAATAACTAGATGAGTAAAGTTTGTTGGGAGAAACGTTGATGTTGGTTTGACAGTTTTATAAGCTTAAATTTAATGAAGTAGAAAGAAAAAGACAGACATTACATGTTAGCACGAATTAACATTTTGTTAACATTCTAACACATTGTTAGAATTATTTACCATGTTAACATGTTTCAGCAGGCTGATGTTTCAGCAGGCATGAATTAGCATGTTGCTTGCATGGTTTACCACACAATTAACATGATTTAACATGTTAGCATTTAAACCTGTTAATATGAATTAGCATATCACTAGCATGTTTTACCATGTTGCAAGCATGATTTTGCATGTTACTAGCATGATTGGCATGTTTGTTAATATCAATTAGCATTTTGCTAGCATGATTTAACATGTTGCAAACAAGTTTAAACGTTACTGGCATGATGTAATGTGTTAACATGAATTAACATGTTGCTAGCACAAATTAGCATGTTAATTAATGCCAACAAAATGCTAATCATGTTAATAACATGTTAATTTGTGCTAGCAAGATGCTAATTCATGCTAGCGAATGTGTTAAATCATGGTAGCAATGTGCTAATGCTAACAAAATGTTAATTAATGCTAACAACATGTTAATTAATGCCAACAAAATGCTAATCATGTTAATAACATGTTGTTAGCATTAATTAACATTTTGTTAGCATTAATTAGCACATTGCTACCATGATTTAACACATTGCTAGCATTAATTAACATGTTTTGCTAGCATGATTTGTCATTTGTTTTGTTAGCATGAATTAACATGTTAGCATTATTTGGCATTGTTGCAACTTGAAAGCATGTTTTAAAATGTTACTGCCATTATTTAAGAACTTGTTAACTGTAATTAACATGTTGCTAACATGAATTAGCATCTTGATAACATGATTAGCATGTTTCTAGCATGAATTTGCATGTTGCTACCATGATTTAACACATTGCTAGCATGATTTAGCATGTTGTCCTAGCTTAAATACTCTCCAATACTCTCCTAGCTTAAATAGTAGATCAGTATGTTGGCTTTGCCTATCATTGCATTCAGACCGCATGCAATGATTGGATGAACGGTTCATGGTCCGACACCTTCCACATACGATATATATACACATATAAACACATTTAGACCATTTAACTGAGTGATCAGGATGTGAAGACACTTTCAACCAGCATAACAAAAACTGTTTCTGGAACAAATCGCCTACCCTGCCTTTAATATGCTAAAGACACAAGACAAAAGCTCATTGGGCGCCATTGTTTAGGAATGGACTTAAATTGCCCCACATAACAAAAGCTTCGAAAAGACAATAGCAGGAGAGCAAATCACACTGGAGATGATTAACTAACAGGGAATTCTGCATTTGATCTTCTGTATTCCTCTGGCTGTCATAGATCAACATTGAATGACGTGAAATAATGAGGACGGGCGGGTGGCATCTGCTTAATACTAATTGAGAGGTAAATGTCTCAAATTCAGCTGTCTGTGTTTTAAATGAACGGATTAAAGCGATTGATTATATTGGCAGGTGCAGTCAGCGGTAAAATAGGCTTCATGAGCTGATGGCATCATGATTAGCCTGCTAATCCACGTCATGAATGTTCTAGTTTTAAAATTAAAAATCATTTTGGTGTTTTTGTGGGGCTCCAACTGTCCAGAAGTATAAAAAACTTGCATCAAATGGATATTAGTTTTCACTGTTGAGGCTAGTTCACACTGGGTCGATTATCGTAAGCGTTTATCGCGTTTAACGCCTCGTGACTATATCAAAGGGCGCCAATGTAAGTGTGCACGCCTCGGTTAAAAACTTGGCGACCAATGAGATTGGTACTTTTGTTCATGTGCCTGGAGCTGCTGAAGTTACAGTAAAACATGACTTGGTGGCGCTCAAGCACAAAACGGTCTTGCCGAGCACACACTGATACCTAAGAAGACGACGAAGAGGAAGTAGACGAAGAAGAAGATGCAACGAGGCAAGACGAATGTAGAGCTGCTGGTCTCTTTGGTCTCTGAACACAAAGAGCTTTATGACAAACTCCACAGCGACTACACAAGAGGGAGTTGCTATAGAGAGGAATTGCAGATCAAATAGGATTCGATGGTGAGTTTTTGTGTTTCAGTAAGCGCCATCTACTGTCAGGGAGTGTGTTCATATCCCAAGCGATGCCGAGTGAATGTGTAAATTCAAAGGCGATAAAAAACGCTGGCGATAAACACACGCAATAATCGTCCCGGTGTGCACGAGGCTTTATGCTGATGATACTCAGCTCTATATTTCTTCACGCCCTGACGAAACTTACCAATTCACAAGATTAACGGAATGCATAGCTGATATAAAACATTGGATGTCTAGTAATTTCCTGCAACTTAATTCAGAAAAAAATTCGTTTTTAATTATTGGACAAAAAAGCTCCACAAGTAGTAACCTAGAATACTGTCTAACACTCGATGGCTGCACTATCAAGTCCTCGTCGTCAGTTAGGAACCTGGGTGTGCTCTTTGATACCAATCTTTCATTTGAAAGCCACGTTTCTAACATCTGTAAAACCGCATTTATCTTAAAAATATACCTAAACTACGACATATGCTCTCAATGCAAAATGCTGAACAGCTAATTCATGCTTTCATGACCTCAAGGCTAGATTATTGTAATGCTCTACTGGGTGGTTGCCCTGCTCGCTTAATAAACAAACTCCAGCTGGTCCAAAACGCAGCAGCTCGAGCTCTTACTAGAACCAGGAAGTATGACCATATTAGCCCGGTTCTGTCAACACTGCACTGGCTCCCTATTAAACATTGTATACATTTTAAAATCTTGCTTATTACTTACAAAGCGCTAAATGGTTTAGCTCCCCAGTACTTGAGCGAACTCTTAACGCATTATACTCCATCACGTCTATTGTGGTCTCAAAACTCTGGCCAGTTGATAATCCCTAGAATATCAAAATCAACTGCAGGCGGTCGATCCTTTTCCTATTTAGCGCCTAAACTTTGGAACAGTCTTCCTAGCATTGTTCGGGAAGCAGACACACTCTGTCAGTTTAAATCTAGACTAAAAACGCATCTCTTTACTATGGCTTATACATAAAACATCATCAATTTCTATTATTCAAATCAGTAAATGATTGTTAGGCTGCATTAACTAGGTCAGCCGGAACCGGGAACACTTCCCATAACACCTGATGTACTCGTTACATCATAAGAAGAATGGCATCTACGCTAATGTTAGTCTCTCTGTTTATCCCGAGGTTTACTGCAGTCAGCCGGATCCGGGCCGTATCCAGATCAGATGGTGGACCTGCGCCTCTGTTCAGATAAAAACGTTATCAAAATTATCGGAAACGACTCAAAACTCTGTATTATGCATGCCAGACAAGTAATTTGGCAGTCGTTTTGTAAAGAAAAACTAAGCGCCTGCACACATATGTATTCAAACATGCTTGTCTATAGATTAAACACGTAATGCTTGCGTGTTTACACAAAGTTTACACGAAGACGAAAACGGTATCGTTTCAAAACTATTTCAAAGCTGCCGGGCACTGTTGCCGTGCGGATGAGCTGCCGGAACGCATTGAGAGTTTTCTATTATAGTTGAAAATGGTGTCCTGTAAGTCGTCCCAAAGTAAATAAATAATTATTTTTTACAACAGAAAGAATCAATAAAAAACTTTTGCTGGACAATAGCTTTTTTCTAGAGCTGATGTACAGCCAAAACAATCTCTCTTCCTTTAATGTCCTATTATCACGGCGTAGAAACAATCTATATTGTGAAAAGCGCTGTATAAATGACTTAAGAATGCATTCAAATGCATATTGGGAATATAAAGTCAAAACAGTAAAATTAGAACCGTTTGAATCTGACCATCAAAAGGACTGTATCAGTCATATTAAATCACATTTTAGATGAAGCAATTTCTGCTGGAAACAGAATGATATGTAAACAGACATGATAAATATTTAATTATTCAGCCTCTGTCACCTGACTGCTGTTATTTCGTAGCATCACCGGCCTGCCATGACTCTCATTATCTCATGAATTATTCATGAGCTGACCGGTTTATCACTACCTGCCGTCTCAAGTCACCCGCTCACGTGGAAACGCTTCACCACGGCGACAGAGGGGGCGTGAACTGTCTCCTAGGTGATGCTGCCACACACACACACACACACACACATACAGGAGCGCGCGCGCGCGAGAGAGAAGAGGAGGCAGGCCAGGCTGTTTTCGCATCCTCTAGATGTGGATTGTACCTTGTTTTCACCATGGCACCGTCACGGCACCGGTAGCAGGGGCTGCTGGGAGATCAGATGCGCGGCTTTGAGCATCATCTCTCTGAGATGGCCGTGCACGCGTGCAGCTGGAGGCAGAAATGCATCGGGCGCTCTCAGGCGAGCGGCAGCCTGCAGTGGGAGGCTGACTGAGCGCGCGCGCGTTCACACAGCCCCACAAAGCCTCTTCCCAGCTGGAGAGGCTGCTAAATTCAATCACCGCACAACGGCAAGGTAAGAAAACCTGCGTTTTGACATCTATATGCGAGCTGTGTGCACGCACTCTGATGATGCTGATGATGCTTTGCGCGGCGTCGCTGGATAGAGGCAGACGCGCAAAGAGCGGGTGATGGGAGCGCAAACGCACAAAGCCTATACGACAATGAGAAGGCTCAAGAGAAGGTGAGGTGAAGCTCTGAAGGACTGCGTTGATGTGGAAATGCTTCTACGTTCCCTCACCCTCCCCTCCCCCCCCTCTCTCTCTCTCTCTCTCTCTCTCTCTCTCTCTCTCTCTCTCTGGCGCGCGCGCTACATTTGCATGCAAAGATGAGGACCCTCAAGGTAAACCTTTCAAAAATGGCTGTTTCTGAGCAGTTGATCACTATAATGAAGATGCTTTGATGGTTTGATATGTTAAAGTTGAATAAGAGGACATCTGAGGCACCTTCACAAGCATGCCTAGATGCTCTCCAAAGGGCAGTGTGAGGAAGTCGGAGCATGTTGTCATTTTTTACATTGAATAGCTCCATATATATATATATATATATATATACACTCACCTAAAGGATTATTAGGAACACCATACTAATACTGTGTTTGACCCCCTTTCGCCTTCAGAACTGCCTTAATTCTACGTGGCATTGATTCAACAAGGTGCTGAAAGCATTCTTTAGAAATGTTGGCCCATATTGATAGGATAGCATCTTGCAGTTGATGGAGATTTGTGGGATGCACATCCAGGGCACGAAGCTCCCGTTCCACCACATCCCAAAGATGCTCTATTGGGTTGAGATCTGGTGACTGTGGGGGCCATTTTAGTACAGTGAACTCATTGTCATGTTCAAGAAACCAATTTGAAATGATCCGACCTTTGTGACATGGTGCATTATCCTGCTGGAAGTAGCCATCAGAGAATGGGTACATGGTGGTCATAAAGGGATGGACATGGTCAGAAACAATGCTCAGGTAGGCCGTGGCATTTAAACGATGCCCAATTGGCACTAAGGGGCCTAAAGTGTGCCAAGAAAACATCCCCCACACCATTCCACCACCACCACCAGCCTGCACAGTGGTAACAAGGCATGATGGATCCATGTTCTCATTCTGTTTACGCCAAATTCTGACTCTACCATCTGAATGTCTCAACAGAAATCGAGACTCATCAGACCAGGCAACATTTTTCCAGTCTTCAACTGTCCAATTTTGGTGAGCTTGTGCAAATTGCAGCCTCTTTTTCCTATTTGTAGTGGAGATGAGTGGTACCCGGTGGGGTCTTCTGCTGTTGTAGCCCATCCGCCTCAAGGTTTGTGCGTGTTGTGGCTTCACAAATGCTTTGCTGCATACCTCGGTTGTAACGAGTGGTTATTTCAGTCAAAGTTGCTCTTCTATCAGCTTGAATCAGTCGGCCCATTCTCCTCTGACCTCTAGCATCAACAAGGCATTTTCGCCCACAGGACTGCCGCATACTGGATGTTTTTCCCTTTTCACACCATTCTTTGTAAACCCTAGAAATGGTTGTTTGTGAAAATCCCAGTAACTGAGCAGATTGTGAAATACTCAGACCGGCCCGTCTGGCACCAACAACCATGCCACGCTCAAAATTGCTTAAATCCCCTTTCTTTCCCATTCTGACATTCAGTTTGGAGTTCAGGAGATTGTCTTGACCAGGACCACACCCCTAAATGCATTGAAGCAACTGCCATGTGATTGGTTGAATTGCATTAATGAGAAATTGAACAGGTGTTCCTAATAATCCTTTAGGTGAGTGTATATCATATCCAACTTTATCCATGTACATACAGTAAAAGCAATATATACTACATAGCAAATCTTAATTGTATTGTTGCACAGTTTAAACTATATTGATCGCCCAGCTCTAATCTGCAAAATGCAACTATAAGGCATGAAGATATTGAGATATTATAAACACTAACATCATGATTTTCTGTAAAGCTGCTTTGAGACGATGTGTATTGCAGGGTTTCTGCTGGTCTTACATCGTGGAAGGTCAAATTAAGACTTTTTAAAGGCCTTAGAAAGTCTGAAGTTCTGCATCATGGCATTAAATTAGGGCCCTTTGATTTCTGCAATGCAAAAAAACGTGGACTGAATTGCAAAATGTATAATGTGGAATTTCTCTGAATTTGTCAATTTTTGGATGAATAAATCAAAAGTAGGTCAGAACACTTAAAGGGACAGTTCACCCCAAAATGACAATCCTGTCATCATTTACTCGCCCTAATGTCGTTCCAAACCCGCAAGACTTTCCTTCATCGTATAAAGCCGTCAAGAAAATCTGGAATAAACCGTTTGGATTCATACGGATCAGTTTTAGCATCTCTTTATGAACTTTTTGAAGTGTCAAAGTGGAAGTTGCTTAGACTGTCAATGGAGGGACAGAAATATTTCTGATTTCATTAAAAATATATTTTGTGGTCCGGAGATGAATGAAAGTCAGTAAAATTTCATTTAACCATTAGAGCAGAAAAAAGCAGAGCAGAGAAACCTCATAGAGCCCTAAATTATATTGCATGCACTGCAAAAAATTCTTCCTCAGGATTTCTGTTTTCCAGAACAAATTCTAAACATCCTTCGAGATGTATTTACTTTACATGCAAAATTAAGAAAATAAGTCTTGTTTCTCGAGAAATTGAACAAAATTAAGTGAGTTTATGCTTAAAACAAGAACAAATATTTCTTTGGGTATGAAAATCACTTATATTTGAATTAAGTAGATTTTTATGCATACAATGGCAGATATTTGTTCTTGTTTTAATCATAAAATCACTTTCACAAGATTTCCCAAGATGTATCATCTCAAACTTTGTAGCTATTTTTTGTAAAATTCATTAAAAAGTTATGGAGATCTGTTGGGAATTGTTTTTTTTCAAACTTTTAAGTGTCACTTCAGTTTATTACTTAAATTTTCTTTGGTCTTGGTCTTACTGTGTGTTCACACCAGACGTGACTTGCGTGAATTACGCTATTCGCGCGTAGTTGGACACTAGAACATTTTGAGTTTACTCGCTTCATTCGTGCGTGACACAAATTCCTGTCATGGGAGGGGCTTCTGCCCACGGCTCGTCTCGGTGCGAAATGGCTGACATGGATTGTTTTAAAATACGGCGAATAAGCTCAATTTGCCGGCTTTAGCTAGCTTGTAGTCGCAATATGTATAGCTCTTATAGCTCAAATTGAGTAAAGAGCATTTTTTACAATTTACCAGATTGTCCAACCTCCTCACTCACTTTCTTCCAAGCAAGATCCTTTTTATCCCTGTTTCTATAAAGTATGAAGATGTATCGTACAGCTCCGGGTATCCACATATGATTTTGTCCTCATCGTTGTCACTACTAGAGCAAGCTCCTGATTGGCTAACGCGGCGCGAATATCCGCCAAAGTTCCGATTTTTCAACTCGCACGATTTGCCCGAAATGCTCAATTTGCGCCGTGTCATTCACAAATCGCGCCACAGAATGTCTATTCGCGTCTTTGCATTGACTTAACATGTAAATCACTAAGTAAATCATTAAGGCTTCATTAGCATCTGGTGTGAACACACCATTAAAAAAGTCTCAAATTTACCTTCTTAAAACCTGCAGAAACCCTGGTATTGTGAAAAGCATTAAACAAGTTTCTGTAATGACAACTCTCGTGTGTTTGGCATAGTAATGGTTATGACCAGTGCTGGACATTATCTTTTTTGCTAGCCACTCAGCATTTTTACTGGTCACAATTTTTAATCCTTGTCTTGTTTGATTATCAACATGAGAAGACGTCCTTCTTTCTAGGTTAGATATGTTAGAAAGGCAAACACAAAAATGACTCACTTGGGTGGCATTTTGAGCTTCTTCTTTAACTAGCTGACTCAGACTCTTCCTCTAATGAGGTTTAAGCTTTGGTTGGTTAGCAGGGTTAGTTTGCACATGCTGGTGGCAATTTGCTTAAAAACATGATGTGCTCCTCTAGCCAACGAATGAACATGGTGTGATTATGATTCAGGTTGTTCTGTCAATGAAGAGGTGTCATATTGATCACAAGTTCAGTATGGAGTACCACAAGGCTCAGTTCTAGGACCGTTGCGGTTTTAAATCTGATACTTTTGGTCATGGGCACTTAGTTCTGTTCAATCAAAAAAACACAACTGATAGATAGCAGGTTTAGTTTCAAAAACTGAAAACTAGTGTTGTAGTCAAGACCACCTAAACCGAGACCAAGACCAGCGTGTGTTGAGACCAAGACCAGACCAGCACTCCTCAAATTCATCTAAAATATCCATATCTACTTCTGAGAAATGCCTTATATTTAATCAATAAATACAATTAGAATCTAATCACTAAAAACAAAATTCATCTTTGTGTTGCAGAGGTGGCACAGAAGTTGCATCTGAATTGGTACAATTGTTCAGATTAATAAAAAAAATAACATTTTGAATATAGAATGTGATGGAAAAATAAAGTGATAGGTTTACTTTTAAATATGAAACTGAAATCAAAACACTTAACGAGTCTCAGAATCATTTATTCAACCGAAGCGTTTATCCATGTTACAGAATTAGCACAAACTTGTCTTAAATTGTCTAAAATTAAATATTGTATAAAATCTCATGCTTATATTAATGAAAACAGTGTTCTTGCTCTTGTGATATTTGTTAATTATATCCTATGTTATATAAAAAAGATCTCATACAAGTATGTTTTTGTGGACATTTATATAAATTTTGGGCATTTTTGAGAAAATCCTGCATTGATTTCGAATCCGGCACCAGAGTAACAAAATAAATCACATTAGAAATAAGTAATTGATTGCATTTTAAGCAGTAAATTTACATCAAATCACATAAATAAATCAGACAATGCATCTGCAATTTAGTGATATCTTCGCAGTTGTGGTCTTGACCGGTCTTGAGATAAAAGGTCTCAGACTAAGTCCTCTTAGTTTGAGACCAAGACAAGACTGAGTAAAAATGCGGTCGAGACTGAGACAAGACCAAGACCTTCAAAAAAGACTGGTCTTAAGTACTACAACACTACTGAAAACACAACTAACCCTACTGTAGTATGCAGTTGCATGGTTATAATTCTCTTTCTAATAGTATCAATCTCGCAAGTAAAGAAATTCATAAAGTCATTACTGCCGTGCTGTTTGGAAACATCTGGGGTTATTTCTCATTAATTTAGCCACTGTATCAAATAAATACCTATTAATTCTCTTCTAAGAGAGTTGAGAAGATCTAGCAGTTTTTGTATGCAATAACACTTTCCTTCCACAAAATGCGAAATACCTCTAGTTTGGAGTCAATTTAGTTTTTTTGCTTGAACAGAATTAAGTGCCTATGAGCAAAAATATCAGATTTAATATTGCATGCATCTTTCATCCGACTGCAATGTTTAGGATTTCATATAAATAGGACATTTGTAGAATTTGCTATTTGATTTAGATCTGTGCAAGTAAACATCTGTCGTCTTGATCTCATTGAGGTGAGATAGAGTTTGGATGTTGTTTTGAGTGCTTCTTGTGACACATGTTTTGAAGTGAAGGTCCTCATGGGCTCAAAACTGGGCTGTTTGCTGCTGTCAGACTGTGTTTATTCTCCTTCCTACTCGAGCAATCATGTGAACTGATCTTATTAGACAGTGAGCTACACAAATGCCAGAAACAGCCCAATGCTGTTGCAGATATTTCTCTCTGGGATGAGAGGTATTTAAAGAGGACCTATTATGCTTTTCTCCATGTTCATCTGTCTTTAGTGACTAATGTTGCTGTTTGAGTCCCTCCAGCGGGAGTTCTTCTCTATATCAGTGTCAGTGTTTCTGAACTCCCTGAAACGCCTCCATTGTAGTCTTGAGTTTTCTTCCGGGAACCACACGTGACAATATTCCTCATTTAAATAATTCATAGCAGAATAAAGGGGCGGGGCCTGGTTGAGTTAGTTAGTAGTGTGTTGAAACTAGTTGTTATGTTAAGGGGGGTTGGGGGTGGGGTTGGGCATTTCATAAACACACTCGAAGCGCGTGACCAATCACAACACAGCTGTCCAATTAGAATCAAAAATGCTTTTCTGAAGGAGGGGCTTCATAGAGACAGGAAAAAGGAAGATTTTAAGCTGTGAATAAAACAAAGATTACTGGAGTATGTTTTACAAGAAAATTCTATTTCAGACATTTTTGTCAATACATATGTTTTTCAAGAACAGAATAGAACCAGAAAGGTATTATAAAAGTTTAAGCATTTTTGATGTCAACTATCAACTATTCCCTTCAAAGCACTAACCAGCCACTGACAAACCCGTTCCTGAGCACTAGAGATGTGATGATAGTGTTTGTGCACTCTTCAGGGGTGACAGATATAGATGTGGATGAGGACAGACGACACGTGGCTCAGGCATTTAGGGTCAGTCATATCGCATCTGAAGTCCTGCTTCACGCTTCACTTCACTGCCGTTACTGTGATGGGACTGACAAACGATCTCAAACATGAACGGGGAACAGGGGATTGGATTCTGCTCGGGACTGAGTCCAAGCGTTCCCTGGAGAATGAGGTGGTAGAAACAACAGAAAATAAACTGACAGATCGTCATGGCAAACAGCCACAAAAATATATCCTGGTTTGGAACAAGCAGACGGCAGAATTCCAAAACAGCTTCCACATTCTTAGAGAAAAGATTCTAATTAGAATCTTAAAGGATTCATATATAGAAGTTCCCATCATGGGATCGTTTTATGGATTCAGTATTCATTTATTCATTTGGTTTTAATGTTTAATTACATTTTATGAATTAAGCAGCTACTTTATTCCTAGAAAAATTAAAATAGCACATTAAAGTATTGTGCAAACCTTTTAGACATTTTTCAGCAACACATTATAGCCTTTTGGTATTAATGCATTATAAAGGTGTTCATAATGAATGAGCGTTTCAATTGTAAATACAGATTCCTTGTTACATCTGAAATTTGTTGTTTGTCAGGTTTTTTTAACGGATTATACTTTCTAAAGGTGTAACGATGAATAGATCAGTATAATAATGTATTAGAACTGTGGTTACAATTATTCATGAGATCATACAGTGTATTATAAAACATAATGAATGCATTAAAATACTCTTATAATGCACACACATACATATATATATATATATATATATATATATATATATATATATATATATATATATATATATATATATATATATATATATACACACACTGAAGAGTTCAGATGCAAAAACCTCTAAAAGCCACTTGGTCAAAAATGAGATAATGATACCGAGTGAATGCTCTCCACATATAGGATGCGTTCATAAAATACTTTCACTTCAAACCCACTAAATCCCAGCCTCAGCCCATTCAGAAGTACCGGTACTTAGGTAGAAACCTATACATGGAATCCTGACAAAAATGCTTATTTTAAAGATGGATTTAGAGGCTTTTGCATCTGAAGTCTTCATATATATATATATATATATATATATATATATATATATATATGGCTTTATTTTAATTTTTGGCATGAAGGGTTCTTTAAAATTGAGTTTCCCTTTTTCCCCCTATGGATCTTTATCTAATATAAATAAAATAATGTTTCTTCCATTTAACCCAGAAACATATTCTACACAAGCATGCAAATGCAGATATAAATATCTGGCCAATACTTGAACACAGTCCTTTTGTGCATATGAAATGAAAATTCATCGTATTTTTCTAAATGCATGCAATGCAATCTGAAAGAGAAAACTGACTGTACAAGATAACAGTTCACAGTAAAGTTGTGTTCCTAATGACGCGCTATACACTATGTAGTTATCCGTGCAGTGTATGAGTTTTATAAGGTTATTTTGTTGTCCAACCAATGAGTCTTAAGCCCCTCCCCCTTCGCTACATAATTAAAGTGTTTTTTCACACTTTTTTTTCAGTATTTAAAGTGCACTTTTTCTTTTGGAATTTCAGTGAACACACTAAGTTGCACTATTTAGTACATAGTGCATAAGTATAGTGTATAATGCACCATTTGAGACAAAACTTGGTTCTATGCATTGATTGGATGTTAAGATGTGGGCGTGGCACTCAAAAATTGAGGCAGATAAATCCTGATTAAAAATTACAAATTGATTAATTGATTAAAAATTGGTTGTGGTTCAGGAAATTCCCCCTTCCATGTGTAAAGTGATTTGAGTACCCAGAAAAGCACTATATAAAGGTAACAAATTATTATTATTATTATTATTATTATTAATAATACTACAAAAGTCATAGAATAGTGCATGAGTATGTGAATTGGGACGCACCTTAATTCTCACTATAGCACCTGTAGTGTTTTAAGGTTAGGTGTTATTTGTTATTAGCTAGTAATCTTAAAAATGATACATTTTGTCTTTATAGAAGTAAACTAAAGGCAAGAGGAAAAATTTATTATGAGCCTTTTGGAGAATGTAGTGCGAGGGATGTTCATCACATTGATAAATGAAACTGTTCATCCAGCGGTCCTGATCATCTCTGTAAAGAGGACATTGAGTTCATGCCAATGCGTAAATTTGTCACATGACCTCAATATGTTGCATGCTTAATTCAGTGAGCAGCATCACGTTTTTTTTTTTCTATTGCATTTTAATCCAATTTTGTGTACAAATTGTATCTTTTGGCAGTCTGATCAAATGAGTCAAGTTGTGGGATATACACCGATCAGGCATAACATTATGACTGGTGAAGTGAATAACAATGATGATCTCTTCATCACGGCTCCTGTTAGTGGGTGGGATATATTAGGCAGCAAGTGAACATTTTGTCCTCAAAGTTGATGTGTTAGAAGCAGGAAAAATGGGCAAGCGTAAGGATTTGAGCGAGTTTGACAAGGGCCAGATTGTGATGGCTAGACGACTGGGTCAGAGCATCTCCAACACTGCAGCTCTTGTGGGGTGTTCCCGGTCTGCAGTGGTCAGGATCTATCAAAAGTGCTCCAAGGAAGGAACAGTGGTGAACCGGCCACAGGGTCATGGGCGGCCAAGGGTCATTGATGCACGTGGGGAGCGAAGGCTGGCCCGTGTGGTCCGATCAAACAGACGAGCTACTGGAGCTCAAATTGCTCAAGAAGTTAATGCTGGTTCTGATAGAAAGGTGTCAGAATACACAGAGCATCTCAGTTTGTTGCGTATGGGGCGGCATAGCCGCTGACCAGTCAGGGTGCCCATGCTGACCCCTGTCCACCGCCGAAAGCACCAACAGTGGCACGTGAGCATCAGAACTGGACCACGGAGCAATGGAAGAAGGTGGCCTGGTCTGATGAATCACGTGTTCTTTTACATCACGTGGATGGCCGGGTGCGTGTGTGTGGCTTACCTGGGGAACACATGGCACCAGGATGCACTATGGGAAGAAGGCGAGTCGGCGGAGGCAGTGTGATGCTTTGGGCAATGTTCTGCTGGGAAACCTTGGGTCCTGCCATCCATGTGGATGTTACTTTGACACGTACCACCTACCTAAGCATTGTTGAGACCATGTGCACCCTTTCATGGAAACGGTATTCCCTGGCTCTTCCAGCAGGATAATGCTCCTGCCACAAAGCACAAATGCTTCAGGAATGGTTTGAGGAGCACAACAACGAGTTTGAGGTGTTGACTTGGCCTCCAAATTCCCCAGATCTCAATCCAATCGAGCATCTGTAGGATGTGCTGAACAAACAAGTCCGATCCATGGAGGCCCCACCTCACAACTTACAGGACTTAAAGGATCTGCTGCTAACATCTTGGTGCCAGATACCACAGCACACCTTCAGGGGTCTAGTGGAGTCCATGCCTCGACGGGTCAGGGCTGTTTTGGCAGCAAAAGAGGGACCAACACAATATTAGGAATACCTGATTGGTGTAGTTACTAATGAAAATAAACTATTTGCACATTTGTCATTTCAATCAAAAATCGTAATGTATGAGTTGCTAGGGTTCAAATGAATTAAGCCAGGTCTCCTAATTGTGAAAATGATGTTTATTCATCTCTATATCTCTAGTTGGGTTGTTTAAACCCACACATTCCCTTCAGTTGTCTTACAGGAAAGCCGTATCCGTGTCTCTGGGATTTGTGCTGTCAAACGTTCACTGTCAAACACAAAATCTCCCTCGAAGCTCTCGCTGAAATAGTCAGTGTAACCACTTCTCAGGTCAGTACCAAACTTTTAGAGTTGAACTTTTCAAGAACTCAAAACTGTTATAACAGTAGTGGGTGAAAATTGATGAAACAAAAGAGATGAAAATTGACATCTAGTTATGGTTGGAGTCAATTGCTTTATTTGTGCTTTATTTCTGGCCAGCCTGTCATACATAGAAATTATGAACACATGCAAACACAATGAATTATTAATAACTGATTGTTGTAGTAGTTTTTTTTTTTTTTTCCTGTAAGCTTTTTCTTTTTTTTTTATGGTTTAATCAAACTTGTAAGGTCATTAAAAACAAACATCCCCTCCGGGCATCACTTTTGACGTTTGAGTTCATGTAATTTCTAAAATATCAAAAGGCTTTTGTCTCTTCTAAGAGGAACATTTCACAATGTATTTGCCGTTCCAGAACTCTGAAGTGCTGTCTGACTCGTTCTTATCTCACACATTACAAGGTTTGTGATGTCAAGAGAGCAGTAATTATAGGATAGAAAATAGCACAAATTATTTGCAAGTCAGCTGTTAGAATGTGATAAAAATAAAGCTGTAAATGTTATTCTCTGCTAATTTAGATCTTCTGCTGTTTGGGTGGTTTGGACATGAGTAATACAGAAAGATTCATCAATGAGAAACAGATGGTGGCTGCATAATGCATTAATAAAATACTGCATGTTTTAAAAGTGCAGTAAGCGATTTCTGAGAAACACTGTTGATATTTGAAATCAGCCCAGTCAAGGGATTGATTGATAACAGCCTATAGTGTCTCATTATTCAAGTTGAATTTATCGATTAAATGTAAGAATTTGACACAAAAGATGATGCATACATTTAATTAGGTTAAAAAAAATCCTTTATAACGATAAAATGCCCATAAAAGATCAAAATCAATTTAAACTTATTGGAAAAGATGATTTCTGTCACTCCTCTTCCCCATCATTAGTGGACACGCCCCCTTCCGCTGTTTGGTTCACTCTCCTTCTCCATTATAAGTGGACACGCCCTCTACTGCTGATTGGCTCTCTCCATGGTCATAAGTGGACACGCCCTCTACTGCTGATTGGCTCTCTCCATGGTCATAAGTGGACACGTCCCTACTGCTGATTGGCTCATTCTCTCTCCATAGTCATAAGTGGACACACCTCCTACTGCTGATTGGCTTACTCTCTCTCCATAGTCATAAGTGGACACGTCCCTACTGCTGATTGGCTCATTCTCTCTCCATAGTCATAAGTGGACACACCTCCTACTGCTGATTGGCTTACTCTCTCTCCATAGTCATAAGTGGACACGTCCCTACTGCTGATTGGCTTACTCTCTCTCCATAGTCATAAGTGGACACGTCCCTACTGCTGATTGGCTCATTCTCTCTCCATAGTCATAAGTGGACACACCTCCTACTGCTGATTGGCTCATTCTCTCTCCATAGTCATAAGTGGACACACCTCCTACTGCTGATTGGCTCACTCTCTCTCCATAGTCATAAGTGGACACGTCCCTACTGCTGATTGGCTCACTCTCTCTCCTCTCCCATCATAAGTATGTGTGTTGTGCTGGTCCATCCAAAGTTTCTCAGAAATCACTTACTGCACCTTTAAAATGATTATGCTGCTTACTCTTCCAGTATGTTGCTATGAGATAACAAGTGAGATGCGTAACAGATTTGCAGAGCATGTTCATGCATTCTGTAGCTTTAATTTAGTATGTTCAAATCAAAAACAGGAGGAACCAAAATGACCATAACAGACTCAGTATATATATTTATATTTGTTTGATTTTAAAGCATCTGTAAGAGGATTTACATTCATGCATATGGCAGATAATTTGATCCAAAGCTGTGCATTTAAGCTGTACATTATACATGCCCATGACCTTGGTGAGGCTTTGTTCTACTGTTTGAGCCAGAGAGAGGACGCTGTACACAAACTATAATGAACGAGCGCCGGATTTGGCGTACTGCACTGCAGGCACAAACACAAGTAGAGAGTTTCATCATCTCAAACATGCGACCTGTGATGATTGTCCTCTATTGACAAACACAAAAAGAGGATTAACTCGCGTCTCACCCCCACAGTGAAAAACCTGACACAATTATTGCATAAATGCAGAGCACTCGTCCAAAATTGGATCGGTGAAGAGGCGTGTGTTCTGTTGAGAGTCCCAGACTGTGTGTGTAGCACTACCCTACTGTTGACATAAATTAATAAAACACTCAAAGCCATGAGCACAGTATCTTTCTTATCTTTGAATCCTTACTCGTACAGTCACATGTATCACATACATATATGTTGTGCTATGCGTTAACGCCTCAGATTCAATTTAAGATTTACATGCACTTATATCAGAGAATCTGGAAATGTTACATGGCCCACTCTCTCTCCTCCTCCATCATGTGTGGACATGTCCCTACTGCTGATTGGCTCACTCTCTCCTCCTCCATCATGAGTGGACATGTCCCTACTGCTGATTGGCTCACTCTCTCTCCATAGTCATAAGTGGACACACCTCCTACTGCTGATTGGCTCACTCTCTTCTCTCCCATCATAAGTGGACACACCTCCTACTGCTGATTGGCTCACTCTCTCTCCATAGTCATAAGTGGACACACCTCCTACTGCTGATTGGCTCACTCTCTTCTCTCCCATCATAAGTGGACACACCTCCTACTGCTGATTGGCTCACTCTCTCCTCCCCCATCTTGAGTGGACATGCCCCCTACTGCTGATTGGCTCACTCTCTTCTCTCCCATCATAAGTGGACACACCTCCTACTGCTGATTGGCTCACTCTCTCCTCCCCCATCTTGAGTGGACACGCCCCTACTGCTGCTTGGCTCACTCTCTCCTCCCCCATTTTAAGTGGACACGCCCCCCTACTGCTGATTGGCTCACTCTCTCCTCCCCCATCATGAGTGGACACACCTCCTACTGCTGCTTGGCTCACTCTCTCCTCCCCCATCATGAGTGGACACGCCCCTACTGCTGATTGGCTCACTCTCTCCTCCCCCATCATGAGTGGACACGCCCCTACTGCTGATTGGCTCACTCTTTCTCCTCCATCTTAAGTGGACAATAATTACAATAATAGAAAAATTTTAAATTTTAAATACTCGTTTAATGGCATCTTTTTATGAATGATGGCCAGTATCACTGATACTGATGTCTATGAAATTGATTTTTTCTCAATTTTAGCTATTAATTATAGCCATTTAACATTACAGTATATTGTATCAATACAGTATCAATTTTAACATTTATAAGGCTATAAAAATAGAACAACTTTTAATTTAAGTGGATTTTATTAAATGTCACATTTAGCTGTGTCTTTAATATATCTGGCCTCAACGCTAAGCTTTTTTTTCTATTGGCCCAGTCAGACCGGTTCAGATTTTTACTTGTCCTGCCAAAATGCACAAAAAATAAATAAATACTGTTTTTGATTATTGTTTGGTATTTGACCCATGTAACCTTGTAAACAGTGCATTCAAGGATACTCATCAAAATGAGGATTTTGGCATAATCCTGTGCATTTTTGTCTGAAGTGGCTTTGTGTGCACGAGTGTGTACTTGCATCAATAAGAGCGTGACCATATAATGTAAAAATAATAAAAGCTGCTTTAATTGTGGTAAATATTTTTAACGTATTAAACAGAAAATATAAATTGAATATATAAATTGCTCTTTATGAGTGACATCTTAAAATGATATTTTGAAATCTGTATGTTGCACAATACAAAGCCAAAAAACGCAATGAGTAAAAATGCATCATACGTATATATTTTGCATGGCGTACAAAAATCCCCTGTGGTTCAATGCATCCGTCTGT
>CM031959.1:41111438-41146438 GCA_018749465.1 Paracanthobrama guichenoti | reverse complement strand
TCTCTGTTTGATTGAATAACCGGTTTCACTTCAGAAACATGTCATATTACAGCAGTAAAACGGGTCTGAATGCTGTTGCATCATGTTGAGGGCTTCTGACATCGCTCGAGTCGAGTCAAAGAAAATCAGAGGTGGTTAGCGGTTTTGTCGATTTTCTCACTAACCATCTCGTCTCTTCCCAGGCGTGTCGGGTCGATCTCCTCCAGGCTGAACGCTGTGTGTTTCTGTTCTGTTCAATCATCTCACAGGCTCTTAGAAAAACATGCTCGTCTCTTTTTCAGCAGAAAAGATTTAGACTTTTGCTGTTCTTTAGAAGATAATACCTCAACACATATCAAAAGGAATCAATTTGAGAGATATACCCCGCAAACAGGAAATGCTCTTAGAACTTTAGCCAGCGTTCTGGCAACGTTAATATAACACTTGTTCAAAGTTATCTGGTCTGGAATGGTTTTTCTAAAGTGTTGGACCTTCATCTATCATTTTTTAAATGTTGCTACTTGTTTCGGAATGTTCAGACAACATTCAAAAGTAACATTCCCATAATGTGTGAAGAATGATAAAACAGAATGTTCACTTAACGTTCACATAAACAAGAAAAAAAACAACACTTTTAAACATTTAAAAATCTGGATGTTTTGAACATTCAGAAATTATATTTTCATAACTTAATGTGAACATAAGCAAAAACGTTCTTAGAACATGTTTTTGTTCGTCTTACTATGAAAATACTCATAACATCAGCTCAGTCCAAAAGCTGAATTTATTGAGCTGCTAATATAACTTGCTTCATATTTTAACAAAAGTATTAACTTAAATTATGACTGGTGCAAAAAACTTTACTGACCTTAAAATTAGGACTGGTCGATTAATCGAAATTGAACTGAATTCGCGATTTGACAGTGCGATTATGAAATTGCAAAGGCTTTTTGATTTTTAATGAAATAATTATATGCCCAGCGTTCGTGAAGAGCGTCTCTGTGATCAGGAGTAAACGCTGCTCCGTCTGAAAGCACTGTGTGTTTGAGTCGCTTATAAGTGTTCATAAACCTGTTGTCTAACAATGTTTTAACTCACTTCATATCGTCAGACGAGTGTTTGAAATGTTCTTTTGTGAGCTGATGTGGCTTCTTATCACAGAATGAGGCAGACAATGCATTATTTTATAGTATTCTATACAGTGATAAAGCACTGCATTATAAATATACTTTATTATTGTGAAAATACCCGAGAAGGCTTGAAGAACTACAAATACACCTTATATTGTCGTAGTCATGTGTTTATTGTCTTAATGCGTTTCTATCTTCTTTTTATTCAGCTACAGCGCTAGCTTCACATTAGGGATTTCCTGTAAATGTCATTATATCACTTCTCTCTGAGGCGTATGTGGTGTTTCTGCTCGAGAGCGCCCTCTGGCCTCCAGGATGAATGAAACATGAGTGTGTTTAGCACCCATAAACCTTTACTTATTATTTTGCCTTATGTCTGTTCTAGAGATATGTTACAGCTTTTGATAAAGCAATAATTGGTTTCCTTTGGAAATATGTTTCAAATTCACATTGAATGCATTTATGAATGTAAAGCGTGTCAAAATAGTAATTAAAATTGAAATCACAAAATTGATCAAAGAAATAGTGAAAGGTCCATATTGCACAGCCCTACTTAAAAAGAAATCACTATAAATATCACAAATTACAAAGAAATGGCAAATAACTTGAAATTATCTGGTAGAAAGATTGAAAGTTTCTTGTAAAATGCACTCCAATAATCTTCTCAGTGTTCATAACAAAAGTAATGAAGAAGAATGTGACCCCTTTAAATGCTATGAATTATTAAATAATTTTTAAATGACCAATAGATTCATTACCTGAACTAAACTAGAAACTAAAAACAACAAAATATACAAGGTCAGTCACCATCCTTGCCTTTCAGAAAGCTCAGCAGCAAGAAGACAATGGCATGAATGGTTCCCTGAACATCAGAGAGAGAGAGAGAGAGAGAGAGAGAGAGAGAGAGAGAGAGAGAGAGAGAGAGAGAGAGAGAGCGGTCATTCAGTGCAGTCCTTCAGTGTGATAGGAGGTCAGCTGCTTTCTGGTCTTTTATCAAGTTAATGCACTTTGAACCCAAAGGCACGGGCCGGAGGCCTTCATCGTTCCCTGTCTGTCATTTAAAGGGCAGGCAGAATGAGTAAGCCCTAATTGAGCAGATATACTTCATTTCACATGCAAGCATCCGAACGGCTGCCGATAGCAGTGCTCTCAAGCACAAAATAGCCTTCGATGTACAGGAGGAGCAGACAAAAGAAGATGTGCATGTCAACAGACAGTGTTCTCTTTGCTGATTAAAAATGCTGACAGTGAATCAGTAGATATGTTTGTGTTAGACTTTCTATTTTAAGAACAAAGATGACTTGATATTTCTTTTGCTTTGAGGCAATGCAACACATTTTAGCCAGGTTTAGTGCAACAAAAGGAGCAAAAATAGAAATGTATAAAAGTATATATCATAGTACCATCACAGTGTTGTTTTCTTTACAGCCTGGACCCAAAATTCTGGCAAATGATAGAATCATGTATGGTGATTTGCATCTATATTAATTTTAAAAGTATCAATTTATATATAATACATATATTTATATATTTGGTTGGTTGTGATGTGTCTTAATACATTTTTTGTAACAATGAATAGAAGTATTATAATGTATTATTATTATGAAAGTAACTTGACACTTCAAATATTGTATCACTTACATTGTTAGACCAGTAGTTGGTGACAAGATACTGTTAAAAATGTGTTTGTAATGGAATCATTCATTCAAGAGATTTGTTCAATAAAACACTGATTCAGCTAGTAATGAAACAAGTGACGTATTTATGAGTGAGTCATTGAATCATTCACTCAAGAGATTAGTTCAAAAACACAGATTCATCCAATAGTGAAACAAGTGAAGTATTTATGAGTGAGTCATTGAATCATTCACTCAAGAGATTCGTTCAAAAACACTGATTCATCCAGTAGTGAAACAAGTGAAGTAATTATGAGTGAGTCATTGAATCATTCACTCAAGAGATTCGTTCACAAACACCGATTCATCCAATAATGAAGAGAGTGAAGTCTTTATGAATGAATCATTGAATCATTCATCATTCAAAATAATTCATTCAAATTCATTACATTTTTTTAAATAGATTGCAGCAATTAACACTGTATCAGAATCTCTAGTAAATTAAATGTTATTTTTAGCTCTCTATTAAGCTCTATTTAGGGGAAAATTATGATTCTCAGTTTCTTCAGAATCACGCAGCTCTAGTGTTACCTAATTTTTTTTCATATTTTTGTGTTTTGAAAGGTCTCTGCTGTAGTATCTGACAATGTTTCGCAAAAAGAAGAAGAAGAGGCCGGAGATTTCGGCCCCGAAGAACTTTGAGCATCGTGTTCATACGTCTTTTGACGCCAAGCGAGGGGTCTTCGTCGGCCTTCCTACACAATGGCAGAGTTTAATAGAAAACCTCCGGAGACCCAAACCAATGGTGGACCCTTCCAGGATAACACCGGTGGAGCTCAAACCAAAGAAGGTCAGAATTACATCTCGTTTGTTAAGACATATCCCTTAATGCCATAGACCATTTCAATTTACTCCCATTTGATTGGAAAACCATCAGCAACTGCATAGGACATAGATGTAAGATCTGCATGCATATACATATACATGCAGAAATCCCATAGCAAATCTAGGCAGGTGGAGCTGGGGAGGTGGAGAGGTTCAGAGGACCAGCTTACAGCAAACACTGACCCACACTATTTAAATGAAAGCAATCTCATTGGCTGCAGGATCAGCATTGGCCAATCAGCTTGTGCCATGTGGTAATGATGTGATTGCTTGCAGATTGCATGTAAAGAACCAATCAGTGTGCGCCTTCTAGAGGTTCATGACTGAACTAGATATTTATCAATACAGAAACTTGAGAAAAATAAAAAATTAAACATAGCATGATGCATTCAGAGTTCTAGGTTCTAGGTCTTAAAGCTTAAAAACTTTTGTGAATCATTTGTTTCGAATCAGCGATTTGGAGGGAGTCTCAAACCGCCAAAGTCACATGATTTCAGTAAACGAGACTTCATTACGTCATAGCGGTTTTGAAATCGCAATGGTTCACCACTAGGGGGCGATGGTCTCTGTGAACCTGTGTCTATATGGATTTGACCTGATCTCAGATCTGTTTTATAAATGTGTAGACATTTTAAATCACACATTTGTGCAATAAAAAGAATTGTAGTTAATAGTCTCTCACTGGGCTGATTAACCAAGCTCTCCATAAAACAAACAAAACTAGCCCTACAATCAATTAAAATAACACATTTAAAGACACTTCATATTTAATGGTATCAGATGATTTGCTAATTGCATTTAATAGATTAAACTTGCAGTTGCAGGTGTTTTTGGGCTCAAGTGACCATAAGCTTGGGAAAGGTTTTATATAACAAATATAAAGTAAAAGGATGAGCTCTTCTAATATCACAACACAACAAATAACTTACAATAATGACAAAAAATGATGTTGGCTTGACAAGCCAGGTCTGGAAGTTCAAAATAACTGAACAGTTTGAAGTTTGAAGGTTTTAATCATAGGAATTTTTTTTTTACTAGTATGTTTTAACATGTTGCTAGCATGATTAAACACACTGCTAAAATGTTCTTAGCAGCACACTGGTAGCATGAATTAACATGTTTCTAACGTGATTTAGTATGTCGATAGCAAGAATTAGCAAGTTTGATAACTTGATTTAGCATTTTGTTAACATAAATTAGCATGTTGCTAGCATGTTAACATGACTTTGCATGTTTTAATATTGCTACCATGAATTGATTTAGCACGATTAAATGCGTTGCTAACATGTTTTAACAACACATTGGTAAGCATGAATTAACATGTTTCTAACTTGATTTAGTATGTTGTAAGCATGAATTAGCATGTCGCTAACTTGATTTAACATGGTGTTAGCATGAATTGGCATGATGCTAGCATGTTTAAGCACTTTGCTAACATGAATTAACGTGTTGTTAGCATGTTTTAACACGTTAACATGACTTTGCATGTTTTAATACTGTTAACATGAATTAAGATGATGTTAACATGTTTTAGCATGTTGTTAGTATTAATTAGCATGTCCTAAACTAGTTGCAAGGCTTTGTTAGTAATAGAAGCATAGTGGATGAAGCTTAAATTCTCTATTAGAGGTATTGAATTGTACTGCATAATTTATTCATGCTGCAATGCATGCTGGGAAATCAAACCCTTAACATCTCAGCAATATTGTTCAATGTTATACTTTTCGTTTAGAGACTTTTTGGATTTGGAGGATTCTGTTGATCTAACATGAGTTTTTATGCACATGACCCATGAATTTAGGATTATACCAGCACCTTTAATCTCAACACCCTGTCGGCAAAGCCCCAATTGGTTCCAGTTTTGCTGTTTGCCTCACTTGGGACAGGGCTTGAATTTAAGTAGAGAAAACAGGTCTTAATCTTATTTCAGAGACTTACTTTCCAGGCTTTTCCGCGGTGCGTTTCCCCTCGAGGGAAGCTAACGGCACTCAGAAACACATGTTTTTTTCCTCTGTCACACTTCTTATTTATCACAGGCCTCAACTAACAGCCCTGCTGTGAACACCGATTCAGAGCTCAATCCTCGGAGGGAGAAAAGATTTATTACCTCAAGCTGGCAATTAATAATGATGCATGCAGTCCGCCACCACAGCGAGACTGAGGCGTAAAAACTGCAACTCCAAGCAAAAGAGCCAAGGCTCTCTAACATCTAAACATCTCTGCTCTTCAATGCATGAACATATGCTTTCATAGAGAACAGCTTGCTCTGAATTACTTCATGAACGTAATGTCAAGAGTGTTTGGTAAAAGCACATGCATTTTGAATGATTTTCAAACATTCTTAAAGGGGTCATAACACACACAGTTTCTGCCAGTCTCATGTTAATCTTGAGTATCTAGAGTAGTATTGATCCTTCATATCTCCCAAGAGTCTTTAGTTTGATACACACACACACACACACACACACAATACATCATGGCCATATCCCTAGATAACTCTCGATTCACTATATGTTGGTGTTGTTCACATTATGCACACTTACCACTGCCAACATCGCCGATTGCCAACAAAATATTTGATGCAGTTTCACTCACGCCTGCAGTTTCCACATGACTGGGAACAAACACAAACTTGCAGAACTCCAGGAACACAAACTGCTTCCACTGTTCCCTTAAAGCTGGGTTATTTGGGAAGCTAAACAAGGTGTCCAAAAGCACAATGCCAGCGCCGCCGACGGCTCCCGTAACCTGAGCAAAGCTGTTAGACATCAGTTGTCTTTCCTCTTCTCCTTATTTTCTCTCCCTGTCGGTTGGTGGATACGTGCCCTGAACTCGTGTCACTTCTGTGAATGAAGCACACGAGAGCGGTCAGTAAATACTGCAAATGTCTTTTCTGAGAAGTTTAAGCATTGTGTGCTGTGTCCTCAGTGTATAATTTATTGGGTCATTCATAGGAATCAGTGCCATTTGTGCCTGTTTTTGTTATTCATTTTTGTCATTATAATAAAAATTGAGCTACAAAAATGGCATTTCTGCAAACCGGATGCACAAATGGATATAATTTGTATTTTTACCTTTCACATTTTCTGCTGTTCACATTCGTCACAGCCTATGCATTTAAAAGGTTTTTACTTTGCTTTGGTCTTAATTTGCAAGAAAAGAAATCTGTCCATCCATCCATTCAGCAGAAATGCTATTTTTGCAACTCACTTTATTTTTTATTATAATGGGAATAAAACTGCAACAAAACCATTGTTGGGGGTAACATGTGAGTTACTTTTTCAAATAAGTAATGCAAATTACGTAATCTGATTACTTTTTCTAGTAACTAGTAAAGTAACATTACTTTTGAATTTACAACAAAATATCTGTTACTTTTCCAAATAAGCAACACTACTTTGTTTTCTCTATTTATTGATTGGCAGCTCTACCTGTCCCCATGCTGAGAGAAATCAGAGGTGTTATGTGTGAACATGGTGCTTATTTTAGTTCTAGACTAAATGTGAGCAGGCATTTACTCATCGCTCTTGCACAAACACAGATTCAGTATTCCTCAAAATGAATAAAAACAGTGAAATGCAAACTCAGAATATTACCCAAACCTGCAATAATTACGTAGGTTAAATAAAACAAATATACTTTATGTATTTAATCTCACTTTACTTACCTGTATCTTTGCTGCTGATCTTGATGATCCAATTGAACCATAGGAATAAGCAAAAATGACAACATCAAATTTGTGTCATGTGCTGAAGAGTGTTGAACTTACTTCTTCTGTGATCCAGAATGGTAGCACAGCTGAAAGGTTTGTTTGAGTGGCGCCATCTACTGTACAGGTGTGAATTTGCATTTACTTCATCCTGAGGCTTATTCATTTCACTTTTGGTGTGAAAGGGCCTTTACATTTGCCAAAAAAACTTTATAACAATCAAATACTAATAAGCAAATATACATTCATATCATCTGTAAATGAAGGCGACATAAATGGCATCATGAAAAATTAACAAAACTCTTTTTTACACTTTGGTCTTTATTTGCAAGAACAGAAATCCTCAGATAGCTCAGACGAGTCATTCAGTGTTTCTCAAACACAAATCAGCCAGAAATAGACTCCTTAGAGGAAAGTGTGATTTTGAGTTCATCCGCACCCAGGTGAATTCACACGCTCTTTAAATAGCGCTGTGTTTCAGTTCGCATTAATCATAAACTGCCTCTCCTCTTCCCCAGACCATCGTGCGAGGCAGTATGATCGGCCACGGAGACTACATCTCAGCCATGCTGTCTGACATGAGCCGTCTGTCTGTCACCAGCTCCAACTCCCTGCGCAAGAGCAGCCCATCGGCACGCAAGAGAGCGCAGTCACTCGGCCGTCTGGGAGAAGTGAACGAGGCTGATGCCTATCAGTATGAAGGACTGGACGAGGTTGAATCGCACTGGGGCGACAAGTCGCGAAACATTCACAGCGAGAGCGGCACGCCGTACATGGGCCTGAAGAAGAGCATCACGCTGCAGCCCAATGGTGTCCTGCCCAGGGCCAAATCCACCTATGAGGTCAGCATGAGCTCTTTGGAGGGGCCTCCACCCCCTCCGGCCCTTCCAGCCCCTCCGCCACCCCCCATCCCTGTCCCTCCGCCACCCAGATCCATGTATCTGGGTGGAGATATCGGGAGCCCGACCGAGAGATTCATGATGAGACGAGAGTTTCCCATCGTGTTCGCACACAACCAGAGGCCCATCACCTGTTTCTACAGCCCCACGATGCCCATGCAGCAGCCGCATGGAGACAATCTCACTCCAGACATGAGGACAGCCAACAGACTGTTGGTCCACCCGCAAAACAGCCCAGGGAGACCATACTCCTCATATGACCTGAAGGTAAACACAAGTCTGTGCCCAACAGGCTTCTTTATGGAAGTGCAAATCTCACATTTTTCTTTTATAGTTCAAATCAAGGCAAGTCACCTTCATTTCTATAGTGCCTTATACAATACAGATTGTTTCAAAGCACCTTCACATTAACAAACATTGAACATGAAATTATAGCTGCAAGGATCCAAAGGGGCCAAGCACAAAGAACACAACAAGTCATGCCATCATGGCTGGGAGCATCATTCCAATTGCAACAATGAGCAATTAAAGACATATTAAGAAGATTTAATGGCTTATCACGTTCGACCAATAGGTGGCGCTGTGACCAAATTGATGTGGTGTGGTCAGTGTGAGGTGACTGACACATGCAAAGTTTGGTGTCAATATGCCAAAGCATTGCAGAGATACAGCCTCAGAGTTGTTTTGGCATCATGCCATCGACTTACAAAAATTTCACCTATTGACACTAAATCCATAACTTTTTGTCGTTATGGTCTGTAGATGATATGATTAAATTTTGGTAATAATCTGACCAACGGTCTAAGAGGAGTTCAAAAAGTAGATTTTTTACAGAAAAAATTTGAATGGCTGACAGGGCTTTCGGCCAACTATAGCAATTGGTATCTATGTTCTCGGCATGACCCAAGGAATTGATTAAGACCAGTTTCATTGTAATAGGCTAATTTAACCAAAAGTTATTAGCATTTTTGGAAATTTCATTATAACTTTTGACCATAAAGTGGCGCTGCCTGAAACTTTGCAGGTAGCCTCAAGTCATGGTTGTCATAACACACACCAAGTTTGGTCAGAATACGCTAAAGCGTTGCAGAGATTTTGGCATGCTTTTCGTCAAATTCGTTCGCACATTATTCAAGAACAGTTTGACGAATCAACTTGAATTCCGTATACGTTTTTGCCTGCATGGTCTGAAGATGATCTGGTAAAATTTTCGGAGCAACAGCAATTTTATTTCTAGCCTTTACAGTTCAAAGTTATAAGCATAAATGTGAGTGCAACTTTGGACAGTTGGTGGCGCTAGAGGGATTGAGTTAGAGACTCTAAATTTGCTATGGTGACAGTTCAGACTGTCCTCTATCTGTGTGCCAAATTTCATAACTTTCACATAAGTGATTCTATGGGCTGCCATAGACTCAAGAGTGGAAGAAGAAGAACAGGAACACTAACGATCACAATACATGCCTTTAGACTTTACCTCATTAAAATGGTGAACATGAAATTGCCTGTTTTGTAAGAAAAATGGATAAAAATACACCCTAACAAATGAACTTACAGAACTAGTAGAACATTAAACATTGATGTGTGAATACAGGCTGTCATGAGTTTGTGTATGAAAATGTAAAAAAATTGTATTATATTGAAATTGAAGATCTACAACATAACAAAAAATAAATAAAATAATAATCATAACAAATCACTGACAAATATATACATTCATATAATAAAATTGCATCTCTATGCATATTTTATTCATATGATTGTGTGTCTCTGTGCTCACCATGGCTGCCTTTATGTGATCAATAATACAGTAAAAACTGTAATATTGTGAAATATTATTGCAATTTAAAATAGCTGTGAATGTATAGTAAAATGTAATTTATTCCTGTGATTTCCAGCATCATTACTCCTGTCTTCAGTGTCATATAATCCTTCAGAAATCATTCTAATGAGGATTTGCTCTGATTTAAATCACAAGATATATAAAAAAGCAAGGATGTATTAAAGTAACTTTGTAAAGCGTTTGTTGGCCGAATGCATGTTAATGAGCAAAGCAGGTTTAAGCAGAAATGTGATGTAATGAAGATCACTGCCTAACTTCTATCTGTCCTTGTGTTTCCCTCGTCACTGACTCAGGCTGACGCAGCCATGAGACACCAGCCGGGATATTTGCACAGCGGCACCAGCAGTCCACTCATGAGCGGCTCCAGGCCACACAAAACCGTCCGTTCTTCCTCCAGCTACACCATCGGACTCTCACCCAACATCAGTTATCGGCCCACCGGTCCAGACCCCTTCATGAGACACTCGGGCTGCCCAAACCCAGGGCTCTACCCCAGACAGGACAGCCCGTCCCAGCCCCGGCCATCCCCCACTGGCTCTCTGGCCAACAGCCCTCCGGGAACCTGCTCGCCTGCGTTCAGACCCCCGCTGCACCCCTCGCCGCGCCCGCCCCCCGACCCGCCCAAAGTCACCCACGAGCAGTTCAAGGCCGCCCTACAGATGGTGGTGGATAAAGGAGACCCGCGCTCGTATCTGGAGAATTTTGTGAAGATCGGAGAGGGATCCACGGGTGTGGTGTGCATCGCCCGCGAGAAACACAGCGGACGCGTGGTGGCCGTCAAGATGATGGACCTCAGGAGACAACAGCGCAGGGAACTGCTCTTCAACGAGGTGAACTAAAGAACATTTTAATGAGTTATATAGAATCATAGGCCATGGGAAAAACGATATATACAGAGACAGCAGTTGTCATGTATAGATATGAAACAGCTTCACACTGTATCATTATTTTTGTCTTACAATAATTCAGAGTATCACAGAAGTTTACAGTTTGGATATAAACACTGATGATTTCGGCAGCGATAAAAAAAAAAAAGGCAAAAAGCAAATGCCCTTTTGAAAGTAACATGGCATTTCAAATAACGATTGTATCACTTACATCGTTACACCAGTAGGTGGCGACAAGTGACTGTTAAAAAATGTGTTCGTCATTGAATCATTCATTCAAGAGATTTGTTCAAAATCACTGATTCATTCAGTAATGGAACAAGTGAAGTCTTCATGAGTGAGTCATTGAATAGTTTATTCAAGAGATTTGTGCAAAATCACTGATTCATTCTGTAATGGAACAAGTCTTTATGAGTGAGTCATTGCATAGTTTATTCAAGAGATTTGTTCAAAAACACTGATTCATCCAGTAATGAAGCAAGTGAAGTCTTTATGAGTGAGTCATTGAATCATTCATCACACTGATTCATCCAACAATGAAACAAGTGAAGTCTTCATGAGTAAGTCATTGAATCGTTCAATCAAGGGATTTGTTCGAAAACACTGATTCATCCAGCAATGAAACAAGTGAAGTCTTTATGAGTGAGTCATTGAATCATTCACTCACGAGATTTGTTCAAAAACACTGATTCATCCAGTAATGAAGCAAGTGAAGTCTTTATGAATGAGTCATTGAATCGTTCACTCAAGGGATTTGTTCAAAATCACTGATTCATTCAGTAATGGAACAAGTGAAGTCTTTATGAGTGAGTCATTGAATCATTCACTCAAACTGATTTTCTTTAAATATTCATTCTAATTAATTCAGCATTTAATTTAATTAAATAGACTTCAGCAATTAATATTTTGTCAGAACCTCTTGTAAATTATATGTTATTTTATTTAATTCTCAATTTCTCCAGAATCGTGCAGCTCTACCTGACTTATACATTGCATTATAAGTAATTAACTCCAGAATCATCATGCACATCATGCATGCATTTACATTTCACTGCCGGTTGTATATTCTGTATATAACTGTGTATGTGACAAATAAAACTCTTGAATCTTGAATCTTGAATCAGCGAGAGCGACTCACGACAGCACTCGTGGAAAGAATGTGTGTTTGTTTGGTTCCTGTAATGCATTTGCAGTGTGACACAAATAACTTTTGTGTAATGTATTCATCACATGCACCATCACACGGAGAAAAAGACTCTTGAATAACTAACACCAAGTATAGGCTGATTAATTGTTGGATGCAAATATTTGCTCCCACTGGCAGAAACATAAATTGGTGCCGATGAATAGAATAATAATAATACAAAACAACCTCAGTGCATTCGTGCAATCACTGTCTATGTGGAAATCTATTGAATGGCCAAAAATAATCATGCATTTGTCTCACTGAGTATCTTCTTGTACTCATAAATGCATCACATTACTGAAGTGAAATGGGTTTCAGATGCTGTTCATCCCAGGACATTCAAGTCATTTATGACCCTTAAATGACCATGTTGCACATTCACTAGGATGTTGATCTTCCTCTCCGAGTGTTGTGATTGATCGGACTGTGTTGGTGTGTGTTCACAGGTGGTGATCATGAGAGATTACCAGCACAGGAACGTGGTGGAGATGTTTAAGAGCGCTCTGGTGGAGGAGGAACTCTGGGTAATCATGGAGTATCTGCAGGGAGGAGCTTTAACAAACATCGTGTCTGAAACCAGGTGTGAAAGCACAACATTCAGATGAAGTAGCAACAACCTCCCCATTTATCTAGGAAAGCCTTTACTCTTCCTTCTGTTTCATGAGAGCCGAGAAAAATGGATTTCTTAGATGATTAATCACAAGCTATATGCTTCACCATATAATATACACCAATATAATATATACAGTATATATATATTTATAAAATATATCTTTGTGTGTGTGTGTGTGTGTGTGTGTGTGTGTGTGTGTGTGTGTATATATATATATATATATATATACATACACACACACACACACACACACTTATACACACACATATATTTATAAACGCAAACTTTTATGTTAGATGCGATTAAATCGCGATTAATTGATTTGACAGCACTAAATATAATATTATTAATATAATATAATGTATATAATATATATAATATAATATAATATAATATATCATTTGCAAGCATTTAATGGTTAAATGATTGTGAAGACAGAAAGCATGCAATAATGAATCATTCTCAGTAAGACCAGGAACATGATTAAAGAAAGTAAATAGAGTCTGTTCTCGTATCATATCACTTTAAGGTCCATGTTAGGGTTTTTAATGTGAATTCAGGCAACAGCAAATACTAATCCCATGTTGTATTATTGCAGTGTTTTATTCATACCACAAGAGGGCGATGTACAGTTAACTCATTGATTTGCTGTGCCTCTCCTGCATGCATTCAGACTTTAATGTGATTAGACAATCAGATTAGCCGATGTTGTGATGACATGCAGGGGAATTTGATTTGTGATCTAATTAGTTTGGTAAATGCATCTCTCTCTGAGTCTGATGAAGGACTAGAGTTACACGAGTCCTCACAAACGCGGCTCTATGTCACGTCCTGTCAGGCCCGAGATGGCAGAGTGGAGCTGGCATCGCAGAAGGACGAGATCTGACCTGAGCAGCGAGCACTGAGCGCACACGTTTGCAAACATGATTGATTCTTCACACAGTGCCAGAGGACAGCAGACACCTGAGAGTACAGCAGATCAGTTCAGCACTCCAGAGAGAGGCCATTTACAAACTCATGTGAAAAGCAATTGTATGACATGAATAAATGAATAAGCCTGCATCTTAAAAAAGTTTTTTTTCTAGACAAACAATATCTGTATATACAAATCTATATATTAATAATAATAATAATAATAATAATAATAATAATAATAATAATAAAATAATTTAAACATTCCTTTACAGCAGGCTAAGCCTACACTCTAAACAAATGCTGGGTTGCAATGCAGCAATTGATTTAGCCTAGCGAATGGGTTGTTTTAGCCCAGCGATTGGGTTGATTTAGCCCAGTGAATGGGTTGATTTAGCCCAGTGAATGGGTTGATTTAGCCCAGTGAATGGGTTGATTTAGCCCAGTGAATGGGTTGATTTAGCCCAGTGAATGGGTTGTTTTAGCCCAGCGATTGGGTTGTTTTAGCCCAGTGAATGGGTTGTTTTAAATTGGTTTGTGAATTGGGTTCCAATTGCAACCCAACTCGGGTTGTTTTTAACCCAGCATTTTTTAGACTGTAAAATCGTAAATATATATATATATTGTAAAAATTATTAGTCAACAAATTTAATGGGCTTAATAATAAAATGAATTAATTACAAAAATAAAATAATTTTCAAAATGATTTGAAGACTTTGTGTTTGACAAGCAATTATATGACATGAATAAATTAATAAGCCTGCATCTAAACAAGTTCTTTTCTAGTGAAACAAAATCTGTTTTTGAACTCAAAATAGGGCTGGGTTATGTAGCAAAAAAATTATATCTCAGATTTTTTCATATTTTGACTATTCGATATGTATCAATATTTTTGCATTTGCTCTCGAAACATTTAAAAAGGCGATTTATTTTTGCCCTTAGGGTTAGGATTATCAGGCTCAACTGTTTCTGATGTGAAGCTTATGATGATCCTGGTGTGGTGAAGGAAAGTGAAGTGAAAGCAGCAGATGAAGCACAGTTCTGTGAGTGTGTGGTTGATGTTGTGTTCAGGCTGAGCGAGGAGCAGATCGCGACGGTGTGTGAGGCCGTGCTGCAGGCGCTCGCTTATCTCCACTCTCAAGGCGTCATCCACAGAGACATCAAGAGCGACTCCATTCTGCTCTCACTGGATGGCCGCGTGAGTCCATCTGTCTCTCCATCAACCCGCCTTCATCTTCACCTCCTCATCTCCACCTCTCCTCTGATACAGGGCTGCCAACTCTCTCACATCAGAACATTTTATATATATGAAATTGACCATTTTCATGCTCTCCCAACAAAATTGGGAGATGTAAACTCAGAATTCTGAGATAAAACGTCACTATACACTGATCAGGCATAACATTATGACAGGTGAAGTGAATAACACTGATGATCTCTTCCTCACGGCTTCTGTTAGTGGGTGGGATATATTAGGCAGCAAGTGAACATTTTGTCCTCAAAGTTGATGTGTTAGAAGCAGGAAAAATGGGCAAGCGTAAGGATTTGAGCGCGTTTGACAAGGGCCAGATTGTGATGGCTAGATGACTGGGTCAGAGCATCTCCAGAACTGCAGCTCTTGTGGGGTGTTCCCGGTCTGCAGTGGTCAGGATCTATCAAAAGTGCTCCAAGGAAGGAACAGTGGTGAACCGGCGTGTGCGTGGCTTCCCTGGGGAACACATGGCACCAGGATGCACTATGGGAAGAAGGCGAGCCGGCGGAGGCAGTGTGATGCTTTGGGCAATGTTCTGCTGGGAAACCTAAGCAGGATAATGCTCCTGACACAAAGCACAAATGCTTCAGGAATGGTTTGAGGAGCTCAACAACGAGTTTGAGGTGTTGACTTGGCCTCCAAATTCCCCAGATCTCAATCCAATCGAGCATCTGTGGGATGTGCTGAACAAACAAGTCCGATCCATGGAGGCCCCACCTCACAACTTACAGGACTTAAAGGATCTGCTGCTAACATCTTGGTGCCAGATACCACAGCACACCTTCAGGGATCTAGTGGAGTCCATGCCTCGACGGGTCAGGGGGACTAACACAATATTAGGATGTTATGTCTGATCGGTGTATATATATATATACACACACACACACACACATTGACAAGAAATTGTATGACATGAATAAATTAAGTCTGCATCTCTTTTTTCCATACAAACAAATTTTTTTAAACTATATATAAATAATATCTTTACAGCAGGCTAAACCTAATGTCATGAAATCTCCTGTAGTTCCTTTGATTCTGAAATGAATGAAGCTGTATGTGTTTTAATCATGCGTATCCAGACCCTTATCCTGTCTCTATGCTTCTAAATTAGATCAAGCTGTCAGACTTTGGGTTCTGCGCCCAGATCAGTAAAGATATCCCGAAGAGGAAGTCTTTGGTGGGCACGCCGTATTGGATGGCTCCTGAGGTCATCTCGAAGTCACCGTATGGAACTGAGGTACAGCACAAAACAAAGCCACATTAACAGCAGCAAATGTGAATACAAATAAAGAATGATAAGAAACGGTGTGGTGAAATGTGCAGGTGGATGTTTGGTCTCTGGGCATCATGGTGGTGGAGATGGTGGACGGGGAACCGCCGTATTTCAGTGAGACTCCTGTGGCTGCGATGAAGCGGCTGAGAGACGAGCCAGCGCCCACCGTACGCAACGCTCATCAGGTCAGAGGAAAAAACCTCTCCATTAATCACTGTGAGGCGACACACAAGACTGAGATAAACACACGGGGACAGACCGACAAGATGGACATTCTGGGCTTAATGTAATGTCAGGAAAAATAATTATGGGCCAAGTATATTAAATATAAATATTTAGTAAACAAAATAAATGGATCAAATAAAATAATATAAAAAACATCCAATAACATTTATTTGTTTTTTCCATACAAATAAAATGTTTTGAACTCAAAACAATAAAATGAAATAATATAAAAAATATAAAAATAATAAAAATAAAATAAATAAAATGAAATAATATAAAATAAAAATAAAAAGAATAAAAAATAAATAAAAGAATAAAAAATAATAATTAAAACATTAAAATAAAATAAATAAAATGAAATAATAAAAATAAAATATAATTTTAAGTGTTTTCCAGACAAATAAGATTGAACTCAAAACAACCCTTTTGTGTCACATGTGGTAAAAACAGCAGGAATAAAACTAGACTGACATTTTCTGAAGTGCAAAACTCACCACTGTGTTTCTAGAGTGTAAAGATATTTCATTTTGATTGTAATGTAGCGTCCCATTCATTGACAACTACATAAACATTCATGGCACTAACTAGATAGTCAGCTTGAATTAAGGTCAAATACAGGCCATTTTTGCTGTGTATAAAAACATACAATACGCTTCAAATTATCATTCATAAATGTAAATATGCAGTACATTAACAACAAGACAAGGCGATGTAGCTGTTGTGGGAAAAATGGATAAAGAACTCGGTATCAATATTATCCCCGAACTTCCCAGTGGTAAATATGACTTGAGAGGGAATTCATGTCCAGTTTTCAACTAGAAAACTCGTATTTATGGTAATTCCAGCAGCATAACAAGGCCATGGCGTTGTGTATGTGTAGGTCCTTCATGTGTTTGTCTCATCTAAATGTCTGCAGGTGTCCCCGGTGCTGAAGGACTTCCTGGACCGCATGCTGACGCGAGACCCGCTGGAGCGAGCGAGCGCCACCGACCTCCTGGAGCATCCCTTCCTCCTGCAGGCCAGCTCTCCGCAGTGCCTGGTGCCCCTAGTGGAGCAGTACCGCAAGCGCATGTCCCGCTGCTGAAGTCCCAGCATCCGCCCGTCGCCAGCTCACAGTGTCACGCGGAAAACAACCGGGAACGCAGCGGCTTTTCCGGCCTGCCCGAGTGGAAAGCACCAGAGCATCCAGGACTGAGATGGCTGATTCATGAGAAATGAACTCTTTGAAGCCATTCTCTTCTACCCGAGGACGTGTGATTGGTGCTCAAACGGTGGTGAATTAGAGCAGAAGTGCGTCTGACTGAAAACACCACTGGGTTTTATTACGTTCTGTTTGAAGCTGCTCATTTTCAGTGTTATCCTGACAAATCTGCGGCCACAGGAACCTGGAACTACTGAATTTGTACACATCCATCACACTTGTGTTTGTTTATCAAATATTTTGGCTAAATTTATAATCTCACTGTTGGTTTTTACAGCTCAACAACTTTACAATAAGGTTCCGTTTGTTTAGTAACAATGAGAAATACGTCTAAAGCTTTTATTATGTTAATTTCAACATTTACTAATACATTATTGAAATCAAAAGTTGTATCTGTTGATATAATTTAATGCACCTGAACTAACAATGAACTAACAGTTGTGTTTTTATTAACTAACTGGCACATTAACCAACATTAACAAATTGAATAATATTGTAAAGCATTACTTTATTATCTACAATCTGGAGTTATATAGAATTCAATTGATGTGCATCACAAGTTGTATGTATATTGGCTTCAAATGTGGCTCATCCAATCAGATTTTAATGCGTTTTGTTACTCGAGTTGAAACCTAAACCTTTTTTGGGTTGATTTTCCAGCAGAAGGATTATATCAGGATATAAAAGGACATATCATATCGCACACATTTACTTTCAACAACTAACCGTTTAAAACACATTTTTAAATTGCAATATTTTATCAGCACAGAAACTGTGAACGTCCGGGCCTGCTGAAACTGAGATTTGCGCCACTGTAGGCATATATTTCACCTGCGTTTTAAAGCTTGTGTAAGACTGGCTTGCATGGCTGAACGGTGGCACACGCTTGAATCTAAAGACGTTTTTTCAGAAAAGGCGGTGAAATGATGTCATTCGTTGTCAGCACTGACAGGTGCAAAACGTTTTTATGAGCCATTGTAACCAATTGTATATATTTTAATGACTATTTATTATTTTTTTGTCAATGGATTGACGAGCACCTGCTTTTGGAAAGGGTGCTGTGAATGGTTTGTAAACCGTGTAAATATTGCATTTGACCCAGACGACAACACAGTGTTGGCCCAGATCCAGCCCATATCTGGTGCGCGTTGAATCCACATGTACCGGATGTGGCCCGACACTATGTTGCCGTCTGGGGAGGTGATTCCTGATTTCTTAAACGGCTGGTTTTACTGTAAAGGTGCCAGAAGAACAAATAATGTACATAATCAGAGTGGGAAACATTAATTCGCATTATTTAATTATGAGAGAGGAAAGGAAAGGTTTGTTTGTTGGTGTGCGTGTTTACATTTCGGATGCAGCGTTTGTTGTGATATTTTTGCATCCTACCTGTTGTACTGTGATGTTTCCTAAATTATCAGATTAAAAGAGGGCGAGAGAGAGATGCTGATTTGTGTTTGGGGCTGTTCACACAGGACGCATTTCATCTGTTTTTTAAAGGTTAGCTTTGTAATGCCTCTAGTGGTTGAAAACAAAACTGCATGCATTTAGCGGAAGAACATTGTTTTGGTTGTGCTTCGGCTCTGCGTGACTGCGGATGAATATGAGCCTTCACAATAGATACTGTTTTAAATTGAACTCTGTTAGAGACCCAGACAGCAACATATTGTCTGCCTACATCTGCTACGAGTGGAATGCATGTGTACCAGATGTGGGCCAGATCTGGGCCGACACTGTGTTGCTGTCTGGGGAGCTACATATGACAACATCTGTTCAATATAATACCTTTCTCACCAAAAGCCATCATCTCTGCGTCGCTTTTACATAATTTCAAACCCCTCAGTTCTCTCCATCTCCGAAAAGCCAAGCTGCTGTTGATTATTGTTTTATTACGAGCTCTGTCTCGTTCTCTTTTCTCCAGCAGACTCTCCTCTGTTTGCTGTTTTTTATAAACGGGTGATTCTCCGGAGGTTGGAAGTTTAATGATTAATGAATCAAAGTTGCTGGAGTAGCTTTTAGGTGTGTTGGAGTCGAAGAGGCACTGTGCACATCAAAGTACCGCGAGAGCGATTTTGAAAGCATACGGCGCCATCTGTTGACTCGTTCTTTAAATTTTGTTTAAATTTGTAACAAAAATGTTACATGGTGTACCTTAGGGCTGTGCGATATGGACAAACGATTTCTTTGATCAATTTTGCAATTTCGATTTTTAATCAGAATTTCTACACACACACAGACAAGCTTTACATTCCTAAATGCTTTCAATGTGAATTTGAAACATATTTCCAAAGGAAACCAATTAGAGCTTTATCAAAAAGCTGTAACATATCTCTAGAACAGACATATTAGAACAGTACTAAACACACTCATGTTTCATTCATCCTGGAGGCCAGAGGGCGCTCTCGAGCAGAAACGCCACATACATCTCAGAGAGAAGTGATATAATGACGTTTACAGGAAATCCCTAATGTGAAGCTAGCGCTGTAGCTGAATAAAAAGAAGATAGAAACGCATTAAACATGAAGACAATAAACACATGACTGCGACAATATATGGTGTATTTAGGTTCTTTAAGCCTTCTTGGGTATTTTCATAATAATAAAGTATATTTATAATGCAATGCTTTATCAGGAGAAATACTATAAAATAATGCATTGTCTGCCTCATTCTGTGACAAGAAGCCACATCAGCTCACAAAAGAACTTTTCAAAAACATTTCAGCCTTTGTGATTTCATAATTGCTTTAAGCCAAATCGCGATTTCAGTTAGATTTCGATTAATCGCGCAGCCCTAGTGTAACTTTAATATTTATTTAGCATACACATGCATCATATGCAAAATGGAAATCATTTGAATATGAAGATCATTAGTTGACTCATTGTTCCAAACCTCTGTACGGTTATATTTTTTCAATGTAACATTTGAGCAATTTCTTGAAGAATCTTTATGCAGCTCCTTATTTTAAGTTTATAGAGACCATGACAAAAAAAACAAAAAAAAAAAAAAAAAACATTTTAGTGTCCTTGTTACACATGTAGTTAATATAGTAACAACTATAAATTATGCATAATTACATCTGGACTAACCATAAAGCAACACCTAACCCTATAGTAAGTACGTGTAGTTTATCAATATTACTCAGTACTTAAATGTATAATTACATTGTAACACGGACACCTTAAAATAAAGCGTGGTCAAAAAAAGGACAACAACAAAAGGTTCGGTAACACTTTATTGTACAGTGTCATTACAACATATGTATGTTACATGTAATTACCATAATAATAATTACATGCAACCCAAAGCCAAAACAAACCCTAACCCTATAGTAAGCACATGTAGTTATTTAGTATTACTCAGTACTTAAAATGTATAATTACACTGTAACAAAGAGACAAGTGCAATCAAAGTTTCTATATGGAACCTTTAAGGGTTCCGTCGGGCACATATATAGAAGTTTTTATTTCTTATCATGGGATAATTTTATGGATTTAGTTTAATTCATTTTTAATTTGAGTGTACTCCATCGCTGGAATGAATTGAAATAACCCATTAATGTAAGTATCGTGCAATCATTTAAGACATTTCTGCTTATATAGAACATTTTGTTTAAAACAAAACACACCCTTTTTTCTAAGAGTGAACTATATTCAAAGTCTTCTGAAGTTATGTGATGAAACAGACCCAATATGCCAGTTTGAATACATAGGATGAGATTTGAGACCTGCAGTGGAGGGACGTGAATAATAACACAAAACCATATCGTACAAAAGTATTTCCGAACCTCCTGTGTCTTGGAAGGCATCTGGTGTGAACGGCCCCTTGTTAGTGCACACTTGTTAGTGTATATGCCAGCAGCCGAGGACACATGACTCATAATCAACCTTCTTTCCACAACATTTGCTGTGTGTTTTTTTGTGTGTTGTTGTTGATGAACAGAGAAATACACATTTAATTTTTTTTAAAGAATAAATCATGCATATGAAAAAACACTGGTATCAAGTTTTATTTTGCTTTAAGTGCTTTATTCATATACGTGTCTATCAAAAGAAACAATACAGTTTCACACAGACAGATGCTTCAAGTTTATACAGTTGTTTTTGTATATCAAAGAGTGCAGAATATAAATTATTGACATGTACAACTGTATTTTAATGCGTACAAATAACAAACAGTTGATGTATAAGATTCACTGTAATCCACATTTCTCTCTTTCTTTCTTTCAAGACAAAATATGCTTATAAAAATATAGGTAGCACTTTATTTTACAGTCCAGTTTTGCATGCACATACTATATACTTATAGTAATTACAATTGGGTAATAACTAGTTACTAGTTACCTTTTACTCAGTACTTTCTTTGTAAGTGCACCTACTGTAAAATAAAGTGCATCCAAAATATAACATGCATGCATTATAATAGCTTAATGCAGACACACTTTAGAAGTGCATAATAATGTCAGCAATGATTAAATCAGTTCATTATTAGCGTTAATGAATCTACAGAGGCAGTGAAAGTCCTTGAGAGTCGCAGCAGTTAAAAGAGAGTTCAAGTTCGTACATTCATGAAGTACACGGGTATTTATAGTGTCAAACGACTCTCTACACTGGTAAAAATGCTGTCTTACTCAGTATTTCTGCCTTGTTTTCCAGTACAGACATATAAACGTTCTTAAATCAACACTGTAGAAATGTAGGTTACTTACATTAAGTTAACCCAACAATCATTTTTTAAGTTCATTGACATTAAAAATGTGAGTTTTAAATCAAGAGACACTCAAAATATTATGTTATCTGAACCATAAAAATCATGATTTTTACAGTGAAGATACATTTACTTGAGTGAAAAATATGGATCTGAAAAATAAACTTGATTCAAAGGGAAAACATTTTGGTTGTTGGTTTAACTTAAAAAGTGCCTTAAAATATTGAGTTCACTGAAATAAATGTGAGTTAATACAATGAAGGAGAGAGAAACTCAAAATGTTACGTCACCTGAGCCACATTAATTATCTAAGTTGATTTGATAAATCATGAAAATATTAATTTACAGTGTGCTTGTATCTTGATTTAAGTATGTTTAGATATTTGCACTGGAAAAAAAAAAGACAAGCCCTGATCATTGAATTAATTTTCCAAGGCTTTCTAAATTCCCTTATAGTGTTTAACTTGTCTCATTTAAGAGCTGAATTACTCTCAAACTCGCATCTCACCGCGCTGATGCTGTCCACGCTGGGCTGGCTGTTCACTCTCATGTGTGTGTGTGAGAACGGGAAGGTCTCGGACCGGGACATCTTCCCTTTCGCCCGTCCCGCAGCATCGCTTGGACAGTCTCTGATGTGTCTCATGAATTCAGGAGCCGTAAATCTGCGAAAAAGCCTGGTTCCCAGTCCGGAGAGCCCAGAAGAGTGAGCTTTGATCCGCTCGGGTTCCAGCTCTTCCCGGCTGAACAGAAGCTTGCTCTGTCTGGACGATTTGGGAACGCTGGAGCGCAGGTGTGATTCCTCCAGGTTGATGGTGTCGCTCATCTTTGAGCTGTAGAACTTTGCCACAAGAGGCTTTTCATCCTGGAGCGAAGCTCTTTTGAATTTGCTGGCGGATCTGTTGATTTCGTGAACGTCGCCTTGGTAGGATTGCTTCCTGAGGTCCAGGTTGAACGATCGGGCTTTCCCCCAGAAAGGCGGGGATTGATCCGTCTCCTGTTCTGCGCTCCCGGTGCAGCCACCCTCTTTTAGCACTGAGTTTTGTATCTGTTTTGAAGCAAACTGCAGGTCGTGGTCTGTCGGTGGACGTCTGAAGTGGATTCGCAGGTTGTCGCTCACGCGCAGCTGCCTTTGAAACAAAGCCGGAAGGAGTTCCTCGTGTTTGCTCTGGATTTGTTTGGAGAACCGCTCCAGAACATGCCTCGGGAGGCGATTGGGCCACCGGAGGTCTTCCACGGGTTCTCCCGTGCTGCTTGTCGGACTCAATGCCTTCTTCCCACAACTGTTGAGGGCCTGAACGCACTGGTTGTGCCCGAAGAAATCCGCAACTTGCACGGCCGAGTGTCCGGCGTGGTTTGTGAGGTCCAGTCGCAATCCGAGCTTCTTGAACGCCCGCACCAGGAACTCCAGAACATGATTATGTCCTCCGCAGGCGGCGTACATCAGGGCGCTGTTTCCCCACGTGTCCGTGAGCTCCGGGTCGGCGTTGAACTGCACCAGGAGCTTCACCGAATCCAGGTGTCCGTGTTCGCAGGCGAGACTCAAGGCCGTGCGTCCGCGGTCATCCCGGGCGTTCACATCTGCGCCCTTTTCCAGCAGAAGCTTGGTGAATTTGGCTCGGCTCCCGTGGTCTTCAAGGCACACGGCGTGCATCAGCAGCGTACGGCCATTTTCGGCTTTTCCGTTGATGATGCGCCCATCCAGAGCGTCCAGCACAAAACGGGCCAGGTGGACTTTCCCGCTCTGCATGGCTTCCAGGAAGGTTTTGGTGCCGGATCCCTGACACAGATCCTTGGGCCTCAGCATGGTGAGTTTGTGCATTGGCTGCAGCTCAGAGTTTCTGAGTCCCGTCTAAGAAAGCGTCTTTGTTTTTATACCTCAGCACTCTGCACGCCCTCCCTGTGTTGCTACGGAAACAGCCATCTGAGAGCGGCGATGCTGCTATGGTGCCCATTCACAATCACCTCCTCTTTTCTCAGCCAGGAGAGGGGAGAGATGCACTAATTCAGAGACAAGAATTACTCAGCGGGAAAAACACGGGTTTGTTTTATTCTCCTGTCTAAAAGGGATATAAAAGGATCCGTTGCCCGAGCAACAGTGTTAACGGCCTTCTCTTTATCATTCCCTTGAGTATATCAAATATATATATGCATTTACAGAAGAGGTTGAAACACAGAGTGCTTTGTAAAGGTCAAGTCAGTGCATTATGGATGTTTAAATCCCTGAGTCATGCCTGATGAGCCGTTGGTTAGTATGCAGATTAAAACACATTCTGCCTCAGTCCAACACAACCCTGGTTGTGTTCCAAAAAATTTATTATAATTTACTTTGTTAAAGTGTTAATTTTTTTTTAGAATATATAATTATTAGGGGTGTTTGCCAAGTTCAGCGTCACTGTAACTATTGCACATATTCATATCATATATAATATCATAAATCATTTCTCATATCTAATTTAATATTATACATTACATATCATATCTTGTTTATCATACATCATGTTTCATATATAACACATTTCTCATATCTCATTGTATATCATATTGAATTTCTTATACATCATATCTTATACATCATAAATGACGTATACATACAATTGTAATGATGTACATCATATATAATTTCTCATACATCATATCTCATGTCAAATACAGTTTCTCATACATCATATATAATTTCTCAAATATCATAACATATCTCAAGATTCAAGAGTTTTATTCAAGATTCAAGAGTTTTATTTGTCACATACACAGTTATATACAGAATATACAACCGGCAGTGAAATGTAAACAGGTCCGCTCCATGGACAGTGCAAATTCACAGTTAAAAACACAAGGAGGAAATTATAGTAGAATAGAGTCCTTGATGATCTTAGTAGCGCTACCTTTGCAGCGTTTGGTGTAGACGTCCTGCAGAGACGGGAGAGCTGACCCTGAGATACGCTCGGATAAGCGCACGACTCTTTGCAGGGCTTTGCGGTCATGACTGGTGCTGTTCCCATACCACGCTGTGATGCACTGAGTTAAAACACTTTCTATCGCCCCTAAATAGAAAGTTTTCAGGATAGCTGGTGAAACCCTGAATTTCCTCAGCTGGCGCAGGTGGTACAGTCTTTGCCTGGCTTTTTTCACCTGTGTCTGAATGTGAGCAGTCCAGGTCAGGTCCTCGGAGATGTTTACTCCCAGGTACTTGAAGCTGCTCACTCTCTCTACTGGTGACCCGCTGATCATGAGGGGGGAGTATGTCCGTTGCTGTCTCTTCCTGAAGAGAACATGATTTAACACATTGCTAACGTTTTAACACATTGTTAGCATGTTTCTAACATGATTTAACACATTACTAACATGTTTTAACACATTGTTAGCATGTTTCTAACATGTTTTAACACATTGCTAACATGATTTAACACATTGCTAACATGATTTAACACATTGTTAGCATGTTTCTAACATGATTTAACACATGATTTAACACATTGCTAACATGTTTCTAACATGATTTAACACATTGTTAACATGTTTCTAACATGATTTAACACATTGTTAGCATGTTTCTAACATGATTTAACACATTGCTAACATGTTTTAACACATTGTTAACATGTTTCTAACATGATTTAACACATGATTTAACACATTGCTAGCATGTTTTAACACATTGTTAGCATGTTTCTAACATGATTTAACACATTGCTAGCATGTTTTAACACATTGTTAACATGTTTCTAACATGATTTAACACATGATTTAACACATTGCTAGCATGTTTTAACACATTGTTAGCATGTTTCTAACATGATTTAACACATTGTTAGCATGTTTCTAACATGATTTAACACATTGTTAGCATGTTTCTAACATGATTTAACACATGATTTAACACATTGTTAGCATGTTTCTAACATGATTTAACACATGATTTAACACATTGCTAGCATGTTTTAACACATTGTTAACATGTTTCTAACATAATTTAACACATTGTTAACATGTTTCTAACATGATTTAACACATTGCTAGCATGTTTTAACACATAGTTAACATGTTTCTAACATGATTTAACACATGATTTAACACATTGCTAGCATGTTTTAACACATTGTTAACATGTTTCTAACATGATTTAACACATGATTTAACACATTGCTAGCATGTTTTAACACATTGTTAACATGTTTCTAACATGATTTAACACATGATTTAACACATTGCTAGCATGTTTTAACACATTGTTAACATGTTTCTAACATGATTTAACACATGATTTAACACATTGCTAGCATGTTTTAACACATTGTTAACATGTTTCTAACATGATTTAACACATCGCTAGCGTTTTTAGTAAATTTTTTGCATGATTTAACACATTTCTAATGTTAGAGTGAAACAGCTTCTCAAACAAGAACAAATGTAGGGCGGGGCTTGATTTTCTCTTTGTGGAATTGATTGGATGTTTGTGGTTTGCTATTGGTGGATCTCATGTGAGTGACAGGTTGCTCCGCCCCCGTCATCAGAGAAGAGATGAGAGGAGGGGGAGATATTCTCATTCAAAATTATTAAAACAATAACGATGTGCACAGATAAATAATTTATAATAAACACTGCAGTATCCATAAAAAATAAATAAAAAAGAATTGTTGATTTCATGGTGACTTTAAGAGTAACTTGAGTGTCTAAATGCTTTTCTGGAGGCTGCTGTGTTTGTAGAGATGATTGGGCAGAAATAACAGAAGTGTTCTGTGTGTAACTGATACAGACGACCGTGAAGAACATGATGACCACGATGAACAGGACGAGGAGAAGATGAAGAACTCTGATGAGGTGCACTGTAAAAAAAAAACACATTTGTGGTTGCCAGAATAATACTGTAAAAAATACAGTAACAATTTAAACATTTACAGTATAAAACTGTATTCTGTATTCATTCATATTCCCTGAATGGAGACCGGCGTTGTAAGCAGCAGTGCGTGCGTTCACTGCCGCGCGGATTGAATTGTCCACCCATGGTTTCTGATTTGAGAAGGACGTTATTGTTATTGTTTGCGTGGCTTGCTCTGTAAGCGTGTCGATGAAGCAAAGCGCCACATCTGTGAACTCGCTGACGTCAACTGAACTCGCTCGGAACATGTCCCAATCCACATCGCCCAGAGCTGCCTGTAGCGCGGTCTCTGAGTGGGGTGACCAACGCTTAACTTCCCGCCTCACCGGGGGTTCCTGGAGGAGCTTTTGTTTGTATTCGGGAGTGAGGAAAATGGCGGCATGATCCGATTTGCCAAAAGCTGGAAGTGACCGCGCTTTATAGGCGTTCTTAAACGGAGAGTAGCAATGATCCAGTGTGTTTGCTCCTCGTGTAGGACAGGAGACGTGCTGGTGAAAGTTTGGCAAGACTTTCTTTAGGTTTGCTTTGTTAAAATCGCCCGCGACAATGTACGCCGCATCGGGGTGTTTGTTTATGACGCCGCTGGCAACATCATGAAGGCCAGATAAAGCCAGCGCTGTGTCTGCCTGCGGTGGGATGTAAACAGCGGTCGCACCGACTGCAGAAAACTCCCTCGGCAGATAGAATGGGTGGCAAATGATTGTTAAATGTTCCAGATGAGGCGAGCAGGACCGCGAGAGAATGGTGATGTTCCTGGGATCGCACCATTTCTTGTTGATCATGAAACACACTCCACCGCCTTTGGATTTACCGGCCTCGGCTGTTCTGTCCATCCGAAAAACAGAAATTCTCCGACGGCGTCACAGCTGTGTCCGGGACCGCGGGCGTGAGCCATGTTTCGGACAAACAAAAGATGTTACAGTCTCTCATGTCCTGTTGAAAACTGATCCTGGCTCTAAGATCGTCCATCTTATTCTCCAAGGATTGAACATTTGCTAGAAGAATGCTCGGGAGAGGAGGTCTGAATGCCCTTTTCCTCAGTCTGTTGCGTATCCCAGCGCGTTTCCCACGGTGTTTCTTGATCCTTCGCCGTTGACATTGTTCAACTCAGCGATCCGAAGGATCTCAGATGGCCACAGAGGATCGGCGAAAGTGTCCTGAAACAGTCCAGTGTAGAGGTAACCAATGTCCAAAAGAGTTTTGCTGTTATAGCAGATCAATGCAGTTGATAAATTTGTAAAAATTGAGAGTAAAAGAAAGTAGAATAGTAAATAAAAGCACAGTCTTCGCGGAGCGACCTGAATGGCGACCGAACCCGGCAGCGCCACTTTGTTGTTTTTTGTCATATGTCATCATACATCATACACCGATCAGGCATAATATTATGATAGCCCTTTTGCTGCAAAAACAGCCCTGACCCGTCAAGACATGGACTCCACTAGACCGCTGAAGGTGTGCTGTGGTATCTGGCACCAAGATGTTAGCAGCAGTTCCTTTAAGTCCTGTAAGTTGTGAGGTGGGGCCTCCATGGATCGGACTTGTTTGTTCAGGACATCCCACAGATGCTCGATTGGATTGAGATCTGGGGAATTTGGAGGCCAAGTCAACACCTCAAACTCGTTGTTGTGCTCCTCAAACCATTCCTGAAGCATTTGTGCTTTGTGGCAGGAGCATTATCCTGCTGGAAGAGCCACAGCCACCAGGGAATACCGTTTCCATGAACATGGTCTGCAACAATGCTTAGGTAGGTGGTATGTGTCAAAGGAACATCCACATGGATGGCAGGACCCAAGGTTTCCCAGCAGAACATTGCCCAAAGCATCACACTGCCTCCGCCGGCTTGCCTTCTTCCCATAGTGCATCCTGGTGTCATGTGTTCCCCAGGGAAGCCACGCACACACACCCGGCCACCCACGTGATGTAAAAGAACACGTGACTCATCAGACCAGGCCACCTTCTTCCATTGCTCCGTGGTCCAGTTCTGATGCTCACGTGCCACTGTTGGTGCTTTCGGCGGTGGACAGGGGTCAGCATGGGCACCCTGACTGGTCAGCGGCTATGCCGCCCCATACGCAACAAACTGAGATGCTCTGTGTATTCTGACACCTTTCTGTCAGAACCAGCATTAACTTCTTGAGCAGTTTGAGCTCCAGTAGCTTGTCTGTTTGATCGGACCACACGGTCCAGCCTTCGCTCCCCACGTGCATCAATGAGCCTTGGCCGCCCATGACCCTGTGGCCGGTTCACCACCGTTCCTTCCTTGGAGCACTTTTGATAGATCCTGACCACTGCAGACCGGGAACACCCCACAAGAGCTGCAGTTTTTATATATATATATATATATATATATATATATATATATATATATATATATATATATAAAAATTTCCCACACATCATATATCATGTTTCACACACCATATCTCATACATCATTTATACATTATATCTCTTTTCTCATATCATATCTTATACATATATATTTTCTTATATATCAACATCCTCTCATTTCTCATACAAATATCATACCTCATTAATCATATCATATATCATGGTTTTTGGTTCAGGTTAAGGTCTAGTATTGTGAGTTTTCCAAAGGCAATTTTATCCGACAAATGTATGTTCCATTCATCATACATTTCCTTAACAATTAGCATATTGTTCAAAGAATCACTGTGTGTTTCACATCAGTGTTGCCCTGTAGCTCAAACTGTAGAGCCTGATGCTCACAGTGCCAAGGTCAACATGGGTTTGATTCCCAGATCTGACCAAAAGTCACCTGTGCATCACCTGCATCTCAGGTGACTTTGATCACTCCAAACCAGACACGAGTCTCTCCCTGAGGATTATTGCATTTCCCATAACCAGGACAACCTGTTGCTTGGATGTTACTGATTTGATCTATATAAATGGCACACGTGGCATGGATCATGGGCCGCTGGTTCACAGAAGCACTGCTGGGTAATTCAATTTATGACCAAAATAATCTCCACTTGAAAATCTCCAGTGAAAAGCAACCTGTGAGCTCTTGAAATGTGCCGGGTATGAAGCAGGAGAAGATGAAAAACCTGAGATTCAAGCGGATTTAGATCAGTTGATTCTGAGAATGGATCAGTGATTTGCCATAAAGAGATGAAATAAGTAGGCCAACAAATCCAGTCATAAACTATCAGTGATGATGTGTAATGATGCACAAAGGCAAAAAATCCTTTTCAATGAAAAACTACTTAAGTTTCAGTCTGTTACTCACCCAAAATATGACTCAGAAGACTTGGATTATACAGCGCATGAGTCATATGGATTATATTCTATAAATCATACATTATATCCTTCTATATTCTATAACAAAATGCTACACAGATGAACAAAAAAAAAAAGTTTGAATCATGTATGGATTGTTGATATGTAAATGAAAGGATCTTGATATCATCAAGAGCTGCTTTCGCTACTGCGATCTGAACACTCGCTGATTTTTAATTACACTTTTATATTTTAATATAAATCACTGTGAGAGTGAAGCAGGTCCAAGCTGTGCTGGAGCCGTAAGTGAGAAAATACCAGCAGGATCTGCACATGCTTCCATCCGTCCATACGGTCTGAACCTGTTCTGAGCGTCGCTGAAGGAGAAATCAATGACCAGTGAGTCACATCCGTTTACAGGAGAGTGAAGTTATGCAACAAAACACAACAGTTTTCAGAAAAGATTCTGCCAGTCATTCAATCACTGCTGCCTCATACAGCCGCGAAAGAGTTAAAGTGAGTCGATTCTCCTGTGCTGATTTACCGATGTAGTGTTTAAATATGCCCTTCACCGGAGGGATTGAGTGAGTTTGATTAATCTCAAGATTTTTGCTCCATCACATCCGCCTCCAATTGTGATGAACTCTGTAGGGAAGAGGCACTTTCCAAGAAAATGGTCTGAAACTGTACCAGAAAAAAAGAAAAGAAAGAAAAAGGAGATCTTTGAATAAATAACAAAATAAATAAAGTGAATCTGTGAATGTCTAAATACGTTTCTAAAGTAAAAATATTTATAGATAAATAATATATAAATACACAAAAATATACATTATGTTCTGAAACTGTTAAATAAACGTTCAAATAAGAGTGAATTTGGGAATGAACAAAATGCATAAATACATTTGTAAAATAAAAATACATTTGTAGTTAAAAAAAAAAAAAAAAATCAAATAAATAAAAAAATACATACACATATACTGTATTTATAAATTAATTAACTAACTAACTAATAAAAACAGCAGAATGGGAAACATGGTTTCAGATTTGACCTAAATATATGTAAAACATTAATCAGTTCCATAAATTCTACATCAGTAAAGAAAAACAAAGCTGCAACTCAAACCCATTTTGCACATAATCCATTAAATCAGTGCACCCAAAAATACATGTCGCTCTGAGATAATAAATTTAGTGCAATAATTACTCCTGTTTTTAAACCCGGGGCCAATGAATAAGCTGCAGGGTTCAAAAATATAACTCTGTCATCATACAGGCTAATTCTGTGGTGCACTGGACAACACTGCAGACAAATCCACGTCAAAGATGAGCTGATGTTTTGCAGTATTTGAAAGCAGGACTGAAGGTGTGATTATAGGACTGTATTCGGTGAAGTGCTCACAGCTCTCGTGGCCTATTTCAGCCTTTTACTCGTCCAAAAAAAGACCTTTGAATCTTTGCAGGCAGCCGCTCGGCTTCAAGTGAGTTATTGTGTTGGTTCTGTCGGTTTGGACGACGGGAGATAATCTATGACTGACCGCGCTGGACTCAAGGACAGTCTGTTACTATTTCAGGATCTTTGGCATCTCCACATATAAATAACAGCAATAAACACTTAAATATGAATTAAATACGTTTCTAAATAAATATAATTCACAACAAACAAATGCATAAATAAAATGTCTAAAATAATACAATATAAATACATTTTTAATAAATAAATAAAAATCACCAAAATTGGAACTATGGTTTCAAATTTTGCCTAAAAATAAGTCACTCAATATTGATTAATCGGCAATTAAAAATGTATAAATAAATAAATAAAAATTGTAAAATAAATTTCTAAATCAGTTTCTAAATAAAATATGGCATGACATCTGATTGCGATACTGTAGTATGCGGTTGCATGGTTATAATTTTATTTCTAATAGTATCAATCTGGCAAGTAAAGAAATTCATAAAGTCATTACTGCCATGCTGTTTGGAAATGTCAGAAGCTGAAGCTTTATTTCCAGTAAATTTAGCCACTGTATCAAATAAATACCTTGTTTTCTTATAAGAGAGTCAAAAAGTAAGATCTAGCCTTCTGTATGGAATAACACTTTCCTTCCACGAAATGTGAAATACCTCTAGTTTTGGTTTTTTTCCAGCTGCGCTCCATATTTCATGCTTTCTTGAGGGCCCGAGTGTGCTCGTTGTACCATGGCGTTGGACTATCTTCCTTAATCTTCTTTAAGCACAAAAGAGCAACCGTATCGAAAGTGCTGGAAAAGAGAGAGTCAATCGTTTCTGTTGCAACATCGAGTTGTTCTAAGATATCTGGTATGCCGAGGAGTAGAAACTGATCAGGAAGGTTATTTATAAGAATGCAATCTTTAGTGGTAGACGTGATAGTTCTAAAAAAAGAAAGAAAGAAAGAACGAAAGAAAGAAAGAACGAAAGAAAGAAAGAAAGAAGAAAGCGAAAGAAAGAAAGAAAGAAAGAAGCGAACGAAAAGAAAGAAAGAAAGAAAGAAAGAAAGAAAGAACGAGAAAAGAAAGAACGAACGAGCTAAAAGAAAGAAGAAAGAAAGAAAGAAAAAGAACGAAAAGAAAGAAAGAAAAACGAGCGAAAGAAAGAACGAACGTAAAGAAGAAAGAACGAACGAAAGAAAGAGCGAACGAAAAGAAAGAAAAAAAGAACGAGCGAACGAAAGAAAGAAAAGAACGAAAGAAAGAAAGAAGAAAACGAAAGAAAGAAAGAACGAAAGAAAGAAAGAACGAACGAAAGAAAGAAAGAACGAAAGAAAGAAAGAACGAAAAGGAAAGAAAGAACGAAAGAAAGAACGAAAGAACGAAAGAAAGAAAGAACGAACGAAAGAACGAAAGAAAGAAAGAACGAAAGAAAGAACGAAAGAAAGAACGAAAGAAAGAACGAAAGAAAGAAAGAAAGAACGAAAGAAAGAACGAACGAAGAAAGAAAGAAAGAAAGAAAGAAAGAACGAAAGAAAGAAAGAAAGAACGAAAGAAAGAAAGAACGAACGAACGAAAGAAAGAACGAACGAAAGAAAAAGAAAAACGAAAGAAAAAGAAAGAACGAAAGAAAGAAAGAGAAAGAAAGAAAGAAAGAAAAAAGAACGAAAGAAAGAAAGAAAGAACGAAAAAAAAGAAAGAAAGAGAACGAAAGAAAAAAGAACGAAAGAAAGAAAGAAAGAAAGAAAGAAAGAAAGAAAGAAAGAAAGAACGAAAGAAAGAAAAAAAGAAAGAAAGAAAGAAAGAAAGAAAGAAAGAAAAAGAAAGAAAGAAAGAAAAAACGAAAAAAGAAAAAAGAACGAAAAAGAAAGAAAGAGCAGAAAGAAAAGAAAGAAAGAAGAAAGAAAGAAAAGAAAGAAGAAAGAAAGAAAGAAAGAAGAAAGAGAAAGAAAGAAAGAAAGAAAGAACGAAAGAAAGAAAAAGAAAAGAAAGAAAGAAAGAAAGAGAAAGAAAGAAAGAAAGAAGAGCGAAAGAAAAGAACGAAAGAAAGAAAGAAAGAAAGAAAGAAAGAAAAGAAAGAAAGAAAGAAAGAAAAAGAAAAGAAAGAAAAAGAAAGAACGAAAAGAAAAGAAAGAAAGAAAGAAAGAAAGAAAGAAAGAAAGAAAGAAAGAAAGAAAGAAAGAAAAGAAACGAAGAAAGAAAGAAAGAAAGAAAGAAAGAAAGAAAGAAAGAAAGAAAGAAAAGAACGAAAGAAAGAGAAAAGAAAGAAAGAAAGAAAGAAAGAAAGAAAGAACGAAAGAAAGAAAGAAAAGAAAGAAAGAAAGAAAGAAAGAAAGAAAGAAAGAACGAAAGAAAGAAAGAAAGAAAGAAAGAAAGAAAGAAAGAAAGAAAGAAAGAAAGAAAAGAAAGAAAAAAAAGAAAAAGAAAGAGCGATAGAGAAAGAAAGAAAGAAAGAAAGAAAGAACGAAAAGAAAAAAAAAGAGAAAGAAAGAAAGAAAGAAAGAAAGAAAGAAAGAAAAGAAAGAAAGAAAGAAAGAAAGAAACGAAAGAGAAAAAGAAAGAAAGAAAGAAAGAAAGAGAAAGAAAGAAAGAAAAAGAAAGAAAGAAAGAAGAAAAAGAAAGAAAGAAGAAAGAAAGAAAGAAAGAAAGAAAGAAAAGAAAAGAAAGAAAGAAGAAAGAAAGAAAGAAAAGAAAGAAAGAGAACGAAGAAAGAAAGAAAGAAAAGAAAGAACGAAAGAAAGAGCGAAAAGAAAGAAAGAAAGAAACGAACGAAAGAAAGAAAGAAAGAAAGAACGAAAGAAAGAAGAAAGAAAGCGAAGAAAAGAAAGAAAGCGAAGAAAGAGAAAGAAGAAACGAAAGAACGAAAGAAACGAACGAAAAGAAAGAAAAAACGAACGAACGAAAGAAAGAAGAAAGAACGAAAAGAAAAACGAACGAAAGAAAGAACGAAAGAAAGAAAGAAAGAACGAAAAAAGAACGAAAAAGAAAGAAGAAAGAAAGAAAGTAAAGAAAGAGCGAAAGAAAGAAAGAAAAGAAAAGAACGAAAAAAGAAAGAAAGAACGAAACGAAAGAAAGAGAAAGAAAGAAAGAAAGAACGAAAGAAAGAAAGAAAGAAAGAAAGAACGA
>CM031959.1:41073938-41103938 GCA_018749465.1 Paracanthobrama guichenoti | reverse complement strand
GATAAAAGGGAACAAATTAAAATAAAGTAGTTGCTCATTTTACTTTCAATTTAGAAAAACTGCACCAAATGCAAAGCTGCAACCATTACAGCAGTTTTAAAATGCATGAATCTAAAAGGGAAGCAATAATCAAATTTAACAGGAAATGTAATGGATTTAGACAGCAGTTGTAATACGTCCAGTTGGTAGACAGTACGCCCTAATTCTGTCCAACAAAACCAAGAGCAAAGATCATGCATTAGGTATATAATTGGAGCTATCTGTGTATTTTAGCATTCTGCCTCAAGGAATGATGGGAAATGTAGTTGACACAACCTCATTCTTCAGCAACAGCACACATAAATGTACAGTTAACGTTCTCCACCACAGCTAACAGCTTCCGCCGTGATTCATTAACTGACGCCCTCAACTCTGAACTCAAAGAAAGTTTCTCACCGATAATTATGACTTTCACATGCACTTGTGACTGAAGGCAACACAATCGCTGTAAAACACAGTCCTTTGAGTTGAGCGTCTGCAGCATTCAGAGGGAGTCACTGCATTACAGCAATTTCCTCATGTCGCATCTGTCATTTAGTCATTCTGAGCAGACAGGGATACAGAGAAGCTTTGTGCACGCTCAGAACAATTGAAAACACTGCCTTATTGAGAAAGATTCAGCCGTTCTCATCTCTTAATGGACTGGTTATAATTCAGACAGAGTTCTAGGCAGAGCTTTGATGCAGTTTCTTTCTGAACAGGTTTGAAGAGTGTGTGTGTGTAAGCAGCTGACAGACTCTATCACATTCACACTCTCTCCATCTCTAACATCCTTTGATTGATTCAAGGACACACAACAGCTTGACTTCAGCGGACGCTTCACACTTTGTCATTTCGGATGAGAACGGGCAGCTGGGTCATTGCCATGGCCTGTGTCCCCTCCCAGGAAAGTTGTGAGAGAGCAGGTCAGACACATCTATTCAATATAATCTGTTCACTTCACTAGTTTCCACCTGGAAGCGAAGGCCTGTCTACTGGTTTGATGCGACAAACACTTTCGAGGAAGAACTAATGCCTGCCAACTTAATGGTGCCTCAAAGACTTGAAGTCTAACTCTGACCTTAAAGCCCACACCCAATTTCTACTGTTTGAGTTATTGTGCCATCATCTTTTTCAGATAAACAATAAATGGGACATAAAGACAAAAACTCTGTCAGTTTACATGCCAGGCAAATGGCCTGATCCTCTCTAAATGGGCAGGTCTTTGCAAAATAAGTTGAAAAATGGTTGAAAATGTGCAACTGGTATTGATTGATATCTGACTGTAAATCATTTTTATTTGATAAACGAATGTTTTTAGTGTACTTGAAGTTTTATGTTCAAATTATGACAAATACTGCAGGCTGACACAGCTGTGAAGTCACAAATCTTTGGCAACACAGTTATGACCCATGGAAAATAAAGAGACTTAAATTTAAGTTAAACTCACAGGCCACATGGATGCATGTGAAAGAAGCAAATGGAAAAAACAAAGAATTCATAAATAACAAAACAACAAAAAAGTAAATGAATTTAAAAAAATGATAATACATTTAAAAAATAAGATACACATTGCAAAATAAAAATGAGGGGAAATGCAGCCGTGAAGCACCAGCTACTCAATCCACCAGCGTTCACACAGCATTTCCACTCCTGAAACAGTCCAAGCGTCCTTTAAAAGCTCTTCACACTGATGCAGCTGATAGCGATTGAGAATAATAATGGTCAGTGAGGCTCAGTGATTGGCCCCCTGATTACCCACAGGCCACGCCCCCATAGGACACACCCACTGGCCTCTACACCTCAGAAAAATAACACAGTTTCTGCAATTTATAGTATGTATACAAAAGTAACTTCAAATGAAATTACCATTTTTATGTCCAAGATATCAACTGAGCATTAGATCGCACACAACCGGACAATCTAAAGATATTGCAAAACCCACTACTGTTTGCGATATTTATCATTGCATCATTATTGGTTTTAATATATACAGTTACTAGAGTTTTTCTAAAAAATAGCAAAAGAAGTTAAATAAAATGAATAATTAATAATCAATTCATTTTAATACATTTTCAGAACGTTCAGAGAACTCTCAAAAGTAACTTTTTATAGCTTACAGTAATGGGAATGTTAGAGAAATGTTTTCAGAACATACACTATATAGCCAAAAGTTTTGGGACGCCTGCCTTTACATGCACATGAACTTTAATGCCATCCCATTCTTAATCCGTAGGGTTTAATATGGAGTTGTCCAACCCATTGCAGCTCTAACAGCTTCAACTCTTCTGGGAAGGCTTTCCTCAAGGTTTAGGAGTGTGTTTATGGGAATTTCTGACCATTCTTCTAGAAGGGCATTTGTGAGGTCAGGCACTGATGTTGGACGAGAAGGCCTGGCTCGCAGTCTCCGCTCTAATTCATCCCAAAGGTGTTCTATCGGGATGAGGTCAGGACTCTGTGCAGGCCAGTCAAGTTCCTGCACACCAAACTCGCTAATCCATGTCTTTATGGACCGACGCTTTGTGCACTGGAGCGCAGTCATGTTGGGACAGGAGGGGGCCGTCCCCAAACTGTTCCCACAAAGTTGGGAGCATGAAACTGTCCAAAATGTCTTGGTATGCTGAAGCATTAAGAGTTCTTTCACTGGAACTAAGGGGCCAAGCCCAACCCCTGAAAAACAACCCCACCCCATAATCCCCCCTCCACCAAACTTTACACTTGGCACAATGCAGTCAGGCAAGTCCCGTTCTCCTGCCAACCGCCAAACCCAGACTCGTCCATGGGATTGCCAGACAGAGAAGCGTGATTGGTCACTCCAGAGAACACGTCTCCACTGCTCTAGAGTCCAGTGGCGACGTGCTTTACACCACTGTGCTGACCCCGCTCTGTGATTTTATGTGGCCTATCACTTCGTGGCTGAGTTGCTGTTGTTCCCAGTTGCTTCCACTTTGTTATAATCCCACTAACAGTTGAGTGTGGAATATTTAGTAGTGAGGAAATTTCAGGAATGGACTTATTGCACAGGTGGCAACCTATCACGGTACCACGCTTGAGTTCACTGAGCTCCTGAGAGCGACCCATTCTTTCACAAATGTGTGTAGAAGCGTCTGCATGCCTAGTGCTTGATTTATACACCTGTGGCCATGAAGGGATTGAACACCTGAATTCAGTGATTTGAAGGAGCATCCCAATACTTTTGCCAATATAGTGTATCTTTGTTAGCCGGGATGCATCATATATTATTTTGCGAACATTATGTGAACGTTACTTTTGAATGTTCTCTGAACGTTCTGAAACAAGTAGTAACATTAGATATTCATAAAGAGTCCATTCAAACCTTAATCAAACCCATTACTAGAAGGATCAACCTTTCAATTTTTCACCCAGACAGCAACATAGTGTCGGCCCAGATCCGGCCCACATCTGGTACATGTGGAATCAATTTTGTTCTGTATGCACTGTAAACCCTAACACTCAAAATAATTAATTGGTTTGAGTAGAGCCAACTCAGATTAAAGTCACCTTTATTTATACAGTGCTTTTAACAAGTCCAGTTGTTTCAAAGCAGCTTCACATTGTTAACAGGAAAATAATGCAACAGAATTTGTACAGCCGTTCTGGTGAAACGGTGATGTTATCCAGCTCATTTCAAGTATCATATAGTGTCAATGCGGGCAGATCGGTAATATAGATGAGATTTAGGTGTCCCCAACTGAGCAAGCCAAAAGCCAGAGGCAACTAACAACAAATGAGTTCAATCAAATGAACTTTTATGAGTATTAAGAACTTTTTTTTCTTTTCAGTTCTCAAAACTGACACATTTCCAGTAATCTGAACTGTTTCATTGTTTTGAGTTAATGAACTTGTTTCTTTTCATTTAGACAAGCTTAAATTTACCAGAAACTGGGCTGGGATTTCTATTTCCTAGCATGCTTTGCCATGGCACTCAAAAGGGAGAGTAAATGCTCAAATTAAGTGTTATATAAAGAGTTTTTGTGCAAGATGAATGTCAAGGTGGAGATTTAATGTCTTGTTATGTTAGTTTAGAAGAGTTTCTGTTATGTTGGTTTTTAGGGGGTGGACAAGTGGAGCATGTTTGCATATTTTTTATTTTGTACTCATACATTTAATTGCTCTTAACTTCAAATATTTGAATAAGCAAATTCATACATGTAAATTCAAATTAACAACTTAAATATTTTATTGGTAGTTGGCTAGCTTTAACTAGCTAATTCAATAAATGCTAGCTTGCTCATTGGTAACAAAATGCTTCGATAGCATTAGCATAGCATAGCACTTGCTGAATGAGTACAGCAATATAAAACATTTAACTGATCTCAAACTAAACTCATGATCCACTTGTCACCATGACTGTAAAAAACAACAACAACAACAACAACAACAAAAAAACACCAAAACAAAACATTAAGCACTACTAAATCTCCCACTTAACGTTAATCTTGCAAAAAATATAACTTAATTTTGGCATTTGCTATCCCTTTTGAGTGTCATGGCAAAGCATGCTGGGAAATAGAAATCCCAGCCCAGTTTCAGTTAAATTTAAGTTTGTCTAAAATAAAAGAAACAAGTTGATAAAACTCAAAACAATGAAACTAGAAATGTGTCAGTTTTGAGAACTCAAAAGAAAAAGAAAGTTCTAAAAACTCATTCAAGTTAATTTGTTTGGACTCCTTTGTTTAATTTGAGTTGGCGCTACTCACCAATTCATTATTTTGAGCGTTAGGGTTTGCAGTGTTTTTTACTAAGTCAAATGGTATCAGTGAAAAGCCAGATGTTTTTTTTGTGTGTGTCAGGGATGTGGCTGCAGGATGTTTCTCAATTTAAATACATCAGAATACAGATTCTAAACTTGCATTTAAAGCTCAGGTTATAAAGGTTTCAATCTCTCACAAGGTTTTAATCTCTCACATTATTTACTGTTTAACAACTTGGTCTCAGGCGAGTTTAGTGACTACCAGTAGAATAAAATAAAATGAATCTAAAAGCAATCTATAAGTAGCTGTTCAACTACACTAACAATCTGAGTCCACTGGTGACATGACTGTTATCCCAGCAGGAGGACAATCACACGGAATGAGAGGGAAACGCTGCCAACTTTAAAAGAAGTGCCAATGTTAGAGACAGAAGAGACAAAAGACTGTCTTTTCCCCTCAGAACCCATCAATTAACAACTCCCACAGCCGGGACCATTGGCATTGTGTGTCATCGCTAATATCGGCTTTCCTTCAGGCTCCTTCAGACGTGTGAGATTTTTGTCCGGTGGAACTTCTCAGCTGTTTCTCCTATTATGTAATTGTCAACAGCAGGCTGGAGATTTCCCGGTCACAGCTGTAGTGTGTCTCAGTGGACAAAGTCCCTATTAAAACCACTTGGCGTCATGCAAACAAATACAGCTCCTAACTACTTGAGTGAGGAAACACCAACATTTCCAAAACAGTCTGTCAAGATTATGCCTTGAAAACATGTCTCCCACAATCTGACAGCAATGTTCTATGAGTGGCATATTTTGAGTTCAAGGGTTTCTAAAGAAGTGCATTTATTTGTATTAGTTTAGTTTAGTTTATTGATTTATAAAGCACATTTAAAACTGTAACTGGCAATTAATGTAAACAGCAATTGGTGAATCTCAGACTCTGACGGTGTGCAAAAGCATCCTAAGCTACAGTCATGTTCACAAGTTTCATATCCCTTGCAGAATAACATTTATAAAATTGCATGTTACTTTTATTTAGTACTGTCCTGAATAAGCTATTTCACGTATAGATGTTTACATATACTCCACAAGACAAAATAACTGAATTTATACAAATTGCCACATTCAAAAATATACATACCCTTAGATAGTCTTATCTCTCTGTCATTACCAGGATGATTCACGACTGTTTTTATGTTTCATGTTAAGTCATTTGTTTAGGTAATTGTGTCTTTTATCTCACAATTCTGACTTCTTTTCTGGGAATTGTGAGATATAAGCTTCAATAAAACACAAGGCTGCCAAAAGGAAGGCATTTAATGCAAAAATCTGAATAAAATGCTAAATAGTTTTTTTATTAATAGTTTTTATTTCATGATGACTGGTTACTGCTCACGGAATTTAAACATAAGACATTACGAGGTCATTTGTAAAATGTTTTGTAGAATACTACATTTCGCATTCAATTTTATATTATTAGTGATGTCAAGTCTATTAATCACATCTAACATAAAAGTTTGTAAATATATAATATATGTGATCATACACACACACAGACACACACACACAAACACGCACACAAACTTTTGTTAGATGCAATTAATCAAGACTAATCAATTTGACAGTACTATAATATGATCATACACACACACACACACACACACAAACTTGTATGTTAGATGCGATTAATTACTATTAATCGATTTGACAGCACTATAATATATGTGATCACATACACACAAACTTTTATATTAGATGCGATTAATCACGATTAATCGATTTGACAGCACAATATGTGATCATACACGCACAAACTTTTGTGTCAGATGCAATTAATCATGATTAATCGATTTGACAGCATTATAATATATGTGATCATACACACACACACACACACACACACACACACACACACACACACACACACACAAACTTTTATGATTTAGATGCGATTAATGACGATTAATCAATTTGACAGCACTATAATATATGTGATCATACGCACACAAACTTTTGTGTTAGATGTGATTAATCATGATTAATCGATTTGACAGCATTATAATATATGTGATCATACACACACACACACACACAAACTTTTATGCTAGATGTGATTAATCACGATTAATCGATTTGACAGCACTATAATATATGTGATCACACACACACACACACACACACACACACACACACACACACACACACACACACACACACACACACACACAAACTTTTATGATTTAGATGCGATTAATGACGATTAATCAATTTGACAGCACTATAATATATGTGATCATACGCACACAAACTTTTGTGTTAGATGTGATTAATCATGATTAATCGATTTGACAGCATTATAATATATGTGATAATACACACACACACACACACACACACACACACAAACTTTTATGCTAGATGTGATTAATCACGATTAATCGATTTGACAGCACTATAATATATGTGATCACACACACACACACACACACACACACACACACACACACACACACACACACACACACACACACACACACTTTTTATGATTTAGATGCGATTAATGACGATTAATCAATTTGACAGCACTATAATATATGTGATCATACACACACAAACTTTTGTGTTAGATGTGATTAATCATGATTAATCGATTTGACAGCATTATAATATATGTGATCATACACACACACAAACTTTTATGCTAGATGTGATTAATCACGATTAATCGATTTGACAGCACTATAATATATGTGATCACACACACACACACACACACACACACACACACACACACACACACACACACACACACACACACACACACACACACACACACACACACACACACACACACACACTTTTATGCTAGATGTGATTAATCACGATTAATCGACTTGACAGCACTATAATATATGTGATCATACACACTAGGGGTGACCCCGAATAGTCGAAGATTCGATGCATAGATATGCGGAGCCTGATTCGACCACCGATCTCACAGTCAAATCTTCGCGGGTGTTATGAAACGAGGATCATACCATTTTGGCAATATGGTGCTCAATTTCTAATTTTACACAGAACTACTGGTTTTGTACGGTTATATTGCATTATATACGGGCTTTAATTATGATAATGCTGTAAAAAAAAACTTGAAAAGAAAGAAGCGTTCAATAAATATTTTTAACGTGTGTGTGTGTGTGTGAATAAATCCAACCACCCCTGTGACAGATTTGAGTTTCACTTTCCCTGATCCGTGACAGACGAGGTGCATCTTGGCGGCAGGGATTACTTAACAATGTCTGGAATAAGAAAATCTTGAAATGATAAAAGATGATCCAAAAAAAGTAAAATGCAAGTTGTGCCAACAGCTCATGTCCTACCACTCATCAACAACAAATATGGCTTTCCACTTAAAACGGGTACGTTTCTTACCAATAAAGAAAACCATTGTCCGAGAAAAGGAAAAGAGGAATCACGGACAAAATTGCAGAGTTTATTGCACTTGACATGAGGCCAGTGAATGCTGTGGACGGTGAAGGTTTTAAAGAATTAATGTGCACACTTGAGCCAGGATACACAGTTCCCAAAAGAGAGACGGTTATGCATGCGGTGGATGCGAAATACGCGTCTGTACGCGCGGAGGTTTACATGTTAATAAACAATTGCAAAGCAGTCAGCCTCACCACAGATATTTGGACCTCGCTGCAAATGGAGGCATATCTTACAGTTACAGCCCACTTTATTACTGTTGCTGTGTGCAGTGTGTAAAAAAAAAAAAAAATGTTTTACCCTCCTGCTGACTACCTAGTGTCGTGCCCCTCCCAACCCATTCACACACACATAGATGATTCGACTATCAGTCGACACAAACCTTTATGTTAGATGTGATTAATCACGATTAAATGATTTGACAGCACTATAATATATGTGATCATACACACACACACACACACACACACACAAACCTTTATGTTAGATGCGATTAATTACGATTAATCGATTTTACAGCACTATAATATATGTGAAAATACGCACACACACACACACACACACACACACACACACACACACACACAAACCTTTATGTTAGATGCGATTAATTACGATTAATCGATTTGACAGCACTATAATATATGTGATCATACACACACACACACACACACACACACACACAAACCTTTATGTTAGATGCGATTAATTACGATTAATCGATTTGACAGCACTATAATATATGTGAAAATATACACACACACAAACTTTTATGTTAGATGTGATTAATCACAATTAATCAATTTGACAGCACTATAATATATGTGAAAATATACACACACACAAACTTTTATGTTAGATGTGATTAATCACAATTAATCAATTTGACAGCACTATAATATATGTGATCATACACACACAAACTTTTATGTTAGATGCGATTAATCATGATTAATCGATTTGACAGCATTATAATATATGTGATCATAGACACACACCACACACACAAATTTTTATGTTAGATGCGATTAATTACTATTAATCGATTTGACAGCACTATAATATATGTGATCACACACACACACACGCACACACACACACACACACACACACGCACGCACGCACGCACGCACGCACGCACACACACACTTTTATGTTAGATGTGATTAATCGTGATTAATCGATTTGACAGCACTAAAGTACTTGTTATCGGATCAGAAATAAAATAAGTGGTATCAGTCATCTATAGTACGCAGTATACAGTATATCAGTGCACAGTATGCAATAAGAAGTATACTTGTATTCTATTGCCAACATAGCCATAGGCTGCGTCCCATACTCTCTTGAGTAGGTACTTATTTTGAATAAGTAATTCCTTTACGACCAGTAAAAAAGTATGTTCTATATAGTTTGAGTGTGTGTAGTATGAATGTAATCTGGACGTACTAGATATAGATCCTCTCCTGTGGTGTCACGGGATAGTAGTGCCCATCGTATGCACACTTTAGAATCCCTCAAGAAGTAGTAGGCCATCCGAGTACCTACTCTTTTATGAGTACTGTGAATTCATACATACTTTTGTCACATACTGTTTTTCGCCTACTATATAGTATGTACAATAGAAAGTATGTGATTTAAGATGCAGCCAAGGCAATTTATGGCAACAGAAACAGTCTGAGATTAATGAGACACACATTACTGAACAAAACAAAAACTGAAATAATGGAAAAACCCTTTCCCTTCTAATTCACGAGCAGCGCGGTCGTCCACGACATTCTGGACGAGTCACGTGGCATTTCCATGACGGACATTTCCAGGCCTCACGTTTTTCTCTCGGCTCTCCCTGCGCTTGAACTCATGTAACACTCACTGTTTATAGATGCACAAATTAACTATAATTGGCCATAAAGCAACAGAGTGCAGTTACGGCTCAGTGCCTTGTTTTGTTCTTTATAGTCATATGGGAGGCTAAATTGTTTTTAAGGAAAAAGCCGCTGGGGTGATGCAACTGGAAATGAACACTAAAGGGATGAGGACTCCCGCACGAGCCAAAGAGCAACAGGTGCGCCCAGAAGAACAAATAAAGTTGTCTTATTGAGCTATTAAAAACAGGCGGGATTCTGGGTAAACAAACGATTGAGCAACATGAAACAAACTAGAGCAGAGATGCAGTGGATATTCTCTGATATTAGACAGGTTTGAGCTCCGTCCACATTCACTTTGAAGTTTGGCATCAATGTTATGGAAGCCACATGAGAAAATAAATCATGCTTTAGTAAATCAAAAACTAAATTATGACATCCTATGTCAAAGGTTTTATTACAATTTTGACATTTTATCTCAGAATTATGGCTTAGTATGGAATAATTTTGACTTTCTATTTCATAATAAGGACTTTTTGTTATAATTATGTTTTTTGTTTCATATTTTCAACTTTGACAATTATGACTTATATGTCATAATTTCGACTTATCTCATAATTATGATTTAATATTTCAGAATTATTACTTTTCATCTCATTATTATGACTTACTGTCATAATTTCGACATATTATCTCATAATTTTGATTTAGTATTTCAGAATTATAACCTTTAATGTAATCATTTCAACTTTTTATGTAATAACTATGACTTAGTATATCATCATTTTGACTTTTTATGTAATAATGATGTATTAGTCTCATAATTTCAATTTTTAATCTCTTTATTATGACTTAGTATGTCATAATTTCAATCACTATTATGGTTTACTATTTCATAATTGTAACTTGTCATAATTTTGACTGTTTGTCTCATTAATATGACTTTGTATGTCATAATTTTAATAAACAATTATCTCATAATTATGATTCTGTCTTATGACATCTAACTTTTTGTCCTAATTTCAGCTTTTTATGCAATAATTATGACTTAGTATGTCATTTTTGTACTTTTATCTCATTATTATGATTTAGTATTTCATAATTATATATTTTTGTCATCATTTTGATTAAATAATTGTCATAATTTCAACTTTTATCTCATTATTGACTTAGTATGTCATCATTTCGACTTTTTATCTCATAATTATGATTTAGTATTTCATAATTATAATATGATTGTCTCAATTTTGAATGTAATAATTATTAGTGTGTCTAATTATGTCATTATTTAAATTTTCATCTCATAATTGTGATTTTTTTATTTCATAATTATAATTTTTGTTATAATTTTTATGTGACTTAGTATGTGATTTTTCACTTTTTATGTCATTATTATGGCATCATAATTTCTCATTATGACAATTTTGATAATTATGATTTAGTATAATTTTCATTGTTTATCTCAATTATGTCATGATTCCAGAATTTTGAATCACATAATTATGATTTACCAAAGATTATGTCTGAAATAGGCTGAAATAATGTCTAGCATTTAAAGAGAGATATTCTGGTCTGTAGATATGACCCGGTCTAATCCATCATTCATCATTCAGAAACAAGGAATGTACAGTAATTGAGTTTAATATTTATTTTCAGGAGATTATTTGAGCACAAATAAATGTGACATTTGCCTTCAGAAACAAAAAGCATCACTGAAACCTTGAGTGACAGATGAAAAGCATGAATTCATCTGTTCAGATCAGTCCAGAAGAATACCAGGAATGTTGTCATGGTGAAAATGATGTTTTTCTCGGCGGCTGATGTATTTTTGGACCGCCAGGACCCTCGCTGAGACCAGATGCTGCGGTTATTTCGCCTGAGAGCCACTCAAGCAGCTCGGACACAAAAGCAAGTTGCTTTTTATAGCTGAAGTACTCACTTTCACAGTTTGACAGAACCCCGAACAAAGAATTAAAAGCTCATAAAAGAGCTTTTATTCCCATGGACCCTGTCATTTCACACATCTTCAACCTCAACTGCTCTGAAGGACACAATTATTGAACAATCCAGGCCACGGATAACTGAAGTTATTTTCTGAAGGATTGTGGGTTTCAGTCTCTGCTTCAAAGAAAATCCTGCGTTTGTGATCACAAGCACTGACTCACAGAATATTCAATACCCTTAAAAATTAATTATAGAGGATTTTGTTCCAATTATTTTGGTTGCTAAGGTTTTCTAGAGGCAATTTGATTCATGTCTCCATGCCAAGGATTGATCAAATCATTGACTCTATAGAGCATTATTAACAGTAGTGCTTGATTTACTGCACCTTGATACACATATTTGAATATTGCATTATGATGTAAAACAGGAATGGCCTTCATAATACCCAGCTAACAAACATATGTTCTAAGAACGTTTGGCTAACATTCCCATTACGTTATAAAAAAAGTTATTTCTGAATGTTCAAAACGTCCAGTGTTTTTAATGTTTTCTAGGTTATGCAAATATTAAAGGCACAATATGTAAGATTTTTGGATTAAAATATCCAAATACTAGTAGAACAGTGTTATATATTTTGTTGACTTGTGTACTTAGATTATTCCAAATGTTTCCAAGAATGTTTAAATCCAGAGAAATAAGTGCAAACCGCGTTACCCTTGATTTCCTTGATTTTGTAGAAACCATGGAAACACCAAAGCCGCTTTAATATCTGATGTGTTTTATTAGACACTGTTTGGATGTTACTGTACTAACTCTACTAGCTCACTTTGTCAGTCAAATTGGCAGATTTAGCAGGTCGCGGTTTATGATCAGTCAGAGCACCTGTCAATCAAACTCCAGGCGAAGGGTGAATTATCCAGGTGATGTATTTTAAGACATTTGACAGGTTTTTGTTCTTAAAACGCTCTTGTGTGTAGGACTAATTTCTTACGCATCTCATCCCAAGCCTCCGTTGCTAATTCATAAACATCATTTTAGAGCTCGTAACGGAGACTTGAGCAACTGATAGCAGACTAATGCAGTTATTAATGCAGTTATTAGAGAGAGATGAAGTGTGTGTGAATCACCTGAGTCTGTGTGTCTCTCAACAGTGTTCAATGTGTTTCAATTCTGACTTTATATCTCTCAATTCTGACTTTATATCTCAATTCTGACTTTATATCTCTCAATTCTGACTTTATATCACTAAATTCTGACTTTATATCACTCTCAATTCTGACTTTAAATCTCTCAATTCTGACTTTATATCACTCAATTCTGACTTTATATCATTCAATTCTGACTTTATATCACTCAATTCTGACTTTATATCTCTCAATTCTGACTTTATATCTCAATTCTGACTTTATATCACTCAATTCTGACTTTATATCTCAATTCTGACTTTATATCACTCAATTCTGACTTTATATATCTCAATTCTGACTTTATATCTCTCAATTCTGACTTTATATCACTCAATTCTGACTTTATATCATTCAATTCTGACTTTATATCACTCAATTCTGACTTTATATCTCACAATTCTGACTTTATATCACTCAATTCTGACTTTATATCAAAATTCTGACTTTATATCTCTCAATTCTGACTTTATATCACTCAATTCTGACTTTATATCTCTCAATTCTGACTTTATATCATTCAATTCTGACTTTATATCACTCAATTCTGACTTTATATCACTCAATTCTGACTTTATATCACTCAATTCTGACTTTATATCACTCAATTCTGACTTTATATCACTCAATTCTGACTTTATATCTCTCAATTCTGACTTTATATCTCTCAATTCTGACTTTATATCACTCAATTCTGACTTTATATCTCTCAATTCTGACTTTTTATCACTCAATTCTGACTTTATATCACTCAATTCTGACTTTATATCACTCAATTCTGACTTTATATCACTCAATTCTGACTTTATATCACTCAATTCTGACTTTATATCTCTCAATTCTGACTTTATATCATCTCAATTCTGACTTTATATCACTCAATTCTGACTTTATATCTCTCAATTCTGACTTTATATCACTCAATTCTGACTTTATATCACTCAATTCTGACTTTATATCACTCAATTCTGACTTTATATCACTCAATTCTGACTTTATATCACTCAATTCTGACTTTATGTCACTCAATTCTGACTTTAGATCTCTCAATTCTGACTTTTTATCACTCAATTCTGACTTTATATCACTCAATTCTGACTTTATATCTCAATTCTGACTTTATATCTCAATTCTGACTTTATATCACTCAATTCTGACTTTATATCACTCAATTCTGACTTTATATCTCTCAATTCTGACTTTATATCACTCAATTCTGACTTTATATCTCTCAATTCTGACTTTATATCACTCAATTCTGACTTTATATCACTCAATTCTGACTTTATATCACTCAATTCTGACTTTATAGCTCTCAATTCTGACTTTATATCACTCAATTCTGACTTTATATCACTCAATTCTGACTTTATATCACTCAATTCTGACTTTATATCACTCAATTCTGACTTTATATCACTCAATTCTGACTTTATATCACTCAATTCTGACTTTATAGCTCTCAATTCTGACTTTATATCACTCAATTCTGACTTTATATCTCTCAATTCTGACTTTATATCACTCAATTCTGACTTTATATCACTCAATTCTGACTTTATATCACTCAATTCTGACTTTATAGCTCTCAATTCTGACTTTATTTCTCTCAATTCTGACTTTATATCACTCAATTCTGACTTTATATCACTCAATTCTGACTTTATATCACTCAATTCTGACTTTATATATCTCTCAATTCTGACTTTATATCACTCAATTCTGACTTTATATCTCACAATTCTGACTTTATATCTCTCAATTCTGACTTTATATCACTCAATTCTGACTTTATATCACTCAATTCTGACTTTATATCACTCAATTCTGACTTTATAGCTCTCAATTCTGACTTTATATCTCAATTCTGACTTTATATCTCAATTCTGACTTTATATCACTCAATTCTGACTTTATATCACTCAATTCTGACTTTATAGCTCTCAATTCTGACTTTATATCACTCAATTCTGACTTTATATCTCTCAATTCTGACTTTATATCACTCAATTCTGACTTTATATCACTCAATTCTGACTTTATATCACTCAATTCTGACTTTATATCACTCAATTCTGACTTTATATCTCTCAATTCTGACTTTATATCTCTCAATTCTGACTTTATATATCAATTCTGACTTTATATCACTCAATTCTGACTTTATATCACTCAATTCTGACTTTAAATCTCTCAATTCTGACTTTATATCACTCAATTCTGACTTTATATCACTCAATTCTGACTTTATATCTCTCAATTCTGACTTTATATCACTCAATTCTGACTTTATATCTCTCAATTCTGACTTTATATCACTCAATTCTGACTTTATATCACTCAATTCTGACTTTATATCACTCAATTCTGACTTTATATCTCTCAATTCTGACTTTATATCTCTCAATTCTGACTTTATATCACTCAATTCTGACTTTATATCACTCAATTCTGACTTTATATCACTCAATTCTGACTTTATATCTCTCAATTCTGACTTTATATCACTCAATTCTGACTTTATATCTCTCAATTCTGACTTTATATCTCTCAATTCTGACTTTATATCACTCAATTCTGACTTTATATCACTCAATTCTGACTTTATATCACTCAATTCTGACTTTATATCACTCAATTCTGACTTTATATCTCTCAATCCTGACTTTATATCACTCAATTCTGACTTTATATCACTCAATTCTGACTTTATATCACTCAATTCTGACTTTATATCACTCAATTCTGACTTTATATCTCTCAATTCTGACTTTATATCACTCAATTCTGACTTTATATCACTCAATTCTGACTTTATATCTCTCAATTCTGACTTTATATCACTCAGTTCTGACTTTATATCTCTCAATTCTGACTTTATATCACTCAATTCTGACTTTATATCACTCAATTCTGACTTTATATCACTCAATTCTATCACTCAATTCTGACTTTATATCACTCAATTCTGACTTTATATCACTCAATTCTGACTTTATATCACTCAATTCTGACTTTATATCTCTCAATTCTGACTTTATATCACACAATTCTGACTTTATATCACACAATTCTGACTTTATATCACTCAATTCTGACTTTATATCTCTCAATTCTGACTTTATATCTCTCAATTCTGACTTTATATCACCCAATTCTGACTTTATATCACTCAATTCTGACTTTATATCTCTCAATTCTGACTTTATATCTCTCAATTCTGACTTTATATCACTCAATTCTGACTTTATATCACTCAATTCTGACTTTATATCACTCAATTCTGACTTTATATCACTCAATTCTGACTTTATATCACTCAATTCTGACTTTATATATCTCAATTCTGACTTTATATCACTCAATTCTGACTTTATATCTCTCAATTCTGACTTTATATATCTCAATTCTGACTTTATATCACTCAATTCTGACTTTATATCTCTCAATTCTGACTTTATATCACTCAATTCTGACTTTACATCTCTCAATTCTGACTTTATATCACTCAATTCTGACTTTATATATCTCTCAATTCTGACTTTATATCTCTCAATTCTGACTTTATATCACTCAATTCTGACTTTATATCACTCAATTCTGACTTTATATCACTCAATTCTGACTTTATATCACTCAATTCTGACTTTATATCTCTCAATTCTGACTTTTATATCACTCAATTCTGACTTTATATCACTCAATTCTGACTTTATATCTCTCAATTCTGACTTTATATCACTCAATTCTGACTTTATATCTCTCAATTCTGACTTTATATCACTCAATTCTGACTTTATATCACTCAATTCTGACTTTATATCTCTCAATTCTGACTTTATATCACTCAATTCTGACTTTATATCACTCAATTCTGACTTTATATCTCTCAATTCTGACTTTATATCACTCAATTCTGACTTTATATCTCTCAATTCTGACTTTATATCACTCAATTCTGACTTTATATCACTCAATTCTGACTTTATATCACTCAATTCTGACTTTATATCACTCAATTCTGACTTTATATCACTCAATTCTGACTTTATATCACTCAATTCTGACTTTATATCACTCAATTCTGACTTTATATCTCTCAATTCTGACTTTATATCACTCAATTCTGACTTTATATCACTCAATTCTGACTTTATATCACTCAATTCTGACTTTATATCACTCAATTCTGACTTTATATCACTCAATTCTGACTTTATATCACTCAATTCTGACTTTATATCACTCAATTCTGACTTTATATCACTCAATTCTGACTTTATATCTCTCAATTCTGACTTTATATCACTCAATTCTGACTTTATATCACTCAATTCTGACTTTATATCACTCAATTCTGACTTTATATCTCTCAATTCTGACTTTATATCACTCAATTCTGACTTTATATCACTCAATTCTGACTTTATATCACTCAATTCTGACTTTATATCACTCAATTCTGACTTTATATCACTCAATTCTGACTTTATATCACTCAATTCTGACTTTATATCACTCAATTCTGACTTTATATCACTCAATTCTGACTTTATATCTCTCAATTCTGACTTTATATATCTCTCAATTCTGACTTTATATCACTCAATTCTGACTTTATATCACTCAATTCTGACTTTATATCTCTCAATTCTGACTTTATAGCTCTCAATTCTGACTTTTATATCACTCAATTCTGACTTTATATCACTCAATTCTGACTTTATATCACTCAATTCTGACTTTATATCACTCAATTCTGACTTTATATCACTCAATTCTGACTTTATATCACTCAATTCTGACTTTATATCTCTCAATTCTGACTTTATATCACTCAATTCTGACTTTATATCACTCAATTCTGACTTTATATCACTCAATTCTGACTTTATAGCTCTCAATTCTGACTTTATATCTCTCAATTCTGACTTTATATCTCTCAATTCTGACTTTATATCACTCAATTCTGACTTTATATCACTCAATTCTGACTTTATATCACTCAATTCTGACTTTATATCTCTCAATTCTGACTTTATATCACTCAATTCTGACTTTATATCACTCAATTCTGACTTTATATCACTCAATTCTGACTTTATATCTCTCAATTCTGACTTTATATCACTCAATTCTGACTTTATATATCTCAATATATCTCTCAATTCTGACTTTATATCACTCAATTCTGACTTTAAATCTCTCAATTCTGACTTTATATCACTCAATTCTGACTTTATATCACTCAATTCTGACTTTATATCTCTCAATTCTGACTTTATATCTCAATTCTGACTTTATATCTCTCAATTCTGACTTTATATCACTCAATTCTGACTTTATATCACTCAATTCTGACTTTATATCACTCAATTCTGACTTTATATCACTCAATTCTGACTTTATATCTCTCAATTCTGACTTTATATCACTCAATTCTGACTTTATATCACTCAATTCTGACTTTATATCACTCAATTCTGACTTTATATCTCTCAATTCTGACTTTATATCTCTCAATTCTGACTTTATATCACTCAATTCTGACTTTATATCACTCAATTCTGACTTTATATCACTCAATTCTGACTTTATATCTCTCAATTCTGACTTTATATCACTCAATTCTGACTTTATATCACTCAATTCTGACTTTATATCACTCAATTCTGACTTTATATCACTCAATTCTGACTTTATATCACTCAATTCTGACTTTATATCACTCAATTCTGACTTTATATCTCTCAATTCTGACTTTATATCACTCAATTCTGACTTTATATCACTCAATTCTGACTTTATATCTCTCAATTCTGACTTTATATCACTCAATTCTGACTTTATATCTCTCAATTCTGACTTTATATCACTCAATTCTGACTTTATATCTCTCAATTCTGACTTTATATCACTCAATTCTGACTTTATATCACTCAATTCTGACTTTATATCTCTCAATTCTGACTTTATATCACTCAATTCTGACTTTATATCACTCAATTCTGACTTTATATCACTCAATTCTGACTTTATATCACTCAATTCTGACTTTATATCACTCAATTCTGACTTTATATCACTCAATTCTGACTTTATTTCTCTCAATTCTGACTTTATATCTCAATTCTGACTTTATATCACTCAATTCTGACTTTATATCACTCAATTCTGACTTTATATCACTCAATTCTGACTTTATATCACTCAATTCTGACTTTATATCACTCAATTCTGACTTTATATCTCTCAATTCTGACTTTATATCACTCAATTCTGACTTTATATCACTCAATTCTGACTTTATATCACTCAATTCTGACTTTATATCACTCAATTCTGACTTTATATCTCTCAATTCTGACTTTATATCACTCAATTCTGACTTTATATCACTCAATTCTGACTTTATATCTCTCAATTCTGACTTTATATCACTCAATTCTGACTTTATATCTCTCAATTCTGACTTTATATCACTCAATTCTGACTTTATATCACTCAATTCTGACTTTATATCTCTCAATTCTGACTTTATATCACTCAATTCTGACTTTATATCACTCAATTCTGACTTTATATCACTCAATTCTGACTTTATATCACTCAATTCTGACTTTATATCTCTCAATTCTGACTTTATATCACTCAATTCTGACTTTATATCACTCAATTCTGACTTTATATCACTCAATTCTGACTTTATATCACTCTCAATTCTGACTTTATATCACTCAATTCTGACTTTATATCACTCAATTCTGACTTTATATCACTCAATTCTGACTTTTATATCACTCAATTCTGACTTTATATCACTCAATTCTGACTTTATATCACTCAATTCTGACTTTATATCACTCAATTCTGACTTTATATCTCTCAATTCTGACTTTATATCACTCAATTCTGACTTTATATCACTCAATTCTGACTTTATATCACTCAATTCTGACTTTATATCACTCAATTCTGACTTTATATCTCTCAATTCTGACTTTATATCACTCAATTCTGACTTTATATCACTCAATTCTGACTTTATATCTCTCAATTCTGACTTTATATCACTCAATTCTGACTTTATATCACTCAATTCTGACTTTATATCACTCAATTCTGACTTTATATCACTCAATTCTGACTTTATATCACTCAATTCTGACTTTATATCACTCAATTCTGACTTTATATCTCAATTCTGACTTTATATCACTCAATTCTGACTTTATATCACTCAATTCTGACTTTATATCTCTCAATTCTGACTTTATATCACTCAATTCTGACTTTATATCTCTCAATTCTGACTTTATATCACTCAATTCTGACTTTATATCACTCAATTCTGACTTTATATCACTCAATTCTGACTTTATATCTCTCAATTCTGACTTTATATCACTCAATTCTGACTTTATATCACTCAATTCTGACTTTATATCTCTCAATTCTGACTTTATATATCTCTCAATTCTGACTTTATATCACTCAATTCTGACTTTATATCTCTCAATTCTGACTTTATATCACTCAATTCTGACTTTATATCACTCAATTCTGACTTTATATCACTCAATTCTGACTTTATATCTCTCAATTCTGACTTTATATCATCTCAATTCTGACTTTATATCACTCAATTCTGACTTTATATCTCTCAATTCTGACTTTATATCACTCAATTCTGACTTTATATCTCTCAATTCTGACTTTATATCACTCAATTCTGACTTTATATCACTCAATTCTGACTTTATATCACTCAATTCTGACTTTATATCACTCAATTCTGACTTTATATCTCTCAATTCTGACTTTATATCTCTCAATTCTGACTTTATATCACTCAATTCTGACTTTATATCACTCAATTCTGACTTTATATCACTCAATTCTGACTTTATATCTCTCAATTCTGACTTTATATCACTCAATTCTGACTTTATATCACTCAATTCTGACTTTATATCACTCAATTCTGACTTTATATCTCTCAATTCTGACTTTATATCTCTCAATTCTGACTTTATATATCTCAATATATCTCAATTCTGACTTTATATCACTCAATTCTGACTTTACATCTCTCAATTCTGACTTTATATCACTCAATTCTGACTTTATATCACTCAATTCTGACTTTATATCTCTCAATTCTGACTTTATATCACACAATTCTGACTTTATATCTCTCAATTCTGACTTTATATCACTCAATTCTGACTTTATATCACTCAATTCTGACTTTATATCACTCAATTCTGACTTTATATCACTCAATTCTGACTTTATATCTCTCAATTCTGACTTTATATCTCTCAATTCTGACTTTATATCACTCAATCTCTGACTTTATATCACTCAATTCTGACTTTATATCACTCAATTCTGACTTTATATCTCTCAATTCTGACTTTATATCACTCAATTCTGACTTTATATCACTCAATTCTGACTTTATATCACTCAATTCTGACTTTATATCACTCAATTCTGACTTTATATCACTCAATTCTGACTTTATATCACTCAATTCTGACTTTATATCTCTCAATTCTGACTTTATATCACTCAATTCTGACTTTATATCTCTCAATTCTGACTTTATATCACTCAATTCTGACTTTATATCACTCAATTCTGACTTTATATCACTCAATTCTGACTTTATATCACTCAATTCTGACTTTATATCACTCAATTCTGACTTTATATCACTCAATTCTGACTTTATATCTCTCAATTCTGACTTTATATCTCTCAATTCTGACTTTATATCTCTCAATTCTGACTTTATATCACTCAATTCTGACTTTATATCACTCAATTCTGACTTTATATCACTCAATTCTGACTTTATATCACTCAATTCTGACTTTATATCACTCAATTCTGACTTTATATCACTCAATTCTGACTTTATATCTCTCAATTCTGACTTTATATCTCTCAATTCTGACTTTATATCTCTCAATTCTGACTTTATATCACTCAATTCTGACTTTATATCACTCAATTCTGACTTTATATCACTCAATTCTGACTTTATATCACTCAATTCTGACTTTATATCTCTCAATTCTGACTTTATATCTCTCAATTCTGACTTTATATCACTCAATTCTGACTTTATATCACTCAATTCTGACTTTATATCACTCAATTCTGACTTTATATCTCTCAATTCTGACTTTATATCACTCAATTCTGACTTTATATCACTCAGTTCTGACTTTATATCTCTCAATTCTGACTTTATATCACTCAATTCTGACTTTATATCACTCAATTCTGACTTTATATCACTCAATTCTGACTTTATATCACTCAATTCTGACTTTATATCACTCAATTCTGACTTTTATATCACTCAATTCCTGACTTTATATCTCTCAATTCTGACTTTATATCACTCAATTCTGACTTTATATCACTCAATTCTGACTTTATATCTCTCAATTCTGACTTTATATCACTCAATTCTGACTTTATATCACTCAATTCTGACTTTATATCACTCAATTCTGACTTTATATCTCTCAATTCTGACTTTATATCTCTCAGTTCTGACTTTATATCACTCAGTTCTGACTTTATATCTCTCAATTCTGACTTTATATCTCTCAATTCTGACTTTATATCACTCAATTCTGACTTTATATCACCTCAATTCTGACTTTATATCTCTCAATTCTGACTTTATATCTCTCAATTCTGACTTTATATCACTCAATTCTGACTTTATATCACTCAATTCTGACTTTATATCACTCAATTCTGACTTTATATATCTCAATTCTGACTTTATATCACTCAATTCTGACTTTATATCTCTCAATTCTGACTTTATATCTCTCAATTCTGACTTTATATCTCTCAATTCTGACTTTATATCACTCAATTCTGACTTTATATCACTCAATTCTGACTTTATATCTCTCAATTCTGACTTTATATCACTCAATTCTGACTTTATATATCTCAATTCTGACTTTATATCTCTCAATTCTGACTTTATATCACTCAATTCTGACTTTATATCACTCAATTCTGACTTTATATCTCTCAATTCTGACTTTATATCACTCAATTCTGACTTTATATCTCTCAATTCTGACTTTATATCACTCAATTCTGACTTTATATCACTCAATTCTGACTTTATATCTCTCAATTCTGACTTTATATCACTCAATTCTGACTTTATATCTCTCAATTCTGACTTTATATCACTCAATTCTGACTTTATATATCTCTCAATTCTGACTTTATATCACTCAATTCTGACTTTATATCACTCAATTCTGACTTTATATCTCTCAATTCTGACTTTTATATCACTCAATTCTGACTTTATATCACTCAATTCTGACTTTTTATATCTCTCAATTCTGACTTTATATCACTCAATTCTGACTTTTATATCTCTCAATTCTGACTTTATATCACTCAATTCTGACTTTATATATCTCTCAATTCTGACTTTATATCACTCAATTCTGACTTTTATATCACTCAATTCTGACTTTATATCTCTCAATTCTGACTTTATATCTCTCAATTCTGACTTTATATCTCTCAATTCTGACTTTATATCACTCAATTCTGACTTTATATCACTCAATTCTGACTTTATTATCTCTCAATTCTGACTTTATATCACTCAATTCTGACTTTATATCTCTCAATTCTGACTTTATATCACTCAATTCTGACTTATATATCTCTCAATTCTGACTTTATATCACTCAATTCTGACTTTATATCACTCAATTCTGACTTTATATCTCTCAATTCTGACTTTATTTCTCTCAATTCTGACTTTATATCTCTCAATTCTGACTTTATATCACTCAATTCTGACTTTTTATATATATATATATATATGACTTTATATATATCTCAATTCTGACTTTATATCACTCAATTCTGACTTTATATCACTCAATTCTGACTTTATATCACTCAATTCTGACTTTATATCACTCAATTCTGACTTTATTTCTCTCAATTCTGACTTTATTTCTCTCAATTCTGACTTTATATCTCTCAATTCTGACTTTATATATCTCTCAATTCTGACTTTATATCACTCAATTCTGACTTTATTTCTCTCAATTCTGACTTTATATCTCTCAATTCTGACTTTATATCACTCAATTCTGACTTTATATCACACAATTCTGACTTTATAGCTCTCAATTCTGACTTTATATCTCTCAATTCTGACTTTATATCACTCAATTCTGACTTTATATCTCTCAATTCTGACTTTATATCTCTCAATTCTGACTTTATATCTCTCAATTCTGACTTTATATCACTCAATTCTGACTTTATATATCTCAATTCTGACTTTATATCACTCAATTCTGACTTTATATCACTCAATTCTGACTTTATATATCTCTCAATTCTGACTTTATATCACTCAATTCTGACTTTATATCACTCAATTCTGACTTTATATCACTCAATTCTGACTTTATATCTCTCAATTCTGACTTTATATATCTCTCAATTCTGACTTTATATCACTCAATTCTGACTTTATATCACTCAATTCTGACTTTATATCACTCAATTCTGACTTTATATCTCTCAATTCTGACTTTATTTCTCTCAATTCTGACTTTATATCTCTCAATTCTGACTTTATATCACTCAATTCTGACTTTATATCTCAATTCTGACTTTATATCTCTCAATTCTGACTTTATATATCTCTCAATTCTGACTTTATATCACTCAATTCTGACTTTATATCACTCAATTCTGACTTTATATCACTCAATTCTGACTTTATATCACTCAATTCTGACTTTATATATCTCAATTCTGACTTTATATCACTCAATTCTGACTTTATATATCTCAATTCTGACTTTATATCACTCAATTCTGACTTTATATCACTCAATTCTGACTTTATATATCTCTCAATTCTGACTTTATATCACTCAATTCTGACTTTATATCACTCAATTCTGACTTTATATATCTCTCAATTCTGACTTTATATCACTCAATTCTGACTTTATATATCTCTCAATTCTGACTTTATATCACTCAATTCTGACTTTATATCACTCAATTCTGACTTTATATCACTCAATTCTGACTTTATATCACTCAATTCTGACTTTATATATCTCTCAATTCTGACTTTATATCACTCAATTCTGACTTTATATCACTCAATTCTGACTTTATATATCTCTCAATTCTGACTTTATATCACTCAATTCTGACTTTATATCACTCAATTCTGACTTTATATCACTAAATTCTGACTTTATATATCTCTCAATTCTGACTTTATATCACTCAATTCTGACTTTATATCACTCAATTCTGACTTTATATCACTCAATTCTGACTTTATTTCTCTCAATTCTGACTTTATTTCTCTCAATTCTGACTTTATATGTCTCTCAATTCTGACTTTATATATATATATATATATATATATCTCAATTCTGACTTTATATCACTCAATTCTGACTTTATATCACTCAATTCTGACTTTATATCACTCAATTCTGACTTTATATCACTCAATTCTGACTTTATTTCTCTCAATTCTGACTTTATTTCTCTCAATTCTGACTTTATATCTCTCAATTCTGACTTTATATATCTCTCAATTCTGACTTTATATCACTCAATTCTGACTTTATTTCTCTCACTCAATTCTGACTTTACTTTATATCTCTCAATTCTGACTTTATATCTCTCAATTCTGACTTTATATCACTCAATTCTGACTTTATATCTCTCAATTCTGACTTTATATCACTCAATTCTGACTTTATATCTCTCAATTCTGACTTTATATCTCTCAATTCTGACTTTATATCTCTCAATTCTGACTTTATATCTCTCAATTCTGACTTTATATATCTCAATTCTGACTTTATATCACTCAATTCTGACTTTATATCACTCAATTCTGACTTTATATATCTCTCAATTCTGACTTTATATCACTCAATTCTGACTTTATATCACTCAATTCTGACTTTATATCACTCAATTCTGACTTTATATCTCTCAATTCTGACTTTATATATCTCTCAATTCTGACTTTATATCACTCAATTCTGACTTTATATCACTCAATTCTGACTTTATATCACTCAATTCTGACTTTATATCACTCAATTCTGACTTTATTTCTCTCAATTCTGACTTTATTTCTCTCAATTCTGACTTTATATCTCTCAATTCTGACTTTATATCACTCAATTCTGACTTTATCTCAATTCTGACTTTATATCTCTCAATTCTGACTTTATATATCTCTCAATTCTGACTTTATATCACTCAATTCTGACTTTATATCACTCAATTCTGACTTTATATCACTCAATTCTGACTTTATATCACTCAATTCTGACTTTATATATCTCAATTCTGACTTTATATCACTCAATTCTGACTTTATATATCTCAATTCTGACTTTATATCACTCAATTCTGACTTTATATCACTCAATTCTGACTTTATATCACTCAATTCTGACTTTATATATCTCTCAATTCTGACTTTATATCACTCAATTCTGACTTTATATCACTCAATTCTGACTTTATATATCTCTCAATTCTGACTTTATATCACTCAATTCTGACTTTATATCACTCAATTCTGACTTTATATCACTCAATTCTGACTTTATTTCTCTCAATTCTGACTTTATATCACTCAATTCTGACTTTATATATCTCAATTCTGACTTTATATCACTCAATTCTGACTTTATATATCTCAATTCTGACTTTATATCACTCAATTCTGACTTTATATCACTCAATTCTGACTTTATATCACTCAATTCTGACTTTATATATCTCTCAATTCTGACTTTATATATCTCTCAATTCTGACTTTATATCACTCAATTCTGACTTTATATCACTCAATTCTGACTTTATATCACTCAATTCTGACTTTATATATCTCTCAATTCTGACTTTATATCTCTCAATTCTGACTTTATATCACTCAATTCTGACTTTATATCACTCAATTCTGACTTTATATCACTCAATTCTGACTTTATATCTCTCAATTCTGACTTTATATCTCTCAATTCTGACTTTATATCACTCAATTCTGACTTTATAGCACTCAATTCTGACTTTATAGCTCTCAATTCTGACTTTATATCACTCAATTCTGACTTTATATCACTCAATTCTGACTTCATATCTCGCAATTCCGACTTCATATCTCACATATATCTTACAATTCTGACTTTATATCTGAAACCTATATATTCTGTGGAGGAAACAAGCCTTAATAAATTTCTCTGTTTCCTTGTCTCAGAGATTGAGTGAAATTTGAAATGATTTGCGAGGCATCAGCGGAACACAGGGAGCAGATGGCACCAGGGCGGCCGCTTATAATGGAAGAGGCAAACCCTTTTGACGGTCGCCAATCTGGCAGAAACCTTGCATTCGACTCACAGGAGACGGCGAGGCCTGCGGGCAGGAAGAGGAGCTGCTCAGATGAGGCAGGAGGAGATCTGGGCAGGTGGCTGGAGTTCTGCATGTGCCATCAGGAGCAACAGATCGCACGTGTTTACAGGGAAACTGAGGCTGGTGAGTCAGCGCTGCCTCGCATCGCAAATTAGAATAGCATTAATGCGACGCTCCGTGCTTAATTCCCAGAAAATACTCCTATCTACTCTAATAGCCTGGAGTGCAGTGTGCCACATGCAGTTATTTCAACACATTCCCAAAAAGATGAAGAATTTTTAGTTTAGTTCTTATTGCAATTTTTGCATAGACTGGACTACATATCAGATTCTCATCATGTTACACTGCAAAAAAGATTCCTATTTAGCATTGCTGTCTTGTTTTTCAGTACAAACACATTCTTAAATCAAAATACATTTACTGGTGAAGCAAAATGACATGACATTAAGTCTTGTTTTCTGAAAAAATCATAAATTAAGTGATTTTATGCTTTAAACAAGAACAAATATCTGCCAATGGGGTCAGAAAAGTTGATTTTTCAGATATTTAATCACAAACTCATTCAAAATTAACATGGAACGTTCTCTTATTTTTTTTTTTTTTTGCTAAAGTTTGCATAAAAACTAGATCATGCACTGAAAAAAATTATGTGTTGGCTCAACAAAAACAGTTTGCATCATTTTGTTTTGCATTATGACAACTTTGAGTGAATTTCCATAACCAACAAGCTTCACTGAGTTAGAGGAACTTAATAAATTGTAGCATAAACACAAATTTTTAAATTGATTACTCAAAAAAATGTAAGTCCAACTACCAGAATTGTAGCCCTGGAACCAGTTAATCTCATCTATTTCAGTTCAAATCAACAGCTATCATAGCACATGCTAACATAACTTATTTAACATGCATATTTAATGAACAAGTAAGATATTACTTGTCACTGGCATTCATTGCTTATAGAGTCAATGTAGTGTTTAACTTCATGTATCTCTTCAGTATCTCTTCAACCACAAAAACTTCAACACTACAGAAACTCTTTTAAACGTCAGCATTAAAAACATTTAGGGCCCTATCACACACCGACCAAATGCGACGTCAGGCACGACGCAAGTGTTTTTTGCTAGTTTCAGCACGACACAGTTCTCACCGTCACGGCTCCACGGTGTTTAAACATCAAATGCACTGGAGCATCTGTTTCGCCCATGGGTGTCTGGTCTGAACACCAGGTGTATTCAGGCGCATTGTTGGAGCATTGCTATTGTGAAGAACTGAAAACCACTGACCATTGACCAACACAAACCTGCTCTAAAGTCAATAGTATTTTTGTGTTATTTAAAGGGTGTGTTGGTAATATGAGCCTATAGGCAGAGCACAACGCGTGTACACTCTGATTATTACACACACAGGGACAAACAGCAGCACACACACATTTTTATATACAAATACGATTCCAAAAAAGTTGGGACACTGTAGAAATTGTGAATAAAAAAGGAATGCAATAATTTACAAATCTCATAAACTTATATTTTATTCACAATAGAATATAGATAACATATCAAATGTTGAAAGTGAGACATTTTGAAATGTCATGCCAAATATTGGCTCATTTTGGATTTCATGAGAGCTACACATTCCAAAAAAGTTGGGACAGGGAGCAATAAGAGGCCGGAAAAGTTAAATGCACATATAAGGAACAGCTGGAGGACCAATCTGCAACTTATTAGGTCAATTGGCAACATGATTGGGTATAAAAAGAGCCTCTCAGAGTGGCAGTGTCTCTCAGAAGTCAAGATGGGCAGAGGATCACCAATTCCCCAATGCTGCGGCCAAACATACTGGAGCAATATCAGAAAGGAGTTTCTCAGAGAAAACTGCAAAGAGTTTGAAGTTCTCATCATCTACAGTGCATAATATCATCCAAAGATTCAGAGAATCTGGAACAATCTCTGTCGCGTAAGGGTCAAGGCCGAAAACCATACTGGATGCCCGTGATCTCCGGCCCTTAGACGGCACTGCATCACATACAGGAATGCTACTGTAATGGAAATCACAACATGGGCTCAGGAATACTTCCAGAAAACATTGTCGGTGAACACAATCCACCGTGCCATTCGCCGCTGCCGGCTAAAACTCTATCGGTCAAAAAAGAAGCCATATCTAAACATGATCCAGAAGCGCAGGCGTTTTCTCTGGGCCAAGGCTCATTTAAAATGGACTGTGGCAAAGTGGAAAACCGTTATAAAGAGGAAGATGCCACAAAGAAGACCTAAGACAGTTGAGCAACTAGAAGCCTGTATTA
>CM031959.1:41063938-41068938 GCA_018749465.1 Paracanthobrama guichenoti | reverse complement strand
CAGTGTGGTATATTTGCAATACAGCATGAGAACTTGTGGGCAAAATATTAATATTAAAATGCTACAAAAATAAATAAATAAATAAGATCCTAAAACAGGTGTAATTTAATTTAATATTTTATCATTTTTAATTATTTAACCCTTTGTAAAAAGCAAATGAAGCAAGCATTATATATATATATATATATATATATATATATATATATATATATATATATATATATATATATATATATATATATATTTTGCATAACGTTGCATGAGCAAAAAAGGTCACAATGCAAAAAATCCTAATGGTTCTAAAACACGCTTAATTTCCTTTAAAATTATATTTCACCCCATAATAAAAAGCACAAAAAGTATTTTTGTGTATTGCAAACAAAATAAAAGTTTGTGTTTCCATATTAAATGTGTGTGTACTGTGTATAATTATATTATGTATATATAAACACACACATGCATGCATATATTTAAGAAAATATTATTTATTATATTTAAAATATGTATTATACATATATATATAAAATATAAATTATATAAATATATATGCAAATATTTCTGAAATATATATACACATGCATGTGTGTGTATATATAAATATACATAATATAATTATACACAGCACACACACATTTATTATGGAAACACAAACTTATGTTAGATGTGATTAATCCCTGGGCAAAATCTGAAATATTTCACAATGCTAAAACATCCTGATGGTCCTAAAGGTGTAATTTTTTTTATGCAATGTGTAATTTCTTAATTCTTCCTTTTTATTTTGGAGTGAATTGCATCCCTTATGTGGTCTAACATTCACTTGATTTTTCTGTGAGTTTGAGTGCTAAAGTCTATTACAGCGATCGAGCTCATGAAATATAAACAAGAGTAGCATGGTAAATATTACAGTAGAGTTGGTTTAAACCCAGACACATGGAGCTCATCCAGTGAAAACCTGAAACTGTCCCGTCTGTTCAGGGCTTTTCTCGCCGGCCTTGTCCACGTGCTCCGGGAAATGAGGTTTAATGCAGGAGTTTACGGCCTCGGACAGATCGCTGGGCAGCGACCACATCTTCTTAGCGTGTTCTGCCACAGCTTCTTTGTTGAGCTGAACACAGAAGGGAAGGAGAGACACCAGTGAACATCTAAACATACAACAGCATGTAACTCGTCAAGTTTTCCTGCTTGAATGTTGATGATTTCCCCATATGCTCCATTGTTGCGGCTTCGCTCTTCCCAGTCTGTCAGCAACGCTCGGTTTAGTTCCTGTCTCTTCTGAAAAGCACACTGTGCTCTGATTGGGCGGCTGGAGCAGTGTGTTGTGATTAGTCAAGTGCTTCAAGAGTGTTTGGGAAATGTCCCGCCCCTTACCATAACCGCCAGTCTCAACACAATTAACTCAACCAGGCCCCGCCCCTTTATTCTGCGTATTAATTATTTAAATGAGGAATATTGTGGGTCCCCGGAAGAAAACTCAAGTCTACAATGGAGGCGTTCCAGTGAGTTCTTTCATGCTCAAACAGCAACATTACACACTAAAGATGAACATGGAGAAAAGAGAGTGTCAGAGAAAGCTGATGACTGTAAGCTTAAACCGCAGATGGTTTATCTGAAGTGACACGACCAGATCCCGAGAGATTTGAGCGCTTTATTTAAACATTCTCCGTCTGTTCCCGTCACAGAGATGCTCACGTCAGCAAGAGTCTGGTTGCTGTCCATAGCATGTGAAACAAAAATACACCTGCATTAAAAACTCACAGTCCAGGTGTTATTACAGGTGACAGCACATCTGGGCCATCAACAGGAAGAGTCACTGATAAAGTCATAATTCAGCTCTCAGATGATTCAGTTTCTGAATTAGTCATGGGCTTCTCTTCCAGTTATTACAGTCATCACATCATCTCATTTCACTTTAAAAAATGCTGGGTTGTTTTAACAAATATGGACAAACCCAACCATTCGGTTAAAAATATAATTAAAAAATGTAACCTAACGGCTGTGTTTGTCCATATTTGGAAACAACCCAGCATTTTTTAGAGTGATTGGGTATTATCACACACCCGGCGCAATGCGACGCCAGGCGTGACTCAAGTGTGTGTTGCTAGTTTCAGTCTGACGCAGTTCTCACCGTCACGTCCACGGTGTTTAAATATCAAATGCACTGGCGCATCTGTTCACCCATGGGTGTCTGGTCTGAACACCAGGTGTGTTCAGGAGCATTGTTGGAGGGTTGCTATTGTGAGGAACTGAAAACGACTGACCATTGACCAACACAAACCTGCTCTAAAGTCAATAATGCAGTATTTTTGTGTTATTTAAAGGGTGTGTTGGTAATATGAGCCTATAGGCAGAGCACAACGCACATACACACTGCTTATTACACACACAGGGACGTGCAGCAGCACACACACACACACCAAATATTAAAAATAAAAGGATTCCTTGCTGGAGAAGCGTTCAGTCTCTCCTCCATTGTAAATAGTGAATCCGCCATGGTGCGAACGCAACTGGCTTTTAAAGGGAATGGGAGATAAGACTCTGATTGGTTTATTGCACGTTACGCCCAAAACACACCCATGACTCGTTAAGAGACGAGGGACAACCCTTTTAGACCATGAGCCTGGTGCGCAGACCGCTTTTTCCATTGTTAAACTAGCAAAAGTGGATTCGGACACGCCCTAAGTGCACCTGCGGTGTGCGCTTCAGACCATGAGCTCAGATTGGTAAAATAAGGCCGTAGACCAAATCTGACATTGTGAAACCGCATTCCCAATGCATTACACTTTCCAAAGGGAAATAATGTAATTTTGCCCATCAGGATTTAATCAGAAGAAAAGCTGTTTCAGAAGTTATGGTTATGATACCGTTCAAAAGTGTGGGGGTTGGTAAGATTATTTAATGTTTTAAAAATAAGTCATTTTTGTTTTGCATTTATTTGATCAAAAATAAAGTAAAAACAGTGAAATATTATTACAATGTAAATCAGCCGTTTTCTATGTGACTATATAGTAAAGTGTAATGTATTCCTGTGATCAAAGCTGAATTTATCATCATTACTCCAGTCTTCAGTGTCACATGATCCTTCACTGATCACTCTCATATCAGGATCTGATGATCAACACACATTTGATTATTATCAGAGCTGAAAACAGTATTTCTGCGGAAACTGTGATGCATTTGTTTCAGGATTCTTTGAATAGAAAGTTCTAAAAGAACAGCATTTATTTGAAATAGAATCTTTTGTAACATTATAAATGTCTTTACTGTCACATTTGATCAATGTAATGCATCTATGCTAGTGCGTATTATTATTATTATTATTATTATTATGTGTACTGGAAGCAGGAACATGTGGGTCAGTATTTACCTGACTGATCAGATCTCTGATGTTAGCGAGCGTGGCGGCCTGTTTCTTCTTCAGAATCTGTTCCTGAGCTGAACCGTCAGCACTGCTGTTCTCTGCCGACTGAAAGAGAGTTACATGCGTTATCAGCGCACACACACACACACACACACACACACACACACACACACACACACACACACACACACACACACACACACACACACACACACACGTGTTCGAACACACAGCCGCCTGAAAACATAATGCACCTCACAAAGCTACACACATGTATGAATGTAACACAGGACCACATTTATGATGTTAAACAGGTGGGTTGCATTGCACATGTGCATGAACATGTGTGTGTGTGTGTCAGTGAGACAGAAGAAGAAGAAGAGAGTCCATGTGCAGCTATTGTTCGTCCATCACGTTGAGCCGACAGACTCGACACTCTCCGTACGGACTCCATCATTGAGTCCAGAAGCTCATTTATCGGCTGACCTTTAATGTGTTTGTGTTGCATCAAACCAAAGCACTTCCCAGACCGGATCTGTTCCAAACCTGTGAGAGCGCGTCCTGATTTATCTGGAACTAATAAAGCACACACGAGACTCAACTCAATGCGCTCTTATGGATCAGGGATTCCCAAACCTTTTTGTCAGCTGAACCCCTTTCCCTAAAACATTTACTCGAAGCCTTCCCAAGATTTTAAGCTAATATTTAAATAATTCAACAGCACGTTTGCCTGTTCATGATTCTCTGATGTTGGTTAACGGTCACATGACTGGCAGGAAAAACAAATAAAATATTTAATCTTTTTAAAAAGTGTTTGTTTCTGATTGTTTTTGATTTTGTCTTATTTTGTTTGTATATTATTTTTAAATGATTTACTTATGTTAATTTTACATTTTTATGATTTAATTAATTATTAGCAAGTGTTTTATTTTGTTTGTTTAATATTTTAATTCATTTATTTATTTTAATTTTACATTTTTATTCAAGATTCAAGAGTTTTATTTGTCACATACACAGTTATATACAGAATATACAACCGGCAGTGAAATGTAAATTATTATTAGTTATGATTTAAGTAACTAATAATAAGCATCTTATTTTGTTTGTATTTATTTATAAATTATTTAAAATGTTAGTTTTACATTTGTATGATTTAATTAATTAGTGTTGTTTAATATTTTAATTAATTAATTTTAATTTGACATTTTATGATTTAGTAAGTGTTTTATTTAGATTTTTTTATCATTTTAAATTATTTAAATGTTTATTTTTATGATTTAATTAATTATTAGTAAGTGTTTTATTTTGATTGTATTTTTTTTTATCAGTTTTATTTTTAAATAATTTATTTTAAGTACATTTTGAATTTCCATTTATGATTCCATCAATTATTAATAAGTGTTTTATTTCATTGTTTTTATTTTTAAATGATTCCCATTAATTTCACATTTTTATGATTTAATTAATTATTGGCTTTTCATTAACTCACAAACCCCAGTTTGGAAAGGCTGACATTCATATGCTGCTAAACTAATGACACAATACCCTGAAAAATCATAAATATTGGGCAAAACGGTCAATTTTCAATTACATTCAACAATTTTCCACATTTCTGAGTGCAGTGACGCATGAAGTGGAGCGT
>CM031959.1:41023938-41058938 GCA_018749465.1 Paracanthobrama guichenoti | reverse complement strand
GTGACTCTATGCAGCATGTAGCCTCAGATCTGTACCAAGTTTGGTCAGAATACAATAAAGCCAGCGGAGATATAGCCTCAAGTCCAATTTGGCATGCTCTTCTTCAAATTTGTTTGTGCGTTATTAGAGAACGGTTGGGTGTATCAAAAAGCTTTTGACAACTTTTTGCCAGCATCGCCTGAAGATGAAAATTGGAGCAACCGTCTAGGAGGAGTTCGAAAAAGTATTTTTTTTTTGGCGGGAAAAGTTTCATAACAGAAAATGGCGATCGTCTTGAGTCGAGGAATTAGAGGAAAAAGGAATTTTGTTTTAACCCTTATGGTTAAAAAGGTATTAGCGTAAAACTTTGGACAAGTGGTGGCGCTAGAAAGTTTGATCTAGAGACACCAAATTTGCTGTAGTTAATGTTGGGACTGTCCTCTATCTGTGTGCCAAATTTCATAACTTTCCCGCAAGTGATTCTATGGGCTGCCATAGACTCAAGAGCGGAAGAAGAAGAAATGGAAGAATATTAAGTCACACCTTCTATGCTTGGCCCCTAATAATAGAGTTCCTTCCTCCTTTTTCAGTGGCGTTGGTTCTGGAAGTATTTTTACATAAATTTTTTTCCATATGGGTTTAAAAAAGGTCTTTGTTAAAGCGTTATGAGCCGTGAACTGAACCAACCAGCTCCGAGGAGAATACAACGGCACAAGACTGTAATCTTAAAGGGTTAGTTCACCAAATGTAATTTCTGTCTAATTTTCTCACTCTCATGTCGTTCCAAACCCGTAGGACCTTCGTTCATCCTTGGAGCACTTTTGATAGATACTGACCCAGTCGTCTTGCCATTTTAACCATTCTAACCATTAGCCGTAGATGCATTGCTTTTTTCGACTCTCTGATTGGTGGAATTTTCTGCACAGCATCTTGGGTAATGTAGTTTTTCACTAGGAATTCCTCTGTTAAACACGATTATTTTAAAAATAAGCTTATGCAGGCTATCGGCTTTAAATGGAAGCAAATACAACCCATTAACAACCTCGTAGCTCACAGTAAGTCTGTCGTTAAAAATGTACAGGTTATTAAAAATCAATTTCCCTATGCTGTGCTCTATAGGCTAAATGAAACACTCAGTGCGGCCAAATCAAACAAAGAATCCAATGTTTATATTGTATATTGTGAAACAAAAAACTGAGTGATGATTTGAATTATGGTTTATGTTTGTTTGGTCATGAGCCCTTTGATTAATTTGATTTTTGGAGATATTCGAGAGCAGATTTACACACCTGTGGAGGTGTACACTGGATCATTTTTACCATGATTTCTGCAACAAAACGGCATATTTCTATCCTTGTATGGCAAAATCATGTTCTCTGATGACAGTTCTGACAGTGTAACTTAGGTCATGTGACTGTGAAACACCTGTCAATCATTAGCTAAATCATGATATCTGTACCTCGGTGTTGTGCTGCTCTTTCTTCTTCTTGAGTTGATCGTGATGCTCCACCAGCAGCGCTCTGAGCTCCGTCTTCAGCTTCTGCTTGAGATCATTCATCTGATCGCCTGCGTCTGATGCTTCTGCTCCGGACCTGGCAAACACACGGTCAATAAACCAGAGATCACAAGTGTTTCCCTGCTCAAAAGACCCGCGGATGAGCTGTGGATGTAAAGACTTCTTAATGCTCAGCCCGCTTCACCTGAAGACCAGCACTGATCTTCTTATTGTTAACTAAAACCATCAAAAATAGTTCTTGCTCAATGAAATAGCTGATATAAAATGCTATATAAATATTAGATTAAGCTATTAAGTTTATGTACTAAAACGCACATAAAAATACATTAAAGCCAAGTCGAAATATTTTAAATAAAAAAATAGACAAAAGCACATAAAAATGACTAAAACTTGAATTAAAATGAAAATTGTTATTTTAAAATGTTGTATCATTGAGATACTATTATATTTTTGTTCCTATTTTGTTTTTATTTTTATGTTTTCCATTTGAATTTTAATTAAAAATGTGGTCATTTTGTTGTGTGATTTTGCTATTTTTTTATGTCTATATGGATTTTATTAATTTTTATTAAAATGTTATTCTTTAGTTATTTTAGTCCATCAAGTTAAACTAAATGAAAACGAGAAATGTGGCTTTTTCTTATATTTTATTTCAATTAATGTTGATTTTATGTCAAGCAACAAAAATATTTCTTAATTGTTTTAGTTTTAGTTTCCGTGAACTGAAAATAAATCTGGAATAAAATGCAATATAAATATTAGATTGTGAACTTCAACTTAAAACAAGTTGAAAAAGTTGAAAAAAGCACATAAAAATAATACAATTAAAATGAAAACCGAATTCTTATTTCAGTATCACTGAGATACTATTATATTTTTATTAATATTTTGAATTTTAATTAACATTTATTTTTTTGTAATTTTGTTGTGTGATTTTGCTATTTTTAATATGTCTATAGTTATCATGAGCATTGTAATATTTGAAGCGGATGTCAGTTAGACCAGGAAGATTTTAAAACGAGCGCTTCATTCATAAATCCGTAAGATCTTTCCTTCATGCTGTGGAAATACAAACCAGAAGACAGAACAGAAAGGGGGCGGGGCTATATATAAATAATGTTATAATAGCAGAGCCTATGACAGTGTATTTACTTCTTGGCCGTGCTCTTCTTCTTCAAGGCTTTGAACTGGTCGCTGTATTTCTGAATGAGTTCTTCTCGTTTCTTCTGAAACTTCTTCTCCACGTCCTTCATGTCTTTCTCTTGTTTCTTGGTGACCTTCAGGAAGTTCTTGTGCTGCTGCAGTTCCTCACAGGTCACAGTGGAGGGATCTGACAATAATAACGCTTACAGTCAACGTGACTACGACCAACAACAGTTAAAGGCTGCTAATGCAGAGGTATTCCTATAACTGACCAACTAGCAGCTATGAAGTTTGTTTGGTAATGCCATGCCAGTTTTCATGGCAAAAAACAATAGTTATCATAAATATTAAATGTCTTAAATATTACAATTCATATGTTTGTAATGTTTTGATGATACTTGTATAATGGTAGCGAGTCAGTGTGATGAAGTTACAATGTATCGTGTAAATTCCGTCATGTGACACAGGCTCACCTGATGGATCAGAGGGGGTTTCCTCACTGGATTCTTTGGTCTCTGTGACAACATTATCTGTAGCTGCAGCAGGTTCTGGATCTGGATTTTCTTCTGCTTTTGGTTCAGGGTTCGGCTCTGGTTCTGTTTTTTCCTCTGGTTTGGGTTCAGGTTGTGGCTCTGGTTCTGTTTTTTCCTCTGGTTTGGATTCAGGTTGTGGCTCTGGTTCTGGTTCTGTTTTTTCATCCGGTTTGGGTTCAGGTTGCGGCTCTGGTTCAGGTTTAGGTGGTTCTGGAGTCGTGGCAGTGGATTTCTGCTCAGTCTGTTCACTGGGAGCCTCAGCTGGAGGTGCGACGTCGCCCTCTGCTGGTTTCTCTGCAGCTTCAGATGAGACAGGAGCTTCTGCCACAGGCTTTTCTTCTGAGAGACAGACAGACAGTCACACAGTCAGACAGACAGACAGACAGATGGACAAACAGACAGTCGGACAGACAGACAGACGGACAGATGGACAAACAGACAGAAAGACAGACAGACATACAGACAGACAGACAGACAGAAAGACAAACAGATAGACAGACAGACAGACACACACAGACAGACAGACAGGTGGACAGACAGACGGACAGACAGACAGACAGACAGACAGACAGACAGAAACACAGACAGATGGACACACAGACAGACAGACAGAAACACAGACAGATGGACACACAGACAGACGGACAGACAGACAGACAGACGGACAGACAGACAGACAGACAGACAGACACACGGAAAGACAGACAGACAGACACACGGAAAGACAGACACACAGACAGACAGACAGACAGACAGACACACGGACAGACAGACAGAAAGACAAACAGATAGACAGACAGACAGACAGAAAGATGGACAGACAGACACATGGACAGACAGACACACACGGACAGACAGACAGGCAGACAGACGGACAGACAGACAGACAGAAAGATAGACACACAAGCAGACACACAGACAGACAGACAGAAACACAGACAGATGGACACACAGACGGACGGACAGACAGACAGACAGACAGACAGACAGACAGACAGACAGACACACGGAAAGACAGACAGACAGACAGACACACACACGGATAGTCAGACAGACAGACACGGACAGACCTGGACAGACAGACAGATAGATAGACACATGGACAGACGGACGGACAGACAGACACACAGACAGACGGACAGACAGACAGACACACAGACAGACAGACAGACAGACGCACGGACAGACAAACGGACGGACGGACAGACGGACAAACAGACAGACACGGACAGACAGACAGACACACACAGACAGACAGACAGACACACGGACAGTCAGACAGACAGACACGGACAGACACGGACAGACACGGACAGACAGACACACAGACAGACAGACAGACAGACAGACAGACACACGGACAGACAGACGGACGGACGGACGGACAGACAGACAGACGGACAGACACACAGACATGGACAGACAGATTTTTTCTCTTTGTCATTTAGTGTGAGTGCAGTCAAATCCATAATTTAATTGTTTATATTTATTAATATTCAAATGGTGCAGTGAGGTTCTCCACAGAATACTCGTTGATCATTGCTTTAGTGTCTTTGTGAGGGATGTGTGTGTTATTTACCTGCGGCAGGTGCAGCAGTGACAGACTTCTGAACGCCGTCAGCAACAGGCAACTCATATTCACACACGTATGTTAAACTCTGAATGTTAAGCAGAGGAAGTTTTGTATTGTTTAATTTGCAATAATAACCAGCTGATTGTAGATTATCACACTTATTACATGACTACGTATCAAATAAGTAAATAAATGTTACATTAGATTTGTGAAAACACAGAGCAACATAAAGCATTTAGAAATGGTCTCGCAGTCAAAGTTTAGAGCACATTTTCACATTAGATAAAATATTACGCACACAAATCAAAGATCAAAGCATTTATTTTAATCGAAACATTTTTAAAACAAGATATATCATGCTTAAAAAGATGTTTTCCACTCAGGTAATATAAATAATCTTGTTTTTCCTTTTGAATTTGATTATTTTTTGTACCCCAGTGGCAAATTTTTCTTGTTTTAAGCAAAAACATCACAAAATTATGTTTGATTTCTCTGAAAGCAAGACATAAAATCTTGTATCTTGTGTATTGAAACGGCATGCACTTAATAGTGCACTAACGTCTTTCAAGGGCACTTGAACATAGATGGTATCTGTGCATCTGTGATTTAATTCTACCTCTGTCTTCGGTGGCTTTGAAGTCTTCACTGGATTGAAAAGTGCATCTGAGAAATCTACAAGACAACAATAATTGACAGTCATATGAGTGCTTATTCGATGTGGCATGTTAATGTACACTGTAAAATCCGTACCAGCGAACGCAGCCGGGATGTAGTCCTTCACCTCGATGTGCACAAACACGGACGGCAGCGTGAGTGGCATGTTGCTCTCACTGCGCAGACAAATGTGCTGGAAACCTGAAAACCATCACAGCGTGAATGATTCCTCTCATAAGGAGCCGGAAGCGCAATACTACTAGTGATGAATCGAAGTCAGAGTTCACACACTCGGTGTGTCACAGTAATGTCACAAGATTGCTAAAATTAAAGTAAAAAAAAAACGTTCACATCACATTTTAGTCTTTAAACCATTTAAGAAAAGAAATGAGTCAAAATGATGAATGATAATAGTTATTTTATCTGCTCATTATCTCTTATTATCAGAATATCTTCGATTTTTAGAATATACATTAGCTTATTTTCCATCAACCAGTAAAAATGTTCATATGTTCAAACATTTGCTCTGATTTTTGCATTGGTCTGAACAAAAACTGCAGACAGGCTGAATAAAGATGTAAATCCACTCTCTGACAGCAGACAATTATGCTTTGATAAATCACAATTATGATATTAATAGTCAAAATTATGACATACAAAGTCATATTTAAGAGATGAAAAGTCCAAATTAGCACTTAAAAAGGCATTATAATGACATACCAAGTCATAACTATGAGATGAAAATTCAAAATTTTAACTTAAAAGACAATTATGACATACTAAGTCATAATTATAGGATAAAAGGTTGTAATTGTGACATACTAAATCATAATTATGAGATACTAAGTCATAAATATGATATAAAAGTCAAAATTATAACAATCATAATTTTGACATAAGTCATACCTTTGAGATCAAAATTCTAAATTATGACATACTAAGTCAATTTTGAGATAAAAATGTCATAACTATGACATAAAGGTCATAATTATGACATTCTAAATCATAATTATGGGATAAAAGGTTGTAAATATGACATACTAAATCATAATTATGAGATACTGAGTCACAATTATGAGATAATTATGATTTAAAGTTATAAGTTTAACTTTTGTAACATTAAGTAATTTTGACATTAAAAAGTCATACTTATGATAATGTACGATACTATTTAAGTCATAAATTTTAGATAAAAATTAAAAATGGACATATCAAGTCATAATTATGGCATACTAAGTCATCATTTTGAGATTAAAAGTCATAATTTTGACAAAAAAAGATGACATACTAAGTCATAATTATAGGATAACAGGTTGTAATTAGTAAATCATAACAATGACATACTAAGTCGTAATTGTAAGTCATAATCATGAGATTTAAAAGGCTTTGACATAACTCTCGTTTATGTTATCTCGTACATTTATGTCATAATTATCACTTATTATGTCCTAATTATGACTTACAAAAGCATGCTTTTGTTACAGTATCTTTTGTGGCAGAAATGTTTCATTCCTAATTACAACCTTGTTATGTTTGCCCAAACGCCACTGAAGATCTGGTGTGTGGTCAGTCTCTCACCTGTCTGAAGAGCGTCCAGAGGGATGATCCGGTGACCCAAGAATTTACCGCCCTCCTCCTGAACCACGAGCCTGAGGTAGGCCATCTCCGGCAGCAAGATCTGCTCAACATCACAGAGACGCTCAACAGTATGAAGCCTACGTAATATTCATAATCTCACGAGCAGTAGATGATCACACCAGCTGACCTTCTCAAAGACGAAAGGCTCCTCGTTCCACTCTGGGTTGATGGCGTTGGGTGTGGGGCTCCATTTGGTGCGGTATTTGCGTTTGGGATCTTTCGGCAAACCGATGAGCTCGACCTCCACTCCGGTTTTCACATTCTTATCTGACAGGAACTGACCGGAGTAAATCTGAACACGGGATAGAATTCGCAGTAACATTTACAATTCAAGAATGTGAAATGTCCAAAATTATATATTCACAAGATAATTATAAAACTGATATACACTGCTCAAAAAAATTAAAGCAACACTTTTTAATCAGAGAATAGCATCAAGTCAGTTAAACTCCTGGGGTATTGATCTGGTCAGTTAAGTAGCAGAGGGGGTTATTAATCAGTTTCTGCTAAGTGTTAATGAAATTAACAACAGGTGCACTAGATGGGCAACAGTGAGACAACCCCCGAAACAGGAAGGGTTTTACAGGTGGAGGCCACTGACATTTTTTTCCCTACTCATCTTTTCTAGTTTTTCACTAGTTTTGCATTTGGCTAGGGTCAGTGTCACCTCTGGTAGCATGAGGCAATACCTGGACCCTAGAGAGGTTGCACAGGCAGTCCAACTCCTCCAGGATGGCACATCAATATGTGGCATTGCCAGAAGGTTTGCTGTGTCTCCCAGCACAGTCTCAAGAGCATGGAGGAGATTCCAGGAGACAGGCAGTTACTCTAGGAGAGCTGGACAGGGCTGTAGAAGGTACTTAACCCATCAGCTGGACTGTAGCTGCTCCTTTGTACAAAGAGGAAGAGGATGAGCACTCCCAGAGCACTACAAAATGACCTCCAGCAGGCCACTGGTGTGAATTTCTCTGACCAAACAATCAGAAACAGATTTAATGAGGGTGGCCTGAGGGCCCGACGTCCTCTAGTGAGCCCTGTGCTCACTGCCCAGCACCGTGGAGCTCGACTGGCATTTGCCATTGAACACCAGAATTGGCAGGTCCGCCACTGGCGGCCTGTGCTTTTCACAGATGAGAGCAGGTTCACCCTGAGCACGTGACAGACGTGAAAGGGTCTGGAGAACGTTATGCTGCCTGTAATATCGTTCAGCATGACCGGTTTGGTGGTGGGTCAGTGATGGTCTGGGGAGGCATATCCATGGAGGGACCCACAGACCTCTACAGGCTAGACAATGGCACCCTGACTGCCATTAGGTATCGGGATGAAATCCTAGGATCCATTGTCAGACCCTATACTGGTGCAGTGGGGGTCCTGGGTTCCTCCTACTTCAATGCCCAGCCTCATGTGGTGAGAGTATGCAGGCAGTTCCTGGAGGATGAAGGAATGGATACCATTGAATGGCCCCCATGCTCACCTGACCTAAATGCAATAAAACACCTCTGGGACATTATGTTTCGGTCCATCCAACGTTGTCAGGTTGCACCTCAGAGCTGCCCTGGTCCAGATCTGGAAGGAAATACCCCAGGACGCCATCCGTCGTCTCATTAGGAGCATGCCCCGACGTTGTCAGGCATGCGTACAAGCATGTGGGGGCCATAAAAACTACTGAGTTGCTGCATGAAATTTCAGCAAAATGGACTGCATAATTTTTTCACTTTTATTTTTGGGGTGTCTTTGAATTCAGGATGATAATTTTCATTTCCATCAAACAATGTGGCATCCTTTTGTTCATAGCATGTATTAATTATTAAGCTAAATTAATAAAAATAAAAAGTTTGCTGCTCATAAGTCATTGTGAATAGACAACTAACATACACACACACACACACACACACACACACACACACACACACACACACACACACACACACACACACACACACACATATATAGAGAGCGAGAGAGAGAGAGAGAACACTTGAGAGTTTACAGTTCAAGACAATTTCTCAGACTGTTAATAATATGGAGATATATAATCTCAAACATAAAAAATAAATTCAAAATAACACAGTGAAGCTGAAGCCACAAGTCTGCTCATGCTTCATTTTAAATATGAGGATGCTATCTCTAAAAATATGAATTTTATGAAACATTTTCTAAGACCATGTCATGTGTGTGTTTTTTTTAAGAGAAGGCTAATAAAAGGCTTATAAAAAAAAGTATTGCCCCCTGTAAGCTCCCTTGCACACTATTGTCTATGTCTGGTGTGGCGAACTGCCCCATTCACGTTTCTATTGTTCTCACTCAAAAAATCTTTTCGGCAAAAAGCTCCAAGGATCTGAAGGAGGAACTTTGCTTTACAGTTTCATATAAGCATCAATGCATCACTGAGTTACCTTAATGGTGAGAGTGCTGGCGATAATGGTGTCAATCCTGTCAGTGAAGGGATCGAACTTCTTGTCATTCCGACGGAGCACGTCGTGTTTGAGCATGTAACCCGTCCTCCCGTTAAACTCGAACAGAGCCATGTTCAGCTGCATGGGGAAATCTACAGCACGATATGATCAAAAACTCACACATTCACAGAAGATCTCGCTTTAGAAAGAGTCGTATAAATAGCATAAAGAGCTGATCTGAGGACAGCTTTTAAAATGCACAGAAGCACTGCCATCAGATTTACACCGAGCCCCTTTGATGGTAAATATTTATTTGAAATATCCCATTTGTGTGTTCATGGTTCTCTGATGTCAGTTAAAGGTCACATGACATACAATAAACAAATACACACACACACACACACACACACACACACACACACACACACACACACACACACACACACACACACACACACACACACACACACACACACAGTTTAGAGTTTATTTCTTTTAATTTTGATGATTATAACTGACAACTAAGGAAAATCCCAAATTCTATCTCAAAAAATTTGAATATTACTTAAGACCAATACAATAAGGATTTTTAGAAATCTTGGCCAACTGAAAACATGAACATGAAAAGTATGAGCATGTCCAGCACTCAATGCTTAGTTGGGGCTCCTTTTGCCTGAATTACTGCAGCAATGCGGCGTGGCATGGAGTCCATCAGTCTGTGGCACTGCTCAGGTGTTATGAGAGCCCAGGTTGCTCTGATAGTGGCCTTCAGCTCTTCTGCATTGTTGGGTCTGGCATATCGCATCTTCCTCTTCACAATAGCCCATAGATTTTCTATGGGGTTAAAGTCAGGCGAGTTTGCTGGCCAATTAAGAACAGGAATACCATGGTCCTTAAACCTTCCTCCAGACTCTGGGACCCTGATTTACTTTCATCAGAGAACATAACTTTGGAGCACTCAGCAGCAGTCCAGTCCTTTCTGTCTTTAGCCCTTTTGTTCAAGAGTGGCGACAGCTGAAACCCATGTCTCGCATACGTCTGTGCGTAGTGGTTCTTGAAGCTCTGACTCCAGCTGCAGTCCACTCTTTGTGACTCTCCCCCACATTTTTGAATGGGTTTTGTTTCACAATCCTCTCCAGGGTGCGGTTATCCCTATTGCTTGTACACTTTTTTCAACCACATCTTTTCCTTCCCTTGGCCTCTCTATTAATGTGCTCGGACACGGAGCTCTGTGAACAGCCAGCCTATTTTGCAATGACCTTTTGTGTCTTGCCCTCTTTGTGCAAGGTGTCAATGGTCGTCTTTTGGACAACGGTCAGGTCAGCAGTCTTCCCCATGATTGTGTAGCCTACAGAACTAGACTGAGAGCCCATTTAAAGGCCTTTGCAGGTGTTGTGAGTTCATCAGCTGATCAGAGTGTGGCACCAGGTGTCTTCAATATTCAACCTTTTCACAATATTCTCATTTTCTGAGATACTGAATTTGGGATTTTCCTTAGTTGTCAGTTATAATCATCAAAATTAAAATAATTAAACATGTGAAATATATCAGTCTGTGTGTAATGAATGAAGATAATATACACATTTCACTTTTTGAATGGAATTAGTGAAATAAATCAACTTTTTGATGATATTCTAATTATATGACCAGCACCTGTATATATAATACACACACACACAGACACACACACACACACACACACATTATATAATTATTAGTTTTGCTTCTCATATTAGCTTCTCTCCCATGTGCTAATGTAAAGACATTTTTGCCCATTTCTAAGTGAACGAACTAGAGTTTTGTGTCTCAGTGCATCATCTGTGATGGACTCACCCATAGTCTGGTAGTTGAGCGCCACGAACTGACAGCCGGCGCTCCAGAAGGGCTGAGGACTGTAGTTTGAAGAGTCCACACGGGTTCCTTTAGGGTAGATACGACTCATCTGCCTCTTATTATATCTACAGTCATCAGTATAGGAAAGCAGTGACACCCATACACACGAGAAAACACATTTCAGTCATTTTAACCTAATTCAGAGGAGATGTAAAGGATACTCCACCCAGTCCACAGCGTTCTTCGCGATCAAGCTCTCTCCTTTGGTTTCCACGAAGGAAGAGATGACAAAACTCTTGTTTTTCTCTGTATTAGGACAGAAGCAGATGGTAAAAACACAGATCAAAACCTTTAGAGTACAATTATACAGACATAATTTGTCAGCATTTTGGGATAGAAGGCAAAAACAATCGGGTATTATGTACACCAATCAGGCATAACATTATGACCACCATCCTAATATTGTGTTGGTCCACCTTTTGCTGCTAAAACAGCCCTGATCCGTCGAGGCATGGACTCCACTAGACCCCTGAAGGTGTGCTGTGGTATCTGGCACCAAGATGTTAGCAGCAGATCCTTTAAGTCCTGTAAGTTGCGAGGTGGGGCCTCCATGGATCGGACATCCCACAGATGCTCGATTGGATTGAGATCTGGGGAATTTGGAGGCCAAGTCAACACCTCAAACTCGTTGTTGTGCTCCTCAAACCATTCCTGAAGCATTTGTGCTTTGTGTCAGGAGCATTATCCTGCTGGAAGAGCCACAGCCACCAGGGAATACCGTTTCCATGAAAGGGTGTAGATGGTCTCAACAATGCTTAGGTAGGTGGTACGTGTCAAAGTAACATCCACATGGATGGCAGGACCCAAGGTTTCCCAGCAGAACATTGCCCAAAGCATCACACTGCCTCCGCCGGCTTGCCTTCTTCCCATAGTGCATCCTGGTGCCATGTGTTCCCCAGGGAAGCCACGCACACGCACCCGGCCATCCACGTGATGTAAAAGAACACGTGATTCATCAGACCAGGCCACCTTCTTCCACTGCTCCGTGGTCCAGTTCTGATGCTCACGTGCCACTGTTGGTGCTTTCGGCGGTGGACCAGGGTCAGCATGGGCACCCTGACTGGTCAGCGGCTATGCCGCCCCATACGCAACAAACTGAGATGCTCTGTGTATTCTGACAGCTTTCTATCAGAATCAGCATTAACTTCTTGAGCAGTTTGAGCTCCAGTAGCTCGTCTGTATGATCGGACCAGCCTTCGCTCCTCACGTGCATCAATGAGCCTTGGCCGCCCATGACCCTGTGGCCGGTTCACCACTGTTCCTTCCTTGGAGCACTTTTGATAGATCCTGACCACTGCAGACCGGGAACACCCCACAAGAGCTGCAGTTTTGGAGATGCTCTGACCCAGTCGTCTAGCCATCACAATCTGGCCCTTGTCAAACTCGCTCAAATCCTTACGCTTGCCCATTTTTCCTGCTTCTAACACATCAACTTTGAGGACAAAATGTTCACTTGCTGCCTAATATATCCCACCCACTAACAGGAGCCGTGATGAAGAGATCATCAGTGTTATTCACTTCACCGGTCATAATGTTATGCCTGATAGGTGTATACAATATATATATATATATATATATATATATATATATATATATATATATATATATATATATATATATATATATATATATATATATATATATATATATATAAAAACGCCGCCAGACTTATTAGACAACCAAGGAAACATAAAGGTGAAATTGAAAACATTTCATTATACATTTGACTTTTTATATTTAATTTTGCACATTAATAGCTCAAAAGGTTCTGTGGAACAGGAATGTCTTATATTCATATGGTGTAATATTGCATCCGAGGGGTTTTAAATTTGTGCATTTATTATATTTATAAATATGCAAGCATGCCAAACTCACTGGCTGCGTTCTCAAAAGAGATGAATTTGTTGGGCTGTACGTAGTTGACCAGGGCGGACATCTCCTCATATGCTGTCACTTCCTGTCCAGCGGTACCCTGAGAGGAAATGGAAAATAATACATTTATCTTTATGAGTCATTATTTTTCGTTTAGCAAACAATTACTTATGAAAAGCAACAGTTTCACTGGAGCATACACTACTATTCAAGCGTGTGGGCTCTTTTTTTATAGAAACTGATGCTTTTATTCAGCAAGGATGCATTAAATTGATCAAAAGTGACAGTACAGACATTCATAAAGTTACAAAAGTTTCTATTTCAAATCAATGCTGTTTGTTGAACTTTATATTCATCAAAGAATACTGAACAAATGTATCATTCCACCAAAATTTGACTGTTTTCAACACTGATAATAATCATAAATGTTTTTTGATCATCAGATCCTCATCTGAGAATGATCAGTGAAGGATCATGTGACACTGAAGACTGGAGTAATGATGATAAACTCAGCTTTGATCACAGGAATAAATCACACTTTACTGTATATTCACATAGAGAACATTGTAATAATATTTCACAGTTTTTACTGTATATTTGGTCAAATAAATGTAGCCTTGGTGAGCAGAAGAGACTTCTTAAAAAAACATTAAATAATCTTAGCGACCCCAAACTTTTGAATGGTAGTTGATTTTTATTTGGTTTTAAAGTGGGAATTTCTGAAAATACAAGGCACTTAATTTGTGTACAAACCCGATTCCAAAAAAGTTGGGACACTGTAGAAATTGTGAATAAAAAAGGAATGCAATAATTTACAAATCTCATAAACTTATATTTTATTCACAATAGAATATAGATAACATATCAAATGTTGAAAGTGAGACATTTTGAAATGTCATGCCAAATATTGGCTCATTTTGGATTTCATGAGCGCTACACATTCCAAAAAATTTGGGACAGGGAGCAATAAGAGGCCGGAAAAGTTAAATGTACATATAAGGAACAGCTGGAGGACCAATCTGCAACTTATTAGGTCAATTGGCAACATGATTGGGTATAAAAAGAGCCTCTCAGAGTGGCAGTGTCTCTCAGAAGTCAAGATGGGCAGAGGATCACCAATTCCCCAATGCTGCCAAACATACTGGAGCAATATCAGAAAGGAGTTTCTCAGAGAAAAACTGCAAAGAGTTTGAAGTTCTCATCATCTACAGTGCATAATATCATCCAAAGATTCAGAGAATCTGGAACAATCTCTGTGCGTAAGGGTCAAGGCCGGAAAACCATACTGGATGCCCGTGATCTTCGGCCCTTAGACGGCACTGCATCACATACAGGAATGCTACTGTAATGGAAATCACAACATGGGCTCAGGAATACTTCCAGAAAACATTGTCGGTGAACACAATCCACCGTGCCATTCGCCGCTGCCGGCTAAAACTCTATAGGTCAAAAAAGAAGCCATATCTAAACATGATCCAGAAGCGCAGGCGTTTTCTCTGGGCCAAGGCTCATTTAAAATGGACTGTGGCAAAGTGGAAAACTGTTCTGTGGTCAGACCAATCAAAATTTGAAGTTCTTTTTGGAAAACCGGGACGCCATGTCATCCGGAATAAAGAGGACAAGGACAACCCAAGTTGTTGTCAGCGCTCAGTTCAGAAGCCTGCATCTCTGATGGGATGGGGTTCATGAGTGCGTGTGGCATGGGCAGCTTACACATCTGGAAAGGCACCATCAATGCTGAAAGTCAAGTCAAGTCAAAGTCAGCTTTATTGTCAATTCTGCCATACGTACAGTACATACATACAGAGAATTGAAATTCTATGACTCTCAGACCCTAGGTGCCTAACAACAACAAAACAATAACAACAAAAGTTTAACAGTAACAACAACAGAAGAAAGATTAAAAAAAGGTGGATAAAGTGAATTATAGAGGTAAAGTGGCGATGGCAAATAGTGCAAACAATAGTAACAATAGTGCAATTTCAGATTTAAGTCAGTGCAGGTATAAAATAAAATTATAAGAGTGTGTGCAAAAAAAAGAGTCTGTAAGAGGGGAGACCAATTCCTCAGAGAGACAATATATGAGGTAGATGAAGGGAGGGGAACGGGGGGTGATTCCCAGATCAGGTGCGTGGGCCAGAAGAGGGGAGGGTCGGCAGAGTCGGGAGGGAGTTCAATGCCCTGACAGCTTGGGGAATGAAGCTGTCCTTCAGTCTGCTGGTCCTTACTTGGAGACTGCGAATGGCAACAGACTGAAGAGGCTGTGCGATGGGTGGGTGGGGTCTCTCGCAATGATGAGGGCTTTGCGGGAGAGGCGGGAGTTATAAATGTCCTGGAGGGGTGGGAGAGAGACACCAACGATCTTCTCAGCTGCTCTCACTATGCGCTGAAGTGCTTTACGGCAGGATGCGTTGCAGGCGCCGTACCACACAGTGATGCAGCTGGTCAGAATGCTCTCGATGGTGCCTCTGTAGAAGGTGCGCATGATGGGGGCTGGGGCTCCGGCTCTTCTTAGCTTGCGGAGAAAGTAGAGTCGCTGCTGTGCTTTCTTGGTCAGTGCTGTGGAGTTGGCGGTCCAGGAGAGGTCCTCTGTGATATGCACACCCAAGAATTTGGTGCTCCTCACCCTTTCCACAGTCACACCGTTGATGGTCAGAGGAGCGTGCTGGGTGTGCATTCTCCTGAAGTCAACAACAATCTCCTTCGTCTTCTCCACGTTCAGAGAGAGATTGTTGTCGCCACACCACCTGGCCAGGCGGCTCACCGCTCCTGAAGTTCGTCTCATCATCGTTGCTAATGAGACCAACTACGGTCGTGTCGTCCGCAAACTTGATGAAGAGATTGCTGTTGTGTATGGGTGTGCAGTCATGTGTCAGCAGAGTGAAAAGGAGGGGGCTCAACACACATCCCTGAGGGGCTCCAGAGTTGCTGCCGACCCGAACTGCCTGAGGTCTTCCCGTCAGGAAGTCCAGCAACCAGTTGCACATCGATGTGCTGAGTCCCAGCTGTGACAGTTTTTGAGTGAGCTGTAGAGGGATGATTGTATTGAATGCTGAACTAAAGTCTATGAACAGCATTCTGACATAAGTGTCTTTATTTTCCAGGTGAGTGAGTGCTGAATGGACGGTGGTGGCAATGGCGTCATCGGTCGAGCGTTTTGACCGATATGCAAATTGGTAGGGGTCCAGGGAGGGGGGGAGGACAGACTTAATGTGGTGCATGACTAGCCGCTCAAAGCACTTCATAAGGATGGGGGTAAGTGCGACTGGACGGTAGTCGTTGAAGCAGGATGGAGATGATTTCTTAGGGACTGGAATGATGGTGGTTGCTTTGAAGCATGTGGGGACGACAGCTTGACTCAGTGAGATGTTGAAGATGTCTGTGAAGACATCAGTGAGACATCAGTGAAAGGGACATCAGTGAAAGGGATATCCAAGTTCTAGAACAACATATGCTCCCATCCAGACGTCGTCTCTTTCAGGGAAGACCTTGCATTTTCCAACAAGACAATGCCAGACCACACACTGCATCAATTACAACATCATGGCTGTGTAGAAGAAGGATCTGGGGACTGAAATGGCCAGCCTGCAGTCCAGATCTTTCACCATAGAAAACATTTGAGCATCATAAAGAGGAAGATGCCACAAAGAAGACCTAAGACAGTTGAGCAACTAGAAGCCTGTATTAGACAAGAATGGGACAACATTCCTATTCCTAAACTTGAGCAGCTTGTCTCCTCAGTCCCCAGACGTTTGCAGACTGTTAGAAAAAGAAGAGGGGATGCCACACAGTGGGAAACATGGCCTTGTCCCAACTTTTTTGAGATGTGTTGATGCCATGAAATTTAAAAAAAAAACGTATTTTTCCCTTAAAATGATACATTTTCTCAGTTTAAACATTTGATATGTCACCTATGTTGTGTTCTGAATAAAATATTGAAATGTGAAACTTCCACATCATTGCATTCTGTGTCCCAACTTTTTTGGAATTGGGTTTGTAATTTTAACTGTAAAATATTGTAAAAACCTGTTAATAGGTTAACAGTAAGTTCCAGTATTATATACAGGGAAAATGTAAAATCTAACCGGACACTTCATGTAATTTTTTTTACAGTAAAATACCATTTTTGAAGTAAAAAAGGCAAAAAAACTAAACGGACTCCTTGAATTCCCTGTGTCACACGTCATATTCTCTGTGATCAGTTATGCACAGCTGGGCTTTATGTCACATCTGTTGCTTAATGAATGTTTATTGCATTATTTTAGTTTCGTGTGTGTTAGCATGATTTGCGTGAATTACTCTTAGTACCAGTGTGTGTGGATTTGCCAGTTTAAATTGCACTTTTCTTGTTTATAGATTACAGTTTTATACTGTAAATGTTTAAATTGTTACTGTATTTTTTACAGTATTATTCTGGCAACCACAAATGTGTTTTTTTTTTACAGTGCACCTCATCAGAGTTCTTCATCTTCTCCTCGTCCTGTTCATCGTGGTCATCATGTTCTTCACGGTCGTCTGTATCAGTTACACACAGAACACTTCTGTTATTTCTGCCCAATCATCTCTACAAACACAGCAGCCTCCAGAAAAGCATTTAGACACTCAAGTTACTCTTAAAGTCACCATGAAATCAACAATTCTTTTTTATTTATTTTTTATGGACACTGCAGTGTTTATTATAAATTATTTATCTGTGCACATCGTTATTGTTTTAATAATTTTGAATGAGAATATCTCCCCCTCCCTCTCATCTCTCTTCTCTGATGACGGGCGGAGCAACCTGTCACTCACATGAGATCCACCAATAGCAAACCACAAACATCCAATCAATTCCACAAAGAGAAAATCAAGCCCCGCCCTACATTTGTTCTTGTTTGAGAAGCTGTTTCACTCTAACATTAGAAATGTGTTAAATCATGCAAAAAAATTTACTAAAAAACGCTAGCGATGTGTTAAATCATGTTAGAAACATGTTAACAATGTGTTAAAACATGCTAGCAATGTGTTAAATCATGTGTTAAATCATGTTAGAAACATGTTAACAATGTGTTAAAACATGCTAGCAATGTGTTAAATCATGTGTTAAATCATGTTAGAAACATGTTAACAATGTGTTAAAACATGCTAGCAATGTGTTAAATCATGTGTTAAATCATGTTAGAAACATGTTAACAATGTGTTAAAACATGCTAGCAATGTGTTAAATCATGTGTTAAATCATGTTAGAAACATGTTAACAATGTGTTAAAACATGCTAGCAATGTGTTAAATCATGTTAGAAACATGTTAACAATGTGTTAAATCATGTTAGAAACATGTTAACAATGTGTTAAAACATGCTAGCAATGTGTTAAATCATGTGTTAAATCATGTTAGAAACATGTTAACAATGTGTTAAATCATGTGTTAAATCATGTTAGAAACATGTTAACAATGTGTTAAATCATGTTAGAAACATGTTAACAATGTGTTAAAACATGCTAGCAATGTGTTAAATCATGTGTTAAATCATGTTAGAAACATGCTAGCAATGTGTTAAATCATGTGTTAAATCATGTTAGAAACATGCTAACAATGTGTTAAATCATGTTAGAAACATGTTAACAATGTGTTAAAACATGCTAGCAATGTGTTAAATCATGTGTTAAATCATGTTAGAAACATGCTAACAATGTGTTAAAACATGCTAGCAATGTGTTAAATCATGTGTTAAATCATGTTAGAAACATGTTAACAATGTGTTAAAACATGCTAGCAATGTGTTAAATCATGTTAGAAACATGCTAACAATGTGTTAAAACATGCTAGCAATGTGTTAAATCATGTGTTAAATCATGTTAGAAACATGTTAACAATGTGTTAAAACATGTTAGCAATGTGTTAAATCATGTTAGAAACATGCTAACAATGTGTTAAATCATGTTAGAAACATGTTAACAATGTGTTAAATCATGTTAGAAACATGTTAGCAATGTGTTAAATCATGTGTTAAATCATGTGTTAAATCATGTTAGAAACATGTTAACAATGTGTTAAATCATGTTAGAAACATGTTAACAATGTGTTAAATCATGTGTTAAATCATGTTAGAAACATGTTAACAATGTGTTAAAACATGCTAGCAATGTGTTAAATCATGTGTTAAATCATGTTAGAAACATGCTAACAATGTGTTAAATCATGTTAGCAATGTGTTAAAACATGTTAGAAACATGCTAACAATGTGTTAAATCATGTTAGCAATGTGTTAAATCATGTTAGAAACATGCTAACAATGTGTTAAATCATGTTAGCAATGTGTTAAATCATGTTAGAAACATGCTAACAATGTGTTAAAACATGTTAGCAATGTGTTAAATCATGTTAGAAACATGCTAACAATGTGTTAAAACGTTAGCAATGTGTTAAATCATGTTCTCTTCAGGAAGAGACAGCAACGGACATACTCCCCCCTCATGATCAGCGGGTCACCAGTAGAGAGAGTGAGCAGCTTCAAGTACCTGGGAGTAAACATCTCCGAGGACCTGACCTGGACTGCTCACATTCAGACACAGGTGAAAAAAGCCAGGCAAAGACTGTACCACCTGCGCCAGCTGAGGAAATTCAGGGTTTCACCAGCTATCCTGAAAACTTTCTATTTAGGGCCGATAGAAAGCGTATTAACTCAGTGCATCACAGCGTGGTATGGGAACAGCACCAGTCATGACCGCAAAGCCCTGCAAAGAGTCGTGCGCTTATCCGAGCGTATCTCAGGGTCAGCTCTCCGTCTCTGCAGGACGTCTACACCAAACGCTGCAAAGGTAGAGCTACCAAGATCATCAAGGACTCTAATCACCCTGCAAACCCTCATTTCACGCTGCTGCCATCTGGTAAGCGCTTCCGAAGCCTGATGGCCAAAACTGAGAGACTCAGGAGGAGCTTCTTCCCCCAGGCCATCAGACTCCTGAACTCAAGTCACTTAACATCACGTGACTTCACGTCAGGATAAACATCGACATACTGACATTGCACTGCACTTTCTGTTCTCGTTGTTACTGTGTAACAACCTGTCATAAACCTGTTTGCACATTATACTCTTATACATTTGTTAACCACATATTTATAAGTCTACAGTTTACTCACTGCAAAGTCTACTTCAATTATTTTATTCCACTTTATCCTTATTTGTTACCTTTTTTTTTTTTTTCTCTTGACTTGATTATTTATAATTCTACAGATATAGACATATATATATATATAGATAGTACTTTTTTTTATATCCTATTTCTATTATAATTTCTTCCTTGTGTTTTTAACTGTGAATTTGCACTGTCCATGGAGCGGACCTGTTTACATTTCACTGCCGGTTGTATATTCTGTATATAACTGTGTATGTGACAAATAAAACTCTTGAATCTTGAATCTTGAATCTTGTTAAAAAATGCTAGCAATGTGTTAAATAATTTCAGAAACATGCAAACAAAATGCTAAAACATGCTAGCAATGTGTTAAATCATGCTAGAAACAATGCTAACAATGTGTTAAAACATGCTAACAATGCAAATGTTAAATCATGTTAGAAACATGCTAACAATGTGTTAAAAAATGCTAGCAATGTGTTAAATCATTTTAGAAACATGCAAACAAAATGCTAAAACATGCTAGCAATGTGTTAAATCATGCTAGCAATGTGTTAAATAATTTCAGAAACATGCAAACAATGTTAAAACATGCTAGCAATGTGTTAAATCATGTTAGAAACAATGCTAACAATGTGTTAAAACATGCTAACAATGTGTTAAATCATGTTAGAAACATGCTAACAATGTGTTAAAAATGCTAGCAATGTGTTAAATCATTTTAGAAACATGCAAACAAAATGCTAAAACATGCTAGCAATGTGTTAATCATCATGCTAGCAATGTGTTAAATCATTTTAGAAACATGCAAACAAAATGCTAGCAAAACATGTTAGCAATGTTAAATCATGTTAGAAACATGCTAACAATGTGTTAAAACATGCCAACAATGTTAAATTATTTTAGAAACATGCAAACAATGTTAAACATGCTAGCAAATGTGTTAAGTCATGTTAGAAAAATGCTAACAAAATGCTAAAACATGCTAGCAATGTGTTAAATCATGTTAGAAACATGCTAACAATGTGTTAAATAATTTTAGAAACATGCAAACAAAATGCTAAAACATGCTAGCAATGTGTTAAATCATGTTAGAAACATGCTAACAATGTGTTAAATGTTAAAATTTTAGAAACATGCAAACAAAATGTAAGTCATGTTAAAACAAAATGCTAAAACATATTAGCAATGTGTTAAATCATGTTAGAAACATGCTAACAATGTGTTAAAACATGTTAGAAACATGCTAACAATGTGTTAAAACATGCTAACAATGTGATAAATCATGTTAGAAACATGCTAACAATGTGTTAAAACATGCTAGCAATGTGTTAAACCATGTTAGAAACATGCCAACAATGTGTTAAAACATGCTAACAATGTGTTAAATCATTTTAGAAACATGCAAACAAAATGCTAAAACATGTTAGCAATGTGTTAAATCATGTTAGAAAAATGCTAACAATATACTAAAACATGCTAGCAAATGTGTTAAGTCATGTTAGAAACATGCTAACAAAATGCTAAAACATGCTAGCAATGTGTTAAATCATGTTAGAAAAATGCTAACAATGTGTTAAAACATGCTAGCAATGTGTTAAATCGTGTTAGAAATATGTTAAGAATGTGTTAAATCATGCTATATACATCATAATAGTGAAGAAAAGACTAGCACAACCTCCCTTTTACGATGACTTTAACTTAAACAGTTCGCTGAGAGTGAAAACTCGTTTCCGGACTGGTTTACATATGAACTCACCGGATGCGTGAGGAGCGTCAGTGCCTTCTGGGTTGGCCGGGGTGGGTTGGTTCGGATCAGCGGGTTGGCTGGACTCAGAACCATCCACAGGTTCAGTCGTTTGCTCTTGAACAGCCGGTTTCTTTGCCTGTTCTGGTTTGCTTGGGGGTGCGCTGCTTTTCTTATTCTTGATCAGTATTTTACCCATCAGCTCAGACGGACTCGGGATTGGATGACCCGGCTTGAGCTGAAAACCAAATCCGCAGAATATTACATTAGATATTGAGTAGAATCAGCTTGTAATATAGGTTTAATTGGTAACACTTTAATGCATTAACTAACAAGCAGTGCATTTGTTACAGATTTTTTCATATTTGTTGTTAAAGTTAGGTAATAAAAATTTAAGCTGTTCATTGTTAGTTCATGTCATTAAATATTAACAGATATAGAATTATATAGTAAATTAACATTAACTAACATGACATTTTTTCATTGCTAGTTCATGTTAACTAATGTTGTTAACTAATGCTAACAAATTTGCAACCTTGCTATAAAATTTTACTGGTTTATTTTAGTTAATCAAACTGGTCACCGTTTATTTCTATATTTTTTATTTAATTGAATTTATTATAACAAAAACATGTTGGCAACGTTGTATCATGCTAGAAACATGCTAGCAGCAATTTAAATCGTGATAGAAATAGGCTAAAACATGCTAGCAACTTGTTAAACATGTTAACAATGTGTTAAATCGTGATAGATACATGCTAGCAACGTATTAAAATGCTAATAATGTGTTAAATCATGCTAGAAACATGCTAACAACATGCAAAAAAATGCTAGCAATGTGTTAAATCATTCTGGAAACATGCTAACAACAATAATATTAACAAATGCCAGCAATGTTATGTTATGTTAGCAATGTGTTAACATATTAAATCATGCTAGCTACATGGTAATCATGCTAGCAACATACTAAATCATGTTAACAAAATGTTAAAACATGCTAACAATGTGTTAAATCTTATTAGAAACATGCTAACAATAAGCTAAATCATGTTAGAAACATGATAAATCATGATATCAACATATTAAATCATGCTAGCAATATGTCAGAAATGTGTTAAATAATGCTAGAAACATGTTAACAATGTGTCAAAACATGTTAGCAAAGTGTTAAATTGTGCTAGAAACATGCTATCAATGTATTAAATCATGTTAGTAATATGGTATATAATGCTAGAAATGTGCTAAATCATGCTAGCAACATATTTAATTATGCTAGCAACATAATTCATGCTAGCAACATACTAAATCATGTTAACAATGTGTTAAATCATGCTAGCAACGTGGTAATCATGCTAGCAACATACTAAATCATGTTAACAAAATGCTAAAACATGCTAAATCTGATTAGAAACACGCTAACAATAAGCTAAATCATGTTAGAAACATGATAAATCATGATATCAACATATTAAATCATGCTAGCAATATGTCAGAAATGTGTTAAATAATGCTAGAAACATGTTAACAATGTGTCAAAACATGTTAGAAAAGTGCTAAACTGTGCTAGAAACATGCTATCAATGTATTAAATCAGGTTAATAATGTGGTATATAATGCTAGAAATGTGCTAAATCATGCTAGCAACATATTTAATGATGCTAGCAACATAATTCATGCTAGCAACATACTAAATCATGTTAGCAATGTGTTAAATCATGTTAGTAATGTGGTATATAATGCTAGAAATGTGCTAAATCATGCTAGCAACATATTTAATTATGCTAGCAACATACTAAATCATGTTAGCAATGTATTAAATCATGTTAGTAATGTGGTATATAATGCTAGAAATGTGCTAAATCATGCTAGCAACATATTTAATTATGCTAGCAACATAATTCATGCTAGCAACATACTAAATCATGTTAGCAATGTGTTAAATCATGCTAGCAACGTGCTAAATATGTCAGAAGTGTTTGAACCCAACAAAACCATTTCCATATCTGAACTCACAGGATATTTGTCCAGTAAATCAACGAGCAGAGCGTCTCCAAAGATAGTTCTGCAGTAGTTTGCCATCTTCTCCTGCTGCTTCACTCTGGAACAAATACATGAACCACCTGAGCCTGTTTACATCACATCATCAATCTCACAGTACGAGAAGCAGAATGTGTTTATGAATCAAATGTTAAGGACGAGTCTTACGAATCAACATGGTTTTCAAATGAAAGCACAACAGGATACTTGGACGTTTTGAAGGCACTCTCGGCGATCGCTTCAATCACATCCTGTCATGAAGAAAGAACATAATTGGTAACACTTTATTTTAGGGTTCAAGTCTTGCTATTAAAGGTGCAGTGTGTAGTATGAGGATATATTGACAGAAATGCGATATAATATACATAACTATGTTTTCAGTGGTGTATTAAGACCTTATCATAATGAGCCATTATGTTTTTATTACCTTAGAATGAGGCGTTTCTATCTACACACACCGCGGGTCCCCTTACAGTGAAGTCGCCATTTTGCGCCGCCATGTTTCTACAGTGGCCCTAAAGGGACAAACTTCTCTACAGAGCGCTAGCTACTCTCTGCCATCTCAGACGACGACATTTTTGTCCTGTGTCGGCCACCATAGCTTCTCTATGTGCTTCGAAAGGGAAGGGTGAGCGGTGGGTGATTGCAACCTCACCGCTAGATGCCGCTAAAATTTACACAGTGCACCTTTAACTAGTGGTTTATTTGCATGCATATTGCAAATAATTGGCTGCAGGTTTCACCAAGTCAAATATAAGACTTTTTAAGACCATTATGAATTAAATTTAATATCACACAATAAAAAAAACGTACAAGAATCATAACATTACTTGCAAAGCAAATTAATTTATTCAAATTGAACAAAGTATTAGTAAACTTGCACTTCCTCATAGCTCAATCCCATATATATATATATATATACTGTTTTTTTTTTGTTTTTTTTGCTTTTTGTGATTTTTGTGAGATCAAAATGACTGATTTTGTTGTGTTCAGATTGTTCGCACAATTGTTCCAAAAATGTTTTTTATTTTTATTTATTTTTCATAATTAGGATGCCACATTTACTATGTCGTTATGTTAGAGATGCACAATAGTCACACATGGCAATAAAACAAAACAAAAAATAAGATGCATGTTGGTGCCATATGTAGTTGTAATACAGCAAACTATAGTTGGACTTGCGAAAGAAAGAACTACAACACCCCGGAATAAACACACACACACACACACACACACACACACACACTAAAGCGCTGCGGGAGCATTGCACTCGTGAAAATACTCAGCAAAATAGCTCCCTTGTCATGGTATATCATTTAACTATAGGCCTATATTAGTAATAAACCAAACGAGTTGAATTGTTACCGTATATTGTAATAGTATGTTTCTTCTGTGAGTTTCTTTACGTTTGCCGTTACGCTCATTTTATTTCTCCATGAAAGTTTCTCACTAACAGTCAGGCAGCGTGGGCTTCAACACTGATACCAGAAATACACTATCCATTATCTATCAGTGAATGTAATAAAATCAGAAGATTCATTCTTGTGATATGATGCTGCCATTTGTGTAAACTTGCATGAACCCATTTAAACTAGGCTGGTCAGACTGTAGTTCGACTGGATTCTGCCACCGCACTTCTCTCTGATGACGACGCAGTGACTGACGTTACAGCGGGGGGAATCTGTGGTTTTCCCATTGATAACAGTCACTGTGTCCGTCAGACTTGAGACATTTTCCCGGTAATGAGACCAAAAATATTTAAGACCCATTGAATCTGAATTTAAGACATTTTAAGACTTTTTAAAGCCTTTTTTTAAGAAAACCTTATTTAAGACATTTTAAGGACCCGCGGACACCCTGTGGCTGTTTATTAGTATAAAGCACATATTAATGCCTTATTCTGCATGACCATATTCTACATCCCTTAATTACATTATAATGAACCTCCACTGCACATCAGCAAGAGCTCTGATTGGAGGAACCGACCTTGAACAGGATCTCGGTTGTCATGGTGAATCCGTGGGTGATGATTGGCTCTTCATCTGGCGGTTTGCCCTTCCAGCAGTCGAGCTCCAGACAGCGGCAGCCGGCGAGGAGACACTGCCGATACATCTCCGGTGATGAGACGCCCGTCAGCTGCCCAGCTACAAAACATTTACTGTGTTTTATCTCTTTATATCAAACACTCTCGATTGAAGTGTTAACCCTCTGGGGTCTGAGGTGTTTTCTGGGCCCTGGAGGGGTTTTGACATGCCCTGACATTTGTGCTGATTTCTGTTACTTATGTTCATGGCTAAAGTCTGATTACACTGTATTCAGCACAAACTCTGCTACAATAATATGTAAGCAGCATGTATGTAAAAGTTTGTAGTTTTGAGGAAATTATGTTTATGTGTGGTAAGTGGATTTTTTAAGTCATTGAACTAAGGCCAATATCGCTGTTTAAGGACTACAACAAAAGGCTGGTAGGGACTACAACAAGCTTCTTCACGGGTAGTGACATCACTAACCCTAAAATTAACATAAACCCGCCCCTGGGAACATTTTGAGAAGAGGATGAGCTGTTGTAGTCGAGCACATTTGGGAGTCGCTCAAGCTGTCATCCGTCTTTCACATTTATTGATACAGTACGAACACAAATGCAACAGCATGTCATAAAGCAAGATGACAACATAAGTTATAACCGTAATTAAACGAAACTATCCCTGTTCTCTCTTCATCAGCAGATATTCTCTGACTCATCTCACAACAGTTCCCACACCAGCGGTTTATAGATTATCATGACAGAATATGCTAATCAATGACTGAAGATCGTTAACTCATAAATTCATCAACTATCCATTCAGGAACGTCCTGTCTCATTCTACATGTTGTCTCTTCTTCCTGAGTCTCTCCATCATTGTCCGACTCCGGTTTGAACTTAAAAGGCTGAACAGTTTCTGACATTTCTGACGAGCTCTTGAAGCTCCGCCCCTCTTCTTTAAAAGGGGGCCAGAGCAGCAGCTCATTTGCATTTAAAGGGACACACACAAAAACGTTACATTTTAACATGCTATAAAAGATGATCTATGGGGTATTTTGAGCTAAAACTTCACATACACATTCTGGGGACATCAGAGGCTTATCTTCTTGTAAAAAGCGTCATTATAGGACCCTTTAAACATTTAGCAATAAAACGTTGCCTATATATTTTACATTTCAAAATGTTTACTGTCAGATTTTTGTCTGGCAATAGTTCAACTAGTAAAATGTGCACAAGTTTATGTAACAATAACACGTTAACTAATGTAAGTGAGAATAAATGACTTACTCATCAGAAATGATAGATTTCTGCTCAATCTATCTATCTATTCTGAAGTAAATTCAAGGTTTATTCCTCACAGTGCATCTTCTTACAAACTCAGTGAAAAGTAGATGAACCTGATGAAGCTTGATGGTTTATTTATCGAGATGATAGGGGCGTTTACAGGTTTGCGTAGTTCAAATGGACAATTATCATGTGGGTGTGGCCAAATTACAAATAATGAGCAGAGACGTGTGAAACTGTGCCTCTCGTTGGTTTCAAAAGGATTACACAAACAGAGAATATTTGTTTTCGATGGCTTACTTCATGTAAAAGTAGATACTTTACGCTTTCTAAACAAATCTCTCTCATGTTTATGTGCCAAGTAATCGTGAAGTTTTGGTTCCTTTTTGTGCCGCGTTTCAGAAAGAAGTTCACAGAGACTGAGACGGCAGAAAGTGCACAGTTTATTTTCATTATTATACAAAAGCACAAACTGTTGTTGTTATTGTGAGTGTGCACAAATAAAAGTAGACCCTTTACTGTTTCGAATGAAGTATTCTGTACGACAGCGTATTTCGCCGTTATCAGGAAAAATGCAAGTGAACACGCCAACACCTCCACCGACCCCAGAAGGGATAATTTAGGGTATAATTCAAAAAGCATACAGATGAAAGGAGAGTGGCGTTACCTGTGAGATAGGTGTTGTGCGAGGATTTGATGAAGTAATGCGGGAGAGGTTGGGTCATGTCGTGGCTCTGGGCCAGTTTGTCTGGCTTCACCACTGATGTTTCAGATCCCATCAGATAAAACATCAAACCTTCTGGAGAAATCTGACCTGCAGCAGGAGAACATTATGTTAGGAGGGCCTTTATATTCATACAGCCTCAAAAATACTATTAATATAGATAGAATATAGATAACATATCAAATGTTGAAAGTGAGACATTTTGAAATGTCATGCCAAATATTGGCTCATTTTGGATTTCATGAGAGCTACACATTCCAAAAAAGTTGGGACAGGGAGCAATAAGAGGCCGGAAAAGTTAAATGCACATATAAGGAACAGCTGGAGGACCAATCTGCAACTTATTAGGTCAATTGGCAACATGATTGGGTATAAAAAGAGCCTCTCAGAGTGGCAGTGTCTCTCAGAAGTCAAGATGGGCAGAGGATCACCAATTCCCCCAATGCTGCGGCCAAACATACTGGAGCAATATCAGAAAGGAGTTTCTCAGAGAAACACTGCAAAGAGTTTGAAGTTCTCATCATCTACAGTGCATAATATCATCCAAAGATTCAGAGAATCTGGAACAATCTCTGTGCGTAAGGGTCAAGGCCGGAAAACCATACTGGATGCCCGTGATCTCCGGCCCTTAGACGGCACTGCATCATATACAGGAATGCTACTGTAATGGAAATCACAACATGGGCTCAGGAATACTTCCAGAAAACATTGTTGGTGAACACAATCCACCGTGCCATTCGCCGCTGCCGGCTAAAACTCTACAGGTCAAAAAAGAAGCCATATCTAAACATGATCCAGAAGCGCAGGCGTTTTCTCTGGGCCAAGGCTCATTTAAAATGGACTGTGGCAAAGTGGAAAACTGTTCTGTGGTCAGACCAATCAAAATTTGAAGTTCTTTTTGGAAAACTGGGACGCCATGTCATCCGGACTAAAGAGGACAAGGACAACCCAAGTTGTTCTCAGCGCCAGTTCAGAAGCCTGCATCTCTGATGGGATGGGGTTCATGAGTGCGTGTGGCATGGGCAGCTTACACATCTGGAAAGGCACCATCAATGCTGAAAGGGATATCCAAGTTCTAGAACAACATATGCTCCCATCCAGACGGCGTCGTCTCTTTCAGGGAAGACCTTGCATTTTCCAACATGACAATGCCAGACCACACACTGCATCAATTACAACATCATGGCTGCGTAGAAGGAGGATCCGGGGACTGAAATGGCCAGCCTGCAGTCCAGATCTTTCACCATAGAAAACATTTGAGCATCATAAAGAGGAAGATGCCACAAAGAAGACCTAAGACAGTTGAGCAACTAGAAGCCTGTATTAGACAAGAATGGGACAACATTCCTATTCCTAAACTTGAGCAGCTTGTCTCCTCAGTCCCCAGACGTTTGCAGACTGTTAGAAAAAGAAGAGGGGATGCCATGAAATTTAAAATCAACTTATTTTTCCTTTAAAATTATACATTTTCTCAGTTTAAACATTTGATATGTCACCTATGTTGAAATTTTGAAACTTCCACATCATTGCATTCTGTTTTTATTCACAGTTTGTACAGTGTGCCAACTTTTTGGGAATCGGTTTGTATATTATCTGAAAACAAGCCTTATCTCATGCAGTTTTGCCTCTCAGTAGAGTTATTAACTAAAACTAGACTTACAAAAATTAATAAAAATGACAAAAAATAAACTAAAATTAAAATCAAAATATTGAAAATATTTTCAATACTTTTAACAATAAAAGCTAAGTCAAAACATGAACAAAAATATAAATAATACTAAAATAACACTGCTTTAATTCATCTTGAATGTTTAGATATTTTTTAATGGAGAAAATGGAAAAGCCCATAATGATCCATCATTAATCTGTTAATCATTAATCAACAGTTAATTGTATTACTAGCACTTCTCATGTTTCTTGCCTCTAAGATGAATTGCTTGCTGTATTCCTAAGTAAGTTGCTTTGGATAAAAGCGTCTGCTAAATGAATGAATCTGAATATTGAGCCTTCTGAACACTCACCGCGGCTGGCGTTGGACGAGCTGGGCTCGTATTTCTCAATGAGATTCTTCACCTGCTCGATTCGGATGAGTGGAAACAGCTCCTCGTTGAGGCGAGAGTCTCGCTGTTTCTCGTTCAGGAACTTCGTCATCATCTCCTTCGTCATGAAACCCTTGCCCTTGGTGCTATGGATGTCATAATCAAACAATGATGAATAATAATAATGAAGTCGAGGTCACATTATCAGCAGCAGGTGGAGAGTTTTTACTCACAAGGATGTGAAGATTTCATTGATTTCAGGCCTGGGACACAGATTCAGCATGAAGGTCTTGAACGCCGCTTCAGTGAACACATCCGCCTTAATGCTGTCGAACTGACAACACAAAACATCTTAAACACTGCATAAAGTTTTATACTGTCACACACACACACACACACACACACACACACACACACACACACACACACACACACACACACACACACACACACACACACACTACCCTTAACCCTACCCATCACACACACACACACACACACAAACATTCACATTCATAAAACACACACACATTCATAAACACACATACACACACACACACACACACATACATTCACATTCATAAAAACACACACACGTTGGTGCAACTAAATTATGGGGACATTCCATAGGCGTAATGGTTTTTGTACCGTACAAACCATATTTTCTATCCCCCTACACTGCCCCTACCCCTACACACACCTACACACACACACACACACACACACACACACACACACACACACACACACACACACACACACACACACACACACACACACACACACAACCCCTAAACCTACCCATCACACACACACACACACACACACACACACACACACACACACACACACACACACACACACACACACACACACACACACACACTACCCCTAAACCTACCCATCTCACACACACACACACTACCCCTACCCCTAAACCTACCCATCTCACACACACACACACACACACACACACACACTACCCCTACCCCTAAACCTACCCATCTCACACACACACACACACACACACACACACTCATAACAAACAAAAAACACACACCTTTCCCTTCGGGAGGTTTGCCGCTACCAGAGCAGCTTCCACTCTTTTCTTGTCTGCAGGAAACATCTTAAAGAAACTGAGATGAAAGACTAAGATCATTATGAGTTCACATAGAAATATTAGCCTGATATGACAAGTGTCTTTAAAGCCATTAGCACATTTCAACAAGACAAACAGACATCCTGCTGTACACTTCAGAAACAACTGGGTTCAGTAAGAGTTTTTAATGTTTCGAAAGAAGTCTCTTTTGCTCACCACGGCTGCATTTATTTAATCAAAAATACAGTAAAAACAGTCAAAATGTGAAATATTATAATAATTTAAAACAGCTGTTTTCTATGTGAATATATGCTAAAATGTAATTTATTCCTGTGATTAAAGCTGAATTTTCAGCATCATTACTCCAGTCTGCAGTGTCACATGATCCTTCAGAAATCATTCTCATATGATGATTTGATCATATCGAAAGTTTTAAAGAACAGCATTTATTTTTATTGGCAACCTTAATGAATAAAAAGTCTTAATTTCTTTTAAAATCTTACTGACTCCAAACTTTTGTTATACAATATAATATATATATATATATTTTTTTTTTTTTTGTTGTACTTTTTAACTGGGATTTTTCCGTCTTTGTTGGTCTGCAACAAGAGGCGCACATACCTACAGAGAAGACAGAATGAATGAAACATCATGTAATAATTATCAAGAGTCTATTGGGAATATAATTCAGTATTTGTGTCAGATCCTCACACTTTCTCCAGGTAGAGCTGTCTGCAGCCGTTGGCTCTCAGTGTGTTATATGCGATAGCCAGGATGTCGTCAGCCCACATCTGTGCCAGAATCAAACCGAGGTTAGATCCGAAAAACATGATTTGAGTTCCTTAATATGACCCTGGGCATTGCTTTCCTGTTTCTGAATGGTTGTTATCATGCATTTTGACATTTAATACTTTATTTGATTAAATCAAACCCAGCCTGCGTTTTTTTCAGATGTGTTTATGAATTCCTCCACCAGGGGGCGTGTCATAAACCTCAGCGCTTGGCCTTTGAGGCACACAGAAATAACACAATTGATCTGCACTGCAGCTTATTAGTGGCAGGATATGAAAATCATAAACTCATAAACCCCATTTCCGAACCACAAAGACCAGCGGCTGCTTTGAATGGAACATTAGTCCTCATAAATGTGTGGCATAAATTCATCGGCACTCCAAAGACTGAAAACATGAGTCTGAGATCATTATGAGTCTATCTATCTATCTATCTATCTATCTATCTATCTATCTATCTATCTATCTATCTATCTATCTATCTATCTATCTATCTATCTATCTATCTATCTATCTATCTATCTATCTATCTATCTATCTATCTATCTATCTATCTATCTATCTATCTATCCATCCATCCATCCATCCATCCATCCATCCATCCATCCATCCATCCATCCATCCATCCATCCATCCATCCATCCATCCATCCATAGTTAACAGGGATGTGTTAAAGTATGTCAAAAAAAAAAAAAAAAAGTATGATACCTGGGCCACTTCTTTTGAGGCAAAGAAGTTGTGAAAGGTGAGGTTGACGGTGTCGGTGCCTGTTACGATGGTCAGCACTTTGGCCAGATGATGGCTGTCAGGAAAATCCATGTTGAAGACATTACGAACCTTTTGATGCTGAAAGAGTAAAACAATCATAAGACATTACTTAAGAAAATAAAAAGTTGTCTAAAAAGTACCTGCATACTTAAAGGGTTAGTTCACCCCAAAATGAGAATTCTGTCATTAATTACACTTTGATGCTCAAACGTGATGCGTAACACGAGAATGAACCTCATTGGTTCTCGCTGAAGCTCAAACGTGATGCGTAACACGAGAATGATCCTCATTGGTTCTCGCCGAAGCTCAAACGTGCTGCGTAACACGAGAATGAACCTCATTGGTTCTCGCTGAAGCGCAAACGTGATGCGTAACACGAGAATGAACCTCACTGGTTCTCGCTGAAGCGCAAACGTGATGCGCGTAACACGAGAATGAACCTCATTGGTTCTCGCTGAAGCGCAAACGTGATGCGTAACACGAGAATGAACCTCATTGGTTCTCGCTGAAGCTCAAACGTGCTGCGTAACACGAGAATGAACCTCATTGGTTCTCGCTGAAGCTCAAACGTGATGCGTAACACGAGAATGAACCTCATTGGTTCTCGCTGAAGCTCAAACGTGATGCGTAACACGAGAATGAGCCTCATTGGTTCTCGCTGAAGCTCAAACGTGATGCGTAACACGAGAATGAACCTCATTGGTTCTCGCTGAAGCTCAAACGTGATGCGTAACACGAGAATGAACCTCATTGGTTCTCGCTGAAGCTCAAACGTGATGTGTAACGACATGAACCTCATTGGTTCTCGCTGAAGCTCAAACGTGATGCGCGCTAGAATGAACCTCATTGGTTCTCGCTGAAGCTCAAGCGTGATGCGTAAACACGAGAATGAACCTCATTGGTTCTCGCTGAAGCTCAAACGTGATGCGTAACACGAGAATGAGCCTCATTGGTTCTTGCTGAAGCTCAAACGTGCTGTGTAACACGAGAATGATCCTCATTGGTTCTCACCGAAGCTCAAACGTGATGTGTAACACATCTTTCCTGTAGCTCAAACAATAAGAGTGTGGCGCTAGCCATGCCAAGGTCATGGGTTCGATTCCCAGGGAAAGCAAGAACTGACAAAATGTAAAAATGTGTACTTTGAATGCAATGTAAGTCGCTTTGGATAAAAGCGTCTGCCAAATGCATAAATCTAAATGTAACACGAGAATGAACCTCATTGGTTCTCGCTGAAGCTCAAACGTGATGCGTAACACGAGAATGAGCCTCATTGGTTCTCGCTGAAGCTCAAACGTGATGCGTAACATGAGAATGATCCTCATTGGTTCTCACCGAAGCTCAAACGTGATGCGTAACACGAGAATGAACCTCATTGGTTCTCGCTGAAGCTCAAACATGATGCGTAACACGAGAATGATCCTCATTGGTTCTCGCCGAAGCTCAAACGTGCTGCGTAACACGAGAATGAACCTCATTGGTTCTCGCTGAAGCGCAAACGTGCTGCGTAACACGAGAATGAACCTCATTGGTTCTCGCTGAAGCTCAAACATGATGCGTAACACGAGAATGACCCTCATTGGTTCTTGCGGAAGCTCAAACGTGATGCGTAACACGAGAATGATCCTCATTGGTTCTCGCTGAAGCTCAAACGTGCTGCGTAACACGAGAATGATCCTCATTGGTTCTCGCCGAAGCTCAAACTGCTGCGTAACACGAGAATGAACCTCATTGGTTCTCGCTGAAGCGCAAACGTGCTGCGTAACATGAGAATGATCCTCATTGGTTCTCGCTGAAGCTCAAACGTGCTGCGTAACACGAGAATGATCCTCATTGGTTCTCACCGAAGCTCAAACGTGATGTGTAACACATCTTTCCTGTAGCTCAAACAATAAGAGTGTGGCGCTAGCCATGCCAAGGTCATGGGTTCGATTCCCAGGGAAAGCAAGAACTGACAAAATGTAAAAATGTGTACTTTGAATGCAATGTAAGTTGCTTTGGATAAAAGCGTCTGCCAAATGCATAAATCTAAATGTAACACGAGAATGAACCTCATTGGTTCTCGCTGAAGCTCAAACGTGATGCGTAACACGAGAATGAACCTCATTGGTTCCCGCTGAAGCTCAAATGTGATGCGTAACACGAGAATACTTCTGTTTACCACCACTGATGT
>CM031959.1:40998938-41011438 GCA_018749465.1 Paracanthobrama guichenoti | reverse complement strand
TAGCAATTTGGAAACTACATAAAATAATTTTTTATGGTTTTAGTTTTAATGAAATAACACTGGAACAGATGATATCATAACACTTGCATCATATGCATATGATCGTTTATTTTAAAGAAGCATCAGAAGCCGTCCTCATTTGATATCAAATATTCATTGCACATTTATGAATGATTAATTATTTAACAAAAGCTCTAGTGGTAACATTTCTATAAGACAGTAATTATGTGGATGAATATTATATCATGAATATTAAATATTACATTTTATTAGGATAGTATTAGACCATATGATATATTATTAATCTGCATTAGGGTTGTGCCAATGGCTGACCGACATCACGATGGAGATGCCACGCCACCCGTTGAGAGTCTTGCGAGTGCGACACACACTAATCCTAGTCTCTTCTATAGTTAACCTATACATTTTGCAGGGATTGAAAATACCGTGTCAGGGAGGCTACACAAATATTGATCTTGACATTGTTTTACTGTAAACATCGTCGACTGCCAATTTAGGGGACATCGCCCAACCCTAATCTGCATGTTATTTGGAACAAAATGAGAATTATTTGAACTTGCATGAATGTTTTTTGATTGACAGCTCACATGTGTTACACACACACACACACACACACACACACACACACACACACACACACACACACACACACACACACACACACACACACACACACACAATATTATATCAATCAATATATCAATATTAAATATAGGTCTAATACAAACCCGATTCCAAAAAAGTTGGGACACTGTACAAACTGTGAATAAAAACAGAATGCAATGATGTGGAAGTTTCACATTTCAATATTTTATTCAGAACACAACATAGGTGACATATCAAATGTTTAAACTGAGAAAATGTATCATTTTAAGGGAAAAATAAGTTGATTTTAAATTGCATGGCATCAACACATCTCAAAAAAGTTGGGACAAGGCCATGTTTCCCACTGTGTGGCATCCCCTCTTCTTTTTCTAACAGTCTGCAAACGTCTGGGCACTGAGGAGACAAGCTGCTCAAGTTTAGGAATAGGAATGTTGTCCCATTCTTGTCTAATACAGGCTTCTAGTTGCTCAACTGTCTTAGGTCTTCTTTGTGGCATCTTCCTCTTTATGATGCTCAAATGTTTTCTATGGTGAAAGATCTGGACTGCAGGCTGGCCATTTCAGTCCCCGGATCCTTCTTCTACACAGCCATGATGTTGTAATTGATGCAGTGTGTGGTCTGGCATTGTCATGTTGGAAAATGCAAGGTCTTCCCTGAAAGAGACGACGTCTGGATGGGAGCATATGTTGTTCTAGAACTTGGATATCCCTTTCAGCATTGATGGTGCCTTTCCAGATGTGTAAGCTGCCCATGCCACACGCACTCATGAACCCCATCCCATCAGAGATGCAGGCTTCTGAACTGAGCGCTGACAACAACTTGGGTTGTCCTTGTCCTCTTTAGTCCGGATGACATGGCGTCCCAGTTTTCCAAAAGAACTTCAAATTTTGATTGGTCTGACCACAGAACAGTTTTCCACTTTGCCACAGTCCATTTTAAATGAGCCTTGGCCCAGAGAAAACGCCCGCGCTTCTGGATCATGTTTAGATATGGCTTCTTTTTTGACCTGTAGAGTTTTAGCCGGCAGCGCGAATGGCACGGTGGATTGTGTTCACCGACAATGTTTTCTGGAAGTATTCCTGAGCCCATGTTGTGATTTCCATTACAGTAGCATTCCTGTATGTGATGCAGTGCCGTCTAAGGGCCGGAGATCACGGGCATCCAGTATGGTTTTCCGGCCTTGACCCTTACGCACAGAGATTGTTCCAGATTCTCTGAATCTTTGGATGATATTATGCACTGTAGATGATGAGAACTTCAAACTCTTTGCAGTGTTTCTCTGAGAAACTCCTTTCTGATATTGCTCCAGTATGTTTGGCCGCAGCATTGGGGGAATTGGTGATCCTCTGCCCATCTTGACTTCTGAGAGACACTGCCACTCTGAGAGGCTCTTTTTATACCCAATCATGTTGCCAATTGACCTAATAAGTTGCAGATTGGTCCTCCAGCTGTTCCTTATATGTACATTTAACTTCTCCGGCCTCTTATTGCTCCCTGTCCCAACTTTTTTGGAATGTGTAGCTCTCATGAAATCCAAAATGAGCCAATATTTGGCATGACATTTCAAAATGTCTCACTTTCAACATTTGATATGTTATCTATATTCTATTGTGAATAAAATATAAGTTTATGAGATTTGTAAATTATTGCATTCCTTTTTTATTCACAATTTCTACAGTGTCCCAACTTTTTTGGAATTGGGTTTGTACAGTGTGTTCTAATTCATAAAAAAAACTATATATCTTCTAATTATTTATAATAGTGATTATATTATTATATAATATAATATTATTTATAATAATAATAATAATGTATCCTGTTATTTATATCTAACATAAAAGTTTGTGTATTGTATGTCAATATTTGTGTGTGTGTGTGTGTATTATATATGTATATATATACACATACAGTGGGTACGGAAAGTATTCACACCCCCTTACATTTTTCACTCTTTGTTATATTGCAGCCATTTGCTAAAATCATTTAAGTTAATTTTTTTTCATTAATGTACACACAGCACCCCATATTGACAGAAAAACATTAATAAATTTTTTTTTATTAAAATATGATTTATTAAAAAGAATGACTGAAATATCACATGGTCCTAAGTATTCAGACCCTTTGCTGTGACACTCATATATTTAACTCAGGTGCTGTCCATTTCTTCTGATCATCCTTGAGATGGTTCTACACATTCATTTGAGTCCAGCTGTGTTTGATTATACTGATTAGGAAAGCCACACACCTGTCTATATAAGACCTTACAGCTCACAGTGCATGTCAGAGCAAATGACCATCATGAGGTCAAAGGAACTGCCTGAAGAGCTCAGAGACAGAATTGTTGTGTCCCTCAAACTCGTTGTTGTGCTCCTCAAACCGTTCCTGAAGCATTTGTGCTTTGTGTCAGGAGCATTATCCTGCTGGAAGAGCCACAGCCACCAGGGAATACCGTTTCCATGAAAGGGTGCACATGGTCTGCAACAATGCTTAGGTAGGTGGTACGTGTCAAAGTAACATCCACATGGATGGCAGGACCCAAGGTTTCCCAGCAGAACATTGCCCAAAGCATCACACTGCCTCCGCCGGCTTGCCTTCTTCCCATAGTGCATCCTGGTGCCATGTGTTCCCCAAGGAAGCCACGCACACGCACCCGGCCATCCACGTGATGTAAAAGAACACGTGATTCCTCAGACCAGGCCACCTTCTTCCATTGCTCCGTGGTCCAGTTCTGATGCTCACGTGCCACTGTTGGTGCTTTTGGCGGTGGACAGGGGTCAGCATGGGCACCCTGACTGGTCAGCGGCTATGCCGCCCCATACTCAACAAACTGAGATGCTCTGTGTATTCTGACACCTTTCTATCAGAACCAGCATTAACTTCTTGAGCAGTTTGAGCTCCAGTAGCTCGTCTGTTTGATCGGACCACACGGGCCAGCCTTCGCTCCCCACGTGCATCAATGAGCCTTGGCCGCCCATGACCCTGTGGCCGGGTCACCACTGTTCCTTCCTTGGAGCACTTTTGATAGATCCTGACCACTGCAGACCGGGAACACCCCACAAGAGCTGCAGTGTTGGAGATGCTCTGACCCAGTCGTCTAGCCATCACAATCTGGCCCTTGTCAAACTCGCTCAAATCCTTACGCTTGCCCATTTTTCCTGCTTCTAACACATCAACTTTGAGGACAAAATGTTCACTTGCTGCCTAATATATCCCACCCACTAACAGGAGCCGTGATGAAGAGATCATCAGTGTTATTCACTTCACCTGTCATGTTTATGACTGTACTGTAATTTACATTAATGCATATAGGCTGTTACAGTTAAAATATATGTTATATTATAATATTGTCTAAAACCAGTTGACTCACATTTGAAGCACATTTAGGTCAAAACATAGGCTATTTATTTATTTTTTTTATGCATTTTGCTTAAAGTTATTATAAAGTGTTACCAGATCTTGGCTGAACTGATGAGCATCATGTTCATGTGTTTTCTCTTCAGTCTCTGCTGCTCCTTTAAGAGTCTCCTCCTCCTCCTCTCCTGTATTTTTAGCTGATGAAGCCTCTTCTTCAGTAGAATACACACACACACACACACACACACACACACACACACACACACATACAGTATGATCCGTCTCATCATGTTCAAGCCTCACTAATCCATCCCATGATATTTGGATCAGAATCATCTCTGCCTTTGGGGAAAAAGCTGCTCTGGATGCTGGAAAACACCAGACGCATCAGGAGCAGCATCAACATCCACATCGAGGTGCAACATGATCCTGATGGATTCCTGAGCGCCATGGACGAAAGTGCATCGATTTAACCGCGAATCAAAGGGGTTTAACGGTTCTGATCATCGACATCCTCCAAGACGGACTGGACCGTGGAGCATCGAGGAAAAAACCGCGTCAATCGGGAAAACATGCCCAACATGGAGAGGGGCAAACCGGCCACATACACGGGCGACAAGAAGGCAAAGATGGCTGCAAAGACCAATAAGAAGTGGGTCAGACTGGCCACCGTGTTCGCCTATGTTTTGTCCGTGTCTCTGGCTGCGATCATCCTGGCCATCTACTACAGCCTCATATGGAAACCGAATACAAATTCAAAATCTCCTCCCGGCAACAGCACCGCGAACATCACCGGGACGCAAAGCAACAGCAGCGCGCCGGTGGATCTGATCCATTTAAACTCCACCAGCCCCAACCGGACAGCAAGGTCGCTTTCCAAAAGCGCGCAGTCCCAGTCCGGGGATTTCTATCGATACACAATGCCCACAGAGAGCTCGGACAGTCAGACACAGTCCTCGCGGAGAGATCACCAGCCTCTCGCCGGTGAAGACGCGCAGCCGGACATGCGCTGGGAGCGTGCAACGCCTGTCGAGGACGATTCCAGACGGCAAACACAAACTCAGTTAGTGTCTGATACCGAGAACGAGCACAGAAAGAACTGAGCGAGAGCTCGAGACTCAGAGATGATGGACAGGAGGCCGAGAGGACGCGCACGGACACAAACGCATATAGCAGTTCATATATAATCTGTCCTTTTCGTTTCGCCTTAATACTCGGCATCTCCTTGGTGGACGTTTGCAGGCTTTAACTTTATATCTTCGGAGCGTATAGTCCAAAAATCACCGGCTGGCCTGTCATTACTGTATAGGAAACAATCATCCGAACCGAAGACTGTCCATTGCGCGCAATGCCTTGATTTGAACAGCCATGTTTGGGGGAGTCGGGGAGGGTTCAAGCTTTTACAATAACATTAAAAGCTTGCATGAATTACCTGTTAACAAGTTAATCAGGATTCTTATGTTAGAGGAACCTGTGTCGATGCTCAGGTATGTGCAGATATCCATGTAAATGTACTGTTTAGTAATGTACATACATGCACTAGATCATTTTTACAGCAAATAATGTACCATAGGTGTAGAATATACATCACCGGATGGTCAATAAACTCCCTTGTACAAGCACAAACACTCATTTCATTCATTACGGATGCATGCATGCACTTCTGTTCTATAAGCAAAACTGCATCAATCACTTTGACTGGATTAGAACTCCCATAATGAAATTACTATTTGAGCGTTTAATCCTGCATCATCAGATATTAAAATCAATGTGTTTGGTTGACCTTTGAGCGGATACGACCAGAACTAGTGCATGATTCATATTCATAAGAGAGCTTGGTTCAGGTCAAAATCAGGGTCATGTTAATGGCCACAACAACACATCTTCAGTCTCTAGTGTCTTCTCAGTCTCATCCGTCTGTTTATCACTGCTCTCTAACGCCAGTGCTCGATCAGAGTCTCATCCATTGATCCGTGCATGTTCAGCAGAGCTTCTTCCTCTCTCTACAGTGCAGGTTTATTGATTGACTTACAGTTCTGGAGTTAAAAGCAGGCATTACACAATCCTGCTCTATTTTCAGCGGCGGCTCGCTGACCTGTTACAGCACATGCTGGAAAATATGTGGAGTACCAAATCCACATTTATACTGTGCATCTTCTGGAAAACACCTGTGCAAAACTATAACCAGCATAATGAGATGCTAAGATGGGTTTTTAGTGTGTCGATTGATAATCATATTGCCGAAATAATATATGCTTAAGTGCGAACTGAATGCAATGACACTCAATTGCATGTTATTTGCAATTAAATGAGAATGCATATGCATAATTATTTTAACTTTTTTACATACTCAAGTACATCTTTCACTAGTATAATTGTCTTAAAGTTTACTGCTGAACGTACCGACAAGCATTTATGCTAAATTAAAATATACTTGTATGTCATGTATTTAAATATATTTACAATCACATGTTTGCAATGAAGTTGCAATTTAAAACCTTTAAATGTAATATCGAATGTGCTTTAGTATTAAAATCAGCACATCAAAATAAGTGTACTTCATTATTAAAACAATTTAAAATGTGCATTAAATTAAAACTTGTAAAAGTAGACTTAAGTGTGTTAACTCGCACGCTTTTTTTTTTTTATTTTATTTTTTTATTAAACAATTGTACTATATTTTAGTTCAATAATATTTTATATTTAATATTTTGGCATTTTATGGTACTAAATTATATTTATGCAGTAGTTCTAATGCATTTATTCACTTTTTGAGCATTTCCAAACCGTTTATAACAAATGAGTGTATATTTGAACTGTAACAACCTATATGCATTAATGTAAATTACATTCATAAACTGTTAAATCTTGAATGTTTTGGAGCACAGACTGAAGTTTGGTCTCTTTTTAAAGATGACACAAAGCAGATTATTGCTGGAGTGAAAAAAAAGTTTAAAAACATGAACTTGAAAAAAAGTTATACAATTTTACATTTATTGTTGTGAAAATGCACACAAATACAATTTTTATATGCAATTTATTTTCCAAAACACATTTTATACTAAAACTGAGAAAATATAATAATTCTCAAGTTGTGTTCCAAATTTGAGGTTGATATCTCAAAAAATGAGCTTTCAGTCAGATTTGGTTTGTGCGCAGTACCAAACGCTTCCACTAGGCGATATCTGGCTCCCATTCATTTCCAACGGGCTCATTTTTGACCGCGAACAATACAAGTGTGACTATTATTTTCAGGACCATTTAACCTTTTCAAATCAAGTCCATGATTTTTTTTTTTTTTTTGTTGTGTTCACACAGCCAAAACCTTTACCAACTTTCGTATCATTCCAATGAAGTAAAAATTCAGAAAGAAAAAAAAAAGACGTAAACTTTTTGGTCAAAAGTGATTGAACAGCACCAGGGGGTTAAGAAACTCTAAGTACACTTTTATTTAAGTAATATTATATTGCAAGTACAGTTTTTGGTAACACTTTATTTTGAGGTGACGTAGTTACACGTTACTACATAATAATAACAGCAGTAAATTAACCCTGAACCCTACCTCTACAGTAATTAATATTACTCAGTACTTATCTGAGTAAGCACAAAATTAAGCACAAAAGCAAAATTTTTAAATGTATACAAGTGCACGTTCAATATAGTTAAGTGCACTTCTTTTCACAAGGTTTGCTTATTCTCCCAACTGTACAATGTCTAAGATACTCTGAGCTCTTTGTTCAAATCATTAACCACATAATAGTCATCATAATACTGGTGTTTAATTTAAAAACCTCCAGATCTGTTGATTCAGTGATGTAACTCAAATCTGCTTCCTGTAAACAAGATGTTTTGGACGCTTTCTTTGATTCATCCTGTGACTGAAGACAATTGATTCAGCAGCTCTGGGTACAAATCAATGTTGACTAGTTAAAATGTTAAAACTGGACGTTCAAGTGTGCAAGACTCCCTTGAGATTCAATTATCAGAATTGTTTACCAAGTCAGTCCTCACTGCTGCTGATAGTCATGTGATGAAATCTCCAGCACTACTGAAGCTGAGTGAGTGCGTAAAACGGGTGGAAACATCCCTCAGATGCACAATGAGCCACATCTAGAGACTAGACTTTTTTTATTTGAGAACATCCTAGCAACCATATAGCATCATTGACAGTGTGTTTTGCGTGGACAATCACCATGCACGTTCTTCAATTTTTATATCTCTAGTAAGTCTTAATCAAAATTACTTTTTATTAGATTTCAAATGTGCATGCTACTCAAAAATAATCGCACATGCATATCAATTGAAATCGAAGATGGCGTTTAAAGATTTAACAGCATGCAAGTTAAATCAGTGGTTCTCAACTAAGGGTTTGTTCAACGCAAATAATAAAACACATCTAACCTTAAAATTATGTACAGCTGGTTAACCAAATAAATCAACTGTTAAAAGTCATGTGTCCAGTCAAATTCTATAATATTTCCTAATACTAATACAATATTAATCCAATGTTTGTTCCATGTTCTTTGTGCATTCATAAAGTTGTTGTTATTAATATTGCATATTTGGCTCAAGCAGTTCATGCCACTATTAATAAACCTCCTGTTTGATTTTAAGAACGTTTATGATACTTTTGTATGATAGAAAATGTTGTGTTTGGTCTGCATCCTGAAGCAAAATCCTTTGAGAACCAGTAAAAGCTTGTGCTTGAAAAGCAAGTGGAGGATTATGTTATAGGCTCATAATGGGCTTTTCAATTATCATCAGTCCGACCGGACAGAAATGCATTATTAATCAAGCCGAGAGCCCAGTGCTACTGAAGAGCGCTGTAACCCAACCCATCTATTACTGAGCCTCATTTCCCGTCAGTGATCGGGACCGGCGTCACGGGCGTCTGAGTTCACAGCTGCAGGTGCACATGACATAATCGAATGTGTGCCGAGAGACCTGGGAGCCATTTTCCACCGCACTGCAGCACGATCACTGCCAGGAGACGAGGAAAGACTCGCGGCAGGACGAGGCCAAATCTGCACTTATTTCTGGCACTGGAACTAAGTGGATTTTGCTAGGCTTTTTGTCCCATTTCTAGAATAACTGGTGGGATAAGCACCACAGCCTCTTTATAGGCCTTTAAAGGGATAGTTCATCCAAAAATGACAATTCTGTCATTCTGTCTCGCCCTCATGTCTTACAAATATTTTGTCCCTCCATTGACAGCTACCACTTTGACGCTTCAAAAAGTTCATAAAGAGATCGTAAAACTAATCCATATGAACTGAGTAGTGTAGTCCAAATTTTATGAAGCGACACGATCTCTTTATATGATAGTGTTACGCATCAAGTTTGAGCTTCAGCGAGAACCAATGAGGTTCATTCTCATGTTACGCATCACATTTGAGCTTCAGCGAGAACCAATGAGGTTCATTCTCGTGTTACGCATCAAGTTTGAGCTTCAGCGAGAACCAATGAGGTTCATTCTCGTGTTACGCATCACGTTTGAGCTTCAGCGAGAACCAATGAGGTTCATTCTCGTGTTACGCATCACGTTTGAGCTTCAGCGAGAACCAATGAGGTTCATTCTCGTGTTACGCATCAAGTTTGAGCTTCAGCGAGAACCAATGAGGTTCATTCTCGTGTAATGAATGACCGAATTTTCCTTTTTGGGTGAACTATCCCTTTAAAGAGCTTAAAATGTGTCTGTGCTGAAACCCTCAGTAACTTAAACAGCATAAATTATGTTTGAATAAAGAAATGCTATACAACCCCATTTCCAGAAAAGTTGGGACATTTTGTAAAATGCCACAAAATCAAGAATCTGTGATTTGTTCATTCTCTTGAACCTTTATTTAACTGACAGAAGTACAGGACTGTAGGTGTAGTGTCTAAAGAAACCACTCTGTTGTAGCATGTGCAGAATGAGGCCTGGCATTGTCTTGCTTCCCAGGAAAGATGTCATTTTGATAGCAATCTGATCCCAAATCACACGTTCACATCAATAGTACCTTTACAGAGATGTTTGCTTTTGCACCTGTCACTGATGAAAGTCTGGATGGTCCCTTTGGTACTGATGTCTGTTTTCATAGATTCATCTGACCACAGCACACATTTCCATAGTTTTGGATCATCTGAGGTAAGCTTGGGCCCAGAGAACTCGGCAGCATCTCTGCATTGAATGGATGTGTAGCTTTCTCCTTGTGTAACAGAGATTCAAGTTGCATTTCTTGATAAAGCGACAGACTGTATTATGTGACAATGGTTTTCCCGAGCCCATGTGGCTGTATTTAACAGAGTAGCATGACATCTACTGTTAAATGTTTCATGATATGTTTGTCATGCAATGCCATCTGAGGTCTTGAAGGTCACAGCGGTTTCCTTCCGTGCCCTACATGTACTGAGATTTCTCTGAATTCCCTGATTACACATAAATAATATGTTCACAATATTATGTATGGTAGAAGACAGACCTTTGTAATCTTGCATTGAGAAATGTGCTGAGACATGACCCAAAGTTTTGCTCACAAATACTGGGATCACGATACAATCTTCTTATACCAAGTCACCTGCTTCCTGTGGACTGTTTCAGAACAGTTTAACTTGGATATACACTATATTGCCAAAAGTATTGGGACGCCCCTCCAAATCATTGAATTCAGGTGTTCAATCACTTCATGGCCACAGGTGTATAAATCAAGCACTAGGCATGCAGACGCTTCTACACACATTTGTGAAAGAATGGGTCGCTCTCAGGAGCTCAGTGAACTCAAGCGTGGTACCGTGATAGGTTGCCACCTGTGCAATAAGTCCATTCCTGAAATTTCCTCACTACTAAATATTCCACGCTCAACTGTTAGTGGGATTATAACAGAGGAAGCAACTGGGAACAACAACAACTCAGCCATGAAGTGGTAGGCCACGTAAAAATCACAGAGCGGGGTCAGCGCATGCTGAGGGTCAGAGTGCGCAGAAGACGCCAACTTTCTGCAGAGTCAATAGCTCCAGACCTTCTGTGGCCTTCAGATGAGCTCAAGAACAGTGCGTAGAGAGCTTCATGGAATGGGTTTCCATGGCCGAGCAGCTCATCCAGCGTGGGATGCAGTGGTGTAAAGACTCTAGAGCAGAGACGTGTTCTCTGGAGTGACCAATCACGCTTCTCTGTCTAACAATCCGATGGACGAGTCTGGGTTTGGCGGTTGCCAGGAGAATGGGACTTGCCTGACTGCATTGTGCCAAGTGTAAAGTTTGGTGGAGGGGGGATTATGGTGTGGGGTTGTTTTTCAGGGGTTGGGCTTGGCCTCTTAGTTCCAGTGAAAGGAACTCTTAATGCTTCAGCATACCAAGACGTTTTGGACAATTTCATGCTCCCAACTTTGTGGGAACATTTTGGGGATGGCCCCTTCCTGTCCCAACATGACTGCGCTCCAGTGCACAAAGCGTCGGTCCATAAAGACATGGATGAGTGAGTTTGGTGTGGAGGAACTTGACTGGCCTGCACAGAGTCCTGACCTCATCCCGATAGAACACCTTTGGGATGAATTAGAGCGGAGACTGCGAGCCAGGCCTTCTCGTCCAACATCAGTGCCTGACCTCACAAATGCGCTTCTAGAAGAATGGTCAGAAATTCCCATAAACACACTCCTAAACCTTGTGGAAAGCCTTCCCAGAAGAGTTGAAGCAGTTAGAGCTGCAAAGGGTGGGCCGACTCCATATTAAACCCTACGGATTAAGAATAGGATGGCATTAAAGCTCATGTGCATGTAAAGGCAGGCGTCCCAAAACTTTTGGCAATATAGTGGATGTGAAATGCATTAGTGAGGGAAACACCAAGATTCATTGCTAGTGATGTGATTTAACTTCAGTTATCTTTATATCGCCTATATCAATGCTAATTGGGTGAATATTTCTTTCATTTAATGTACTTGCTTCTTTCACTAGACACAAGTATAACATTTGACCTAACACAAGGAGATTAAGCTTCCTCCATCTACAATCCAAACCATCATCTTCATGTGTCATGTGAACGTCCCCGAGGATGATGCCGTCCCCAAGCATGCCTGCTGGAAAAGGGTAATTAAAAGAGTAACAGAAGACAAAGCCGTGTTTGAAGAGAACAGGGAGTGATTTCCAGAGCAACCGGCCGATGGGAGGCTTTTAAAAATAATAAGACACTAATCCCAAAAGATTCTCCATTAAACAGAACGCAGAGGTCTGAAGCAGCGCTGCACATTCAAAACAACACAACATATGTTTTTTAGTATCTGTTGCACAAATGTAATTGCTGCAGGAGTTATTTTACGTCTACGGTTCAAACTCCACAGCAATGATTGCTTTAGCACATGCAAATAGATCAGTAAATCGACTCGTATCAAAATAATTAATTAGCAAATGTGAGAGAATCTACGCCCCCTTTAAGGGATCAGGTGAGAGAAGCAGGTCAAAACAAAGAAAGGATGGAAAATAATAATGAGTGTCTCCCCCGTCTGGTCATTCTCCTCTGACCTCCGGAGTCAACAAGGCATTTTCAC
>CM031959.1:40916438-40993938 GCA_018749465.1 Paracanthobrama guichenoti | reverse complement strand
CACCTTTCGCCTTCAGAACTGCCTTAATTCTACGTGGCATTGATTCAACGAGGTGCTGAAAGCATTCTTTAGAAATGTTGGCCCATATTGATAGGATAGCATCTTGCAGTTGATGGAGATTTGTGGGATGCACATCCAGGGCACGAAGCTCCCGTTCCACCACATCCCAAAGATGCTCTATTGGGTTGAGATCTGGTGACTGTGGGGGCCATTTTAGTACAGTGAACTCATTGTCATGTTCAAGAAACCAATTTGAAATGATTCGAGCTTTGTGACATGGTGCATTATCCTGCTGGAAGTAGCCATCAGAGAATGGGTACATGGTGGTCATAAAGGGATGGACATGGTCAGAAACAATGCTCAGGTAGGCCGTGGCATTTAAACGATGCCCAATTGGCACTAAGGGGCCTAAAGTGTGCCAAGAAAACATCCCCCACACCATTACACCACCACCACCAGCCTGCACAGTGGTAACAAGGCATGATGGATCCATGTTCTCATTCTGTTTACGCCAAATTCTGACTACCATCTGAATGTCTCAACAGAAATAGAGACTCATCAGACCAGGCAACATTTTTCCAGTCTTCAACTGTCCAATTTTGGTGAGCTCGTGCAAATTGTAGCCTCTTTTTCCTATTTGTAATGGAGATGAGTGGTACCCGGTGGGGTCTTCTGCTGTTGTAGCCCATCCGCCTCAAGGTTGTGCGTGTTGTGGCTTCACAAATGCTTTGCTGTATACCTCGGTTGTAACGAGTGGTTATTTCAGTCAAAGTTGCTCTTCTATCAGCTTGAATCAGTCGGCCCATTCTCCTCTGACCTCTAGCATCAACAAGGCATTTTCGCCCACAGGACTGCCGCATACTGGATGTTTTTCCCTTTTCACACCATTCTTTGTAAACCCTAGAAATGGTTGTGCGTGAAAATCCTAGTAACTGAGCAGATTGTGAAATACTCAGACTGGCCTGTCTGGCACCAACAACCATGCCACGCTCAAAATTGCTTAAATCACCTTTCTTTCCCATTCTGACATTCAGGTGTTCCTAGTAATCCTTTAGGTGAGTGTATAATATATATATAATAACACATTTTTTTATAGTATTTTGATAGCTTAGTGAGACATTTTAGGTGCTTCATGGCATCCGGAAACCGACTGTCAGCAGCATTAAGGCTGGAATACACTACACAACTTTTAAAATATGAACTGAGTTTAAACCACTAGGCATCATACACTTGTTGCCTAAAAGCTGGGCATCAAACACTTAACAACTGAGGATCATACACTACCACACTTTCATATCATTCTATTAGAGGTTAGATTAGACTATTAGAGGTTAGAGTTACAGTCTTGGGTGGGAGGTTAGAGAGTCTTGGGTTAGTTACAGTTTTGGGTGGTTAGACTCTTGGGTGGGTAGACTAGTTAGAGGTTAGACTCTTGGATTGGTTACAGTCTTGGGTTAGTTACAGTCTTGGGTGGTTAGACTAGTTAGAGGTTAGAGTCTTTGGGTTAGTTACAGTCTTGGGTGGGTAGACTAGGTAGAGGTTGGAGTCTTGGGTTAGTTACAGTTTTGGGTGTTAGACTCTTGGGTGGGTAGACTAGTTAGAGGTTAGACTCTTGGATTGGTTACAGTCTTGGGTGGGTAGACTAGTTAGACGTTAGAGTCTTGGGTGGGTAGACTAGTTAGACGTTAGAGTCTTGGGTTAGTTACAGTCTTGGGTGGTTAGACTAGTTAGAGGTTAGAGTCATGGGTTATTACAGTCTTGGGTGGGTGGACTAGTTAGAGGTTAGAGTCTTGGATTAGTTACAGTCTTGGATGGGTAGACTAGTTACAGTCTTGGATGGGTAGACTAGTTAGAGGTTGGAGAGTTCAGTTTTGGGTGGTTAGAGACTAGTTAGAGGTTAGAGGTTAGAGTCTTGGGTTAGTTACACGTTTTTGGGTGGGTAGACTAGTTAGACGTTAGAGTCATGGGTTATTACAGTCTTGGGTGTTAGGTAGGGTTAGAGTCTAGTTAGAGGCTAGAGTCTTGGATTAGTTACAGTCTTGGGTGGGTAGACTAGTTAGAGGTTAGTCTTGGGTTAGTTACAGTCTTGGGAAGGTAAACTTGTGTGGTAATTCGTTATGCGTGTTCTGTTAATATACTTTTGTATTGTTATTGTATTTGCATTGTATTTTATTGCAATTCTGGTAAGACAGAGGACAGCTTTGGTTTCAGTAGTAACGCATCATACACTATGATATGTTTTCGAAAAACAGCTTTTGATATCCTCCGACAGGATATAATCATAGTCTGAAGCTGAGTCTGTGCCCATCAAACACTACTCAATTTCTGTTAAATCTCCAACTGCCAAAAATATGAATACTGGCACATACTTTTGGCAACTATTGTCATCTCATCTAGACTGTAAACCGGGCAAAAATCTGAGCAAAAGTCATGTGGTGTATTCCAGCCTTTAGTTAGTGCTGGAGCTAGTTTCGCGCAGCCAATGTTCTCGTACCATTTCCTCTAGAAGAGCAGCTCTTGCTGTGTTCAACAGGGTGGTTCTCGCCCGGTTCTGCTGATATACAGACATCTGCTGGTTTAGGGCACAATGTTTCAGTTGCACTTCCCTCAGTGACTGGATTCTCCAGGTGGTTTTCCTGCTCTGCAGATGGAGGTTTTATCTCTATCTGGATACATTCGTTGTCATCTTGCGCCAGTGTTTGTTTGTCTTCATCTACAGGGCTGTTTGGGATCAGTGAGGCCGCTTGCAGTGCGCTGGTCTCGCTTTCTAACTGGTTCTTGTCATGGTTCTCAGAAAAGCGGACCTTTTTCTCGGTGGCCCTCAGAGAAAGCGGTTCCGAATGAGGAATTTCCGTGGACACGCGTCCATTATGGTCTGCCATCCCATTGGAGGTCACGGCACCGATTGTTTTCAGTGACTCTTCAGATGCACACGGCTTTGTGTTTTCTGTGTCAGTCTCTGGATTAATGCTCTCAGCAGCACAAAGAGCGTCAAGTTCCTCCAAAAACTCCTGCAGACTGCTGTCTGGATAAACCTAGCAGAAATTAACCAACAAGTACATGTATTAAAAAAAAAAATATGAAATACTAAAATATCTTTAACCTCAAAATGTACAGTTTTTGAGTGAATTTCAAGAAAACGAATAGACCGATAATCGGTTTTACCAATATTTAAGCATTTTTCCATAATTGGATATTGGTTTTGTAACATGGGATCCACAGACCATTAGAGCTATCATAAATATCGATTCTGCATATCGATTATCGGGCTAATAAACATGCAATGATAATGTCCAGAAGTTACCCAAAAAATCTAAATAAAAAAGATTTGAAACTTATATTTAGGGTTATTAATATATATTTCATTGTGAAATTATTTTAGTACAAATTAAGCACATTTTCATCCCATAATGCTCATTACGGTGGCAGTAATAATAATTATAATAATAATTAAAATAAAAAATAATCACCTGCAAATGTTCCTCCTGCTCTTTAGCATCCCACCTGAGGGCAAAATGAAGAAATGTTTTACAATCTTAATTATGAGTTCAAAGTCCACCTTCTTGTTATCAGTTACAGCAAATGGACATTAATTTACTCAGTAAACACAGTAATTGATTAAAACAAAGAATAAACAATATTGTGATATTACTAAAGATAAAGATATTATATCTTAGTGCCATAGTGTTCTTTAAAGTACCTACCATATAAATAGTGTTGTGCATATATAAATATCAGGGTGCAAACTCATCAGGGGTGAAAAAGGTGACAAAAACAACATTATTGATACCATATAAATTTCACAATTCTTGTCACCAATGTCAATATCACAAAGAAATACTAGCCTATATAAATAAAACTAAAGCTCACTGAAGACAAGTAAACTGATGAATTAAGAATAAGAAAGTAATTACAACCAACAGGACAAAAACTACAGGAGAACAAATAAATAAATAAATGCTAGCATTGTATAAATTAATCATTTGTAAAAAAACAAACAAAACAAAAAAACACTGTACAGTCTTCATGTTGTAGAAAAAATATATATTTACTCTGATTAAAGTTAATATGAATGACAGACAGCAGGAAAATTAGACACTGTCGCTTTAAGATCTGCTCGGGTTTCTCTATGGATCTGGGTCCACCTTTCTCAGTTTATTTGTTTACTTTCATTTAAGACATAAATGACTGTTTACGAGGATACTTGCAAAGATGGGCATTTTGACACATACGTATGTATATATATATAACCGTTCAAGGCCAATAAAGCGGCAAATATAACTGTTCAAAACTCAGTTGCTCTGTGAGAAGCGGATGTGTCTGCGTCTCTGACTGCGGTCAGAAACAGTCTCTCGCGCAAATGGACAAATGAGTAGTCTTTTGCTGTTGACTGCAATTCAAAAGCTTAAAATTACTCGTTTTAACACCGTGATGCTTACAAATGCACGCAAATGAAAAGTTTTCATGACCACGAAGCACAGCAACCTCACGTGAATGAGTAACGTCAGACGGCGCGAGTCTGTTGATGTCATTCACCCCACCCCCTCTCTCTCCAAAAATTCATCGGATCTAGACGAATCACAATAATGACCGTGTGAAAAACTGTGAATTTCGCCAAAAGGTGACAAGTTTGCACCCTTGAAATATAACATGAATAAGATTAATACTTAAGTCAAGTTAATGAATATAAGTGACAGTATATGTATTTATAGTCACCCAGAATTTCCCAGAAAACAAACATTTTAGTTAGTGAACTCAGCTCTTTAATAAAAAATACGTTAAAAAACAACATATATTAATATCAGTAACCCTTTACAATAAGATTACATTTGTAAAATTAACTAGCAATGAACTTCTAAAGAAATTACTCATCTTAGTTAATGTTAATTTCATTATTAAAATCAAAAGTTGTATATGTTAATATTATTTAATGTACCTGAGCTGACATGAGCTAAAAATAAAGTTGTATTTTTATTAACATTAACAAAGATTGTTAAATACCTTGTATTCGTGTACCTTAAACAAGTGTTACCATAATATATTTAACGTCTATATTGGCATCTACTCTAATGTGAGTCTCTCTGCTTATCCCGAGGTTTACTGCAGTCAGCCGGATCCGGGCCGTATCCAGATCAGATCATGACCAATGTATCCCTGAAGTGTCTGCAGAGAGCGTGTCAAATAAACTCCCGCTGTAAATGCCGCATCGACACGACATCCTCATTAAACCCGTCTCCGGCGTGACGACTCCAATCTATCGAACAATCTTACGAATATCTATTTGCCTAATATGACTTCAGACCTGCAATGTTGCCAGAATTATAATCATACACTGTTTGTTCGTCGGCCAGAGGAGAACTGGCACCCCCACTGAGCCTGGTTTCTCCCAAGGTTTTTTTCTCCATTCTGACCCTGAAGGAGTTTAATGTGCATTTACAATGATAACAAGGAACTGCTCTGAACTTAATGAGATTTCAAAAGACGAATTATATAATTATTATATCATTATAAATCATGTGATCGGACGAGTTTGTGGTTGAACATTAATGCTGAGCAGGAGTGGAAATGCTCATAACCATAAATCCCCCTGAAAAGCATTTCCCATCATCCTTTGAGTCTGTGTTAATGGATTTGAGGTGAATTGTGGCAGGATGTTACTGTAAACGGTTCAACACATTATCAATTCAGTATGAGGTCATTTACCTCCTCGCTCGACCCGTCAGACGGTCTTTACCCTTCGCTTTACTCCCCACTACTGGGACACTTTTCCCCTTCCTGTCTGACGCTTGGTGTCGACCTAGAAAAACCAAAACAAATCAACACACAATGTAGAATGTGATGTCATCTACTTGGCTACCAGTTTAAGATCTTAATTCTGGTTACATCTTACTAAGGTTAGAGTCTTTAATATTATTAATCACAAAGTGCCACAACACATAATGGAGGTAATTTAATATTTTTTTTTTTATAAATTAAGGTAATTTAATAAACTTTTATAATATTTTTCCATTGAAAATTGAGCTTGAATTTTATTGCAGTGTGTTGAACTGTCTAATAAAGAGAATATAATACTGCATAATATAATTAATATAATATAATAAAGTATAAAAAATCATTAGCATATTATATTAGTAAATATATACACATGACTTATGCTAGAAAATGTACTTGGCAAGAAATTAAATTATGAATAAATAAAATTGATGAATTATATTTATGAAAGGACTTTTATAATTCATAAACTTGATTTAATCATACTTTGTTTTTCCATGTTTCATTTATAATATATTATTCACAATTGTAATAAAGCTCGTTTTTATCCATTTTAATTTTCCTGGATTTCATTTGAATTATTTAATTACATTTTAATAATCAGAAAGGATGCGTAATCAACTGAATTCATAAAAGTTTAACAATTTAATTTATTAAAATTATACATAATGTTTGTTCCAGTTTCTTTTAATAAAGTGTCAAATGAAAATTTATGTTGAATTTTATTGCAGTGTTGAATGTGATCTGTCATAACTGCATATTAAGAGAATTATAAAAATATCATTAGTACATTATACGCGACACATGCTAGAAAATGTATGTGGAAAGAAATTAAAGGTGGAATATGAATAAATAAAATGTATGAAATATAATGATTGTATTTGCTATTGTACAGAAAGGACTTTGAACGTTATTTATTCATAATTTGTTTTTCCATGTTTCATTTCTAATATCCATTCACAACTGTAAAAACGCTTTGAGCGTCCCATTATTAAATGTACTGCTAACTAGAACGTGCTTGGTCTATTTTGATCAGATGTGGTCAAATCCACAGATTCAAATTATTCCAAATCATATCACATACACTCACCTGAAGGATTATTAGGAACACCTGTTCAATTTCTCATTAATGCAGTTATCTAATCAACCAATCACATGGCAGTTGCTTCAATGCATTTAGGGGTGTGGTCCTGGTCAAGACAATCTCCTGAACTCCAAACTGAATGTCAGAATGGGAAAGAAAGGTGATTTAAGCAATTTTGAGCGTGGCATGGTTGTTGGTGCCAGACGGGCCGGTCTGAGTATTTCACAATCTGCTCAGTTACTGGGATTTTCACGAAAAACCATTTCTAGGGTTTACAAAGAATGGTGTGAAAAGGGAAAAACATCCAGTATGCGGCAGTCCTGTGGGCGAAAATGCCTCGTTGATGCTAGAGGTCAGAGGAGAATGCGCCGACTGATTCAGGCTGATAGAAGAGCAACTTGGACTGAAATAACCACTCGTTACAACCGAGGTATGCAGCAAAGCATTTGTGAAGCCACAACACGCACAACCTTGAGGCGGATGGGCTACAACAGCAGAAGACTCCACCGGGTACCACTCATCTCCACTACAAATAGGAAAAAGAGGCTACAATTTGCACGAGCTCACCAAAATTGGACAGTTGAAGACTGGAAAAATGTTGCCTGGTCTGATGAGTCTCGATTTCTGTTGAGACATTCAGATGGTAGAGTCAGAATTTGGCGTAAACAGAATGAGAACATGGATCCATCATGCCTTGTTACCACTGTGCAGGCTGGTGGTGGTGGTGTAATGGTGTGGGGGATGTTTTCTTGGCACACTTTAGGCCCCTTAGTGCCAATTGGGCATCGTTTAAATGCCACGGCCTACCTGGGCCTACCACGGCCTTGTTTCTGACCATGTCCATCCCTTTATGACCACCATGTACCCATTCTCTGATGGGTACTTCCAGCAGGATAATGCACCATGTCACAAAGCTCGAATCATTTCAAATTGGTTTCTTGAACATGACAATGAGTTCACTGTACTAAAATGGCCCCCACAGTCACCAGATCTTAACCCAATAGAGCATCTTTGGGATGTGGTGGAAAGGGAGCTTCATGCCCTGGATGTGCATCCCACAAATCTCCATCAACTGCAAGATGCTATCCTATCAATATGGGCCAACATTTCTAAAGAATGCTTTCAGCACCTTGTTGAATCAATGCCACGTAGAATTAAGGCAGTTTTGAAGGCGAAAGGGGGTCAAACACAGTATTAGTATGGTGTTTCTAATAATCCTTTAGGTGAGTGTATATATCATTCAAATCAAGTTCTAGGTCAAGAGTTTGAGGTTTCACCTCTGGATTCTCCCGATCTCAGATTTCCTCTTCTGGCGTTCTGACCTCCTATAAATCAAATATAATTAACCCAGAAAATACAGTAAGTACACACTATATATGGTCCACACAGAAGACACAATCCTCAACAGAAAATAACTCCTTAATTCATACAACTATATTGGCAAAAGTATTGGGACACCCCTCCAAATCATTGAATTCAGGTGTTCAATCACTTCATAGCCACAGGTGTATAAATCAAGCACTAGGCATGCAGACGCTTCTACACACATTTGTGAAAGAATGGGTCGCTCTCAGGAGCTCAGTGAACTCAAGCGTGGTACCGTGATAGGTTACCACCTGTGCAATAAGTCCATTCATGAAATTTCCTCACTACTAAATATTCCACGCTCAACTGTTAGTGGGATTATAACAAAGAGGAAGCAATTGAGAACAACAGCAACTCAGCCACGAAGTGATAGGCCACGTAAAATCACAGTGCGGGGTCAGTGCATGCTGAGGGTCACAGTGCGCAGAAGACGCCAACTTTCTGCAGTCAATAGCGCCAGACCTCCAAACTTCTGTGGCCTTCAGATGAGCTCAAGAACAGTGTGTAGAGGAATGGGTTTGGGTTTGGAATGGGTTTCCATGGCCGAACAGCTCAAAGCCTTACATCAAGTACAATGCGAAGCGTGGGATGCAGTGGTGTAAAGCACGCCGCCACTGGACTCTAGAGCAGTGGAGACGTGTCCTCTGGAGTGACCAATCACGCTCCTCTGTCTGGCAATCTGATGGACGAGTCTGGGTTTGGCAGTTGCCAGGAGAACGGGACTTGCCTGACTGCATTGTGCCAAGTGTAAAGTTTTGTGGAGGGGGGATTATGGGGTGGGGTTGTTTTTCAGGGGTTGGGCTTGGCCCTTCCGTTCCAGTGAAAGGAAATGTTAATGCTTCAGCATACCAATACATTTTGGACAATTTCATGCTCCCAACTTTGTGGGAACAGTTTGGGGATGGCCCCTTCCTGTTCCAACATGACTGCGCTCCAGTGCACAAAGCGTCGGTCCATAAAGACATGGATGAGCGAGTTTGGTGTGGAGGAACACGACTGGCCTGCACAGAGTCCTGACCTCATCCCGATAGAACACCTTTGGGATGAATTAGAGCGGAGACTGCGAGCCAGGCCTTCTCGTCCAACATTAGTGCCTGACCTCACAAATGCCCTTCTAGAAGAATGGTCAAAAATTCCCATAAACCCACTCCTAAACCTTGTGGAAAGCCTTCCCAGAAGAGTTGAAGCTGTTAGAGCTGCAAAGGGTGGGCCAACTCCATGGGATCCCAAGAATGGGATGTCACTAAAGTTCATGTGCGTGTAAAGACAGGTGTCCCAACACTTTTGGCAATATAGTGTATTTCAAACGCAGCTGTAAATGGGTTTCATCTGAAAAATAAAACATTCACCTCTGATTGGTGTTCCTCCATGTTCCTTTTCAGAGAACCTACAAATAAAACATATTGGAAACACACACACACACACACACACACACACACACACACACACACACACACACACACACACACACACACACGCACAGCAACTAAACATCAACACAAAATCATTGACAATACCAACGATGTACCATGCAAATCACGCTCAATGTGCCACAACAAGTACGTGTTAGTTAGCTTGCAGAAGCATGAATATGAATTTTAGTGCTGCTACTGACTGGTTTATGCTGGTTATTAGGGCAGATTTAGATTTCCGGCTACCAGATGGATCTTTATGATGAAGCTGGACAATAACAGTGTCTGGACAAGATAGTTTTCTTCAGACTTTAAAGGCCTCTTTTTATGATAATTTCTTTCTTGATTTTGGAGTTAAATATGATCTGGACATTTCTTCATGAGATTTACCCAATACAGGGAGGATAGTTGGCTGAAAAAAATTGTTGTGACATGAGCACTTGTGCTGGACGTTCACTGATCAAGTGTTTTACCTCCCACAGAACAGTTCCTTCCCGGAGCGTCTTGCTTCCCTGAACAGTCTCTAGTGTTCGTAAACCCTCCCAAATAAGGCAAGGCATTCAAAGCACCCTAAAAATAATCTTGTCCCGTCCACTCAATAGCGCTCAAAAGGGAAGATTATTTATTCCAGAGGAATCCATATGAAACACTGAAGACTTCCAGACACTTGTTAACATTTGGCCTGACATGTTTGTGGTACTGCATGACTCACTGTTGGTGACATTACTGACTTGTACACACACTCATGCATGCACACTCACGTGCACACTCTTGCACAAACACACACTCACTCGTACACACACACTCACGCACCCAGGCACACTCAACAATCATACACAGACTCGTACACACACACACACGCAGACGCACGTTCACACACTCCCACATACAAACTAATCTCACTCACACACTCTCACTCGAGCACACACACAAACACACACACACACAAAGCCCTTGTGCTAAGAAAACCATTAGTTGTGAGGTGTTAGTGATAAAAAATTATGAAGATGAACATTTATTTCTTTAGTATAATGTCATTGATGTTCACTGAACATGTAAAAAGAGACCATTTTGATTTCATGTTATGATGATCATTCATACGAATGCATATGCCCTATAAAAACATTTACAAACACAAACTCACTCTGGTTTAAATCTGCAGTGGAATAAATATACTGAATTTCTGCCACAAACAGAAGAGAAAGACTGTATGACCTTTAATCCTAATAATCCACATCACATTTAGCTCATCGTGTAGTGCTGTGTGATTCAATTACTTGAATTAAAGTCATCCACGTCTCATGACCTCACAGATTTGACCTTAAAAATCCCATCGGTTTTACAAGAGACGATTCATCAACGTTCCCCCGAAAACTCAGATGCACCAAAAACAACTTCAGTTTTAACAAGCAGAAATATATGAAATTGAGTTAATGTTATTTATATTCTCGATCCCACTCAAATTCTTCTATATCAGCTCATGTTTAATCAAACATCAGATTTACAAAGTAGATCTGGCAAAACGTCTTGAGCAGTTTGGCTTTTACGGTCATCAGAGCGAAAGCAAAGACCTTTTATAACCTCTACGACGTTAAACAAGAGTCCAGCTCACTGATGTGGGCAGCTAAAAGGTCAAAGATCATCCATGAAACCCATTTTCCTTCCATAATGTGACATTTCTCAGAGCGAGACAAGATTTGTAAGTTAGATCTGAATGCAAGTTTGAAGTGGATTGTGCCCCTCTACATTTCCCAACAGTGACGCTTGTTTTTCACAACTATTATTGCTTTAAATGTAGACAGTACCAGGCAAATGACTATATTAACCCTTGTGTGTCCTTATGGACAGTCTTTTTCAGTTGTTTTTATTTTTTATTTGATCATTTTGCCTGTGTTAATGCCAACTGCATACATTTAACTATAAAATGATGCAGTCTTTGTTAATAGGCTTTCATTCTGCTGGCAAGGCTTCAAAATTAAAAATTTTACTAATTTTACTATATTTAGCCATTTTTTCAGGTTTGGCCTATAAAGCAAATACTCCCTTTATTCCCATTTTCAGCTTCTGCACATTATACAGCCAATTGGATAAATTATGCAGCTATAATTGTGAAAGTGTGTGTAATATTTGAGATATTATTTGTGTAATATTTGAGAAAGAAAAACTACTGCAAATCACAAATCCAATCGCTGTGTCCCAGTGGAGTTTTGCTGGCATCTAATGGGGAAAATTTAGTACTTCGCTCCCCAAAAAATCTGACTGAAAGCTAATTTTTTGAGATGTCATCCTCAAATTTGAAACAACTTATTTAGATTTATGGCCTTTTCAAGCAGTTTTAGAGTTCAACGTTTCATAAAATATATATTTTATATAAAATAATGTTCATAAATATTTGGCCGATATATTAAAGCCGACAAAAGTTCATGTTTAATGTTATTTTTATTGGCTCAATAAGAGAATTTGTCCGACATATTAAAGGGTTACTTCACCAATTAGCATTAAGCTTTGTATAAGTATAAACCCGGTAGTATATCGTCATTTTGCATTTTTGGCTTTTTTTGGCCAGAGGCTAGAGATTACAGCCAGTAGCAGGAGCTAGTTCTGCATGTTATCAACCCGCCCAGAGGGGTGGGATCTCACTCACAGAACGCAAAATGCACACAGCTGCTCAGGCATTCATAACAGAGCGGTGCGGAGTAAAGAGAGTGTTCCAAATCAATCCCTATGAAAGTTAAACTTCCATAGATAAGCATGAACTGAAAACGTGCCAGACTGGACACGCACCGTGAATGACAGTGCGGCCGTGCTCATGTTACTTTCGGTTTAGAATTAGCGCCAATTCGGGGACAAGTTGCTTGAATTGTGGGTTCATTAGCCTATTATTCTTAATGAAAAACACAACAACAAAACTGTACAATGACAAACTCACTTAAATAGGCACCTCTACATTTCGCTTCAACCAAATCTTCCGCAATCAAGTCATTCAGCTCTTTGCTCTCGTGATGAATGAGATCTGACTCCTGCTGTGTTTGTGCTGCGACTCTCGTTCGGCTCGTGCTGTATTGAGCAGACACGTTCAGTTTTTAATTGTAGTGTCTGTTCTCTAACTTTATTTTATTACTATAAAAATGAACACGACGGTGGGGCGGTGCCGCGGTGGGCAAGTGATGCAACCGGTAGGCGTGGCTTGGGAATGGCCTCGTAGTGCAGCGAAGCAAGTGCATTCTGGGAGTTGTTGTCTTTCATCCACATGAGCCAAAAATACATTTTCTGTCTTTTCTCAGTCTAGAAGGCACCAACTTCTAAAATAATTTCACATTTCTACTACCCAGTTTAATATCTTTCCAGCAGTGAAATATCCCTTTAAATCCGATAAATGTTAATTTTTAATGTTATCGGTCCAATAAGAAAATTTGGCCGATATATATTAAAGCTGATAAATGTTAAGAAAATGTATTAAATATATTAAAGCTGAGACACTTCATATGTGCACTGTTCACCATGATGGGTTTGATTTGCTTGAAATACGATTGAAATCACTTCAAAAAATGAAAATACAGTTCAGAGCAACATGTGCAGCGCAAGTCTATCATATAGACTACATAAAATTATAAGAACATCATAACTGTGTGTTTGGGACATGGCTTTTAATGGTGAGACTTCTGTTTTTGTAATCAGGATTTCACAAATTATATAAAAATTTGGATTTAGATTTATCGGCCGATATATCGGTTATCGGCTTTCAACATAAAGAGTTATCGCATCAGCCAAAATTTTCATATCGATGCATCTCTAGTATTGGTTGACATTGACATTAACCAACAGCCCCATCAGCCAAAAATGAAAGCCATCTCAAAAGTATTAAAGTTTTTCTTTAATCCTTCATTGATGAAACATTAAATTGAGTACAAATCAAAGATATGAGTGAAGCATTGAACTGATGGATTTGGAGGTGTCAGTAAGACAGCAGACACAGAGATGATTCAAACAGCTGTGATTTATGTAAGAGGCAGTTAAACATGCAAAAAAAATGAACAAAGAAGAATTCAAACTGAATCAAGATGCCAACTAAAGCAACACAGGTTAGTTTCTCTCACGTCAGAACAGAAATCAGGCGCTTGCGCCTGGCTTACATCAGATCAGCTTTATCCATATCCCAGGCTCTCCTCCACTGGCCTTTGGCGTTTTTGTGTCGGGCCACGCGCTCTCGGTCGATCTCCTCGCGCTCCTTCTTCCACCGCAGGTACTCCAGTTGTTCTTCCTTAGATGTGATGCTCAGGTCAGCGATGGCCTCTGAAAGCTATGAGATTATTTGTGTGTCAGACACAGAACAAAATATATCCCATTTGTTTCTCTCTCATACATTTTAACTTTAAATGGGGTCCTATTCTGCCTATTCTTTCTTTAGTGTGTAATGTTGCTGTTTGAGCATGAAAAAGCTCTGAGTTCTTCTCTATATCAGAATTCACTGGAATGCCTTTGTAGACTTGAGTTTTCTTCCGGGGACCAACACACCACAATATTCCTCATTTAAATAATTCATACGCAGAATAAAGGGGCGGGGCCTGGTTGTGTAAGTTAGTTGTGTGTTATATTTACATTTCTTGCTTTCCCTGGGAATCGAACCCATGACCTTGGCGTTGCTAGCACCACGCTCTTATTGTTTGAGCTACAGGAAAGCTGAAACTGTTGAAACTGGCGGTTATGGTAAGGGGCGGGGCATTTCCCAAACACACTCGAAGCGCTTGACCAATCACAACACACTGCTCCAGGCGACCAATCAGAGTACAGTGTGCTTTTCAGAAGGAGGGGCTTCATAGAGACAGGAACTAAACAGAGTGTTACTGACAGACTGGGAAGAGAGAAGCCGCAACAATGACAAAATAATGTGTTTCTGAACATTCAAGCAGGAAAACCTGTTCTAGTAGAGACAAAAAACAAAAAAACAATCAAGACTTAATATTGCTTGTTCAACAGCCAGACATATTTTAATTGAATAAATTTGATTGTTTTCACAATAAAGAGATTCATGCTGATTCTAAACAATTTGAATAAATGCATTTTAATAATGATTATTTCAGGAAAAATAGATGCAAATACTTAAGCTGTGGCATGATTTTATCGAATGCAAATCTTACCCGTTTCTAAATCTGCAGTTCGTCTGTCAAACGCATGTGTAAACAGTATATTTTGACAGATGAATATGAGTTTAATTACTATTACTAAGTCTGACTGACCCACACAAAGATTTGGGGCCCTATCACACACCCGGCGCAATGCGACAATTGTTTAAATATCAAATGCACTGGCGCATCTGTTCACCCATGGGCGTCTGGTCTGAACACCAGGTGTGTTCAGGAGCATTGGAGCGTTGCTATTTTGAGGAACTGAAACGACTGTGCCATTGACCAACACAAACCTGCTCTAAAGTCAATAGTGCAGTATTTCTGTGTTATTTAAAGGGTGTGTCACATTTTTAAATATTAAAAATAAAAGGATTCCTCTCTGGAGAAGCGTTCAGTCTCTCCTCATGTAAATAGTGAATCCGCCATGGTGCGAGCGCAACTGGCTTTTAAAGGGAAAGGGAGATGAGACTCTGATTGGTTTATTGCACGTTACGCCCAAAACACACCCATGCCTCATTAAGAGACGAGGGACAACCCTTTTAGACCATTTTTCCCATTGTTAAACTAGCAAAAGTGGATTCGGACACTCCCTAAGTACAGCTGGGCCATGAGCTTCAGACCTTGTCCTTAGATCATTACAATAGGGCCCATGGGAAGATAGAAAGATATTTTAATGAATTCATGAATTATTTATTTTGCTGTGCTAACAATATGATTAGTGGCATCTGAACATTTTGTTTTGAGCTCTGTGTGTTTAGTTTAATAAAACACTCTCACCGGGACACTGCGAGATCCTTCACATCGACTCCATTGATCCTGTTGTCCTGTGTCCTCCTAAATGAACACACAGGTGAGAGAGACAATACTACTGAAACCTCAGGGTAAATATACATATACACACACACCCTACTTACTTACAGGTGTATTTAGAAGGGGAGTGGGGAAAGATGTGATGCCCTCTTAATCTGAGCATGTCACCATATTTAGAACGGGCACGTAACACACACTAGCAGGGATACACTGCCCTCATGTGGGTGAACACAAGTATTACACTTGCTTTAGTGAAGTCGTCATCATCACAGCTGCTGTCTAGAAAACTCCCATCTGTTAATGACAAAGCCATGAGAGACACACACTGGACTTCATCTGTCACTCAGTAGGGTCTCATCATACATTCTCCAGAAACCTTACAAAGGTTTAGTTCTGAAACTGTGGCATAAAATAGAGCGGTTCTCAACTACTATGTTAACAAATGTGACCTTGTTGTAAAGTGTTATCGTTGAGCCTATGCAGTTAGTTTTCGGTGTTGGATTTTAAAGGGACAGTTCACCGAAAAATGAAAATTAGCCCATGATTTACTCACCCTCAAGGTAGGGTTGGGTATTGAACAACTTATTAAAACTTTAAAGTATACTTAAATATATAAGACAACAAATCCACTTAAATTCACAGTAAAACCTAACCCAACTACAACAGGCCTAATTTAACACTAAATAACAGTAACAGCTCTAATAACAGCAGTCTGTATTCTTGGTGTGCTACAAACCATCTTCAAGCTTCAGCTTTATTTTGCAGAAATATGACCATATTCTCAGGCTAAATATTTTAGAATGCATCGCCTTATTGTTTCCATGGCGACGCGTCGTGCTTCTCACATGACACACAGCAGCCGATGTAGGCGATCGGTTTTATTTAGTTTTTACTTTTTTATTAAAAATATACATAAACTTGTTAACTATGTCATGAACTATCTGATGTTCTGATTTTCAAATATTTGTTGATCTATAATGCGCGATGGGCGCCGCCATGTTAGTTTGCGCCTCAGAGAATCGGATCTGTCGGATTAAATCACAAAGTCTCACAAAACACATGAGAGTAAGCGACCGGAGAACTGGGAGAAGATTAGAGTAAACTATATAGTTAACTATATAATGTGTATTTGATATGAATAAGACACAAAGTCAAATTATAACCGTATGAAAGGATTGTTATTGGCGTTTCCATAGACATCAGTGTGTGTTTTTGCTAGTACTGATGTGCATTTAAATGTCTGGAACCTAAAATAAACACGATGTGGTTGAAAACCCTGAATAGTTGTGAGATGTGACGAGCGCTGATCGTGTCTGTCTCTGGCTCAGTGTCAGCCGAAGCGTGAAAGCACGTTTGAATTTAAGTGGCACCGAAATGAGGCACCGAAATCTACGTTCTGATTCGGGTCCGGTACATACCGGTTATATGGCACTGGGTTTCGGTACCCAACCTCAATCCTAGGTGTATATGACTTTCTTCTTTCAGACGAATACAATCAGAGTTATATAAATGTCCTGGCTCTTCCAAACTTTATAATGGCAGTTTCTGTTTGGTCCATAAAAGTGCCTCCATCCATCATAAAAAAGCATCTATCCATCATAAGTGCATCCATCCATCATAAAAGGGCATCCGTCCATCATAAAAGTGCATCTATCCATCATAAAAGTGCATCTATCATCATAAGAGCATCTATCCATCATAAAAGAGCATCCGTCCATCATAAAAGTGCATCCGTCCATAAGAACATCCATCCAGCAAAAGTGCATCCATCCATCAAAAGTGCCTCCATCCATCATAAAAGGGCATCCGTCCATCATAAAAGTGCATCCGTCCATCATAAAAGTGCATCCGTCCATCATAAAAGTGCATCCATCCATCAAAAGTGCCTCCATCCATCATAAAAGGGCATCCGTCCATCATAAAAGTGCATCCGTCCATCATAAAAGTGCATCCGTCCATCATAAGAACATCCATCCATCAAAAGTGCATCCATCCATCATAAAAGAGCATCCATCCATCCATCATAAGTGCATCCGTCCATCATAAGTGCATCATCCATCATAAAAGAGCATGCATCCATCATAAGTGCGTCCGTCCATCATAAAAGTGCATCATCCATCATAAGAACATCTATCCATCATAAAAGTGCATCCATCCATCATAATAGAGCATCCATCCATCCATCCATCCATCCATCAAAAGTGCATCCATCCATCATAAAAGAGCATCCATCCATCCATCATAAGTGCATCCGTCCATCATAAGTGCATCATCCATCATAAAAGAGCATGCATCCATCCATCCATCATAAGTGCATCCGTCCATCATAAAAGAGCATCCATCCATCATAAAAGAGCATCCATCCATCATAAGAGCATCCATCCATCCATCCATCCATCCATCATAAGAGCATGCATCCATCCATCCATCATAAGTGCATCATCCATCATAAGAGCATCCATCCATCCATCCATCATAAGTGCGTCCGTCCATCATAAAAGTGCATCATCCATCATAAGAGCATCCATCCATCCATCCATCATAAGTGCGTCCGTCCATCATAAAAGTGCATCATCCATCATAAGAACATCCATCCATCATAAAAGAGCATCCATCCATCATAAAAGTGCATCCATCCATCATAAAAGGACATCCATCCATCATAAAAGTGCATCCATCCATCATAAGAGAGCATCTATCCATCATAAAAGTGCATCTGTCCATCATAAAAGTGCATCCGTCCACCATAAAAGTGCATCATCCATCATAAGAACATCTATCCATCATAAAAGTGCATCCATCCATCCATCATAAAAGAGCATCCATCCATCATAAAAGTGCATCCATCCATCATAAAAGAGCATCCATCCATCATAAAAGAGCATCCATCCATCATAAAAGAGCATTCATCCATCCATCCATCCATCCATCATAAAAGTCCATCTATCCATCATAAAAGGGCATCCATCCATCATAAAAGGGCATCCATCCATCATAAGAGAATCCATCCATCATAAGAGCATCCATCCATCCATCCATCCATCATGAGCATCCATCCATCATAAAAACGTGCATCCATCCATCCATCCATCATAAGTGCATCTATCCATCATAAAAGTACATCATCCATCATAAGAGCATCCATCATAATAAGAGCATCTATCCATCATAAAAGAGCATCCATCCATCATAAAAGGGCATCCAACCATCCATCATAAAAGTGCATCCATCCATCATAACAACATCTATCCATCATAAAAGTGCATCCATCCACCATAAAAGAGCATCCATCCATCATAAAAGTGCATCTATCCATCATAAGAACATCCATCCATCATAAAAGTGCATCCATCCATCATAAGAGCATCTATCCATCATAAAAGTGCATCCATCCATCATAAGAGCATCTATCCATCATAAAAGAGCATCCATCCATCATAAGTGCATCCATCCATCATAAAAGTGCATCTGTCCATCATAAAAGTGCATCGATCCATCACATAACTGCTCCACACGGCTCCGGGGGCATCCATCCATCATAAAAGGGCATCCATCCAATTAGGTTAATAAAGGCCTTTTTTCTTTACTTGTGCAATAAACAAATCTAGCACTGTTTGTTCATGAAAATCTGGATCCTGAAGCAAAACCAGCTGAGAAATGCTGTCCTAAAGAGAAACACACACTATTGTGACAGAACGAGACTGAAAAACACACTAAAAGTGTCTCTCATTCTGCCACCAAACTGGCATGTTGCCTCGGCACTCGCATCAGCCGCATAATAAACTTATTCAGAAGCAGAGCAGCCAAATGTTGATTAGATTAAACCGTACGGCCAATTATGAACAGAGATTTCAGAGTTACACTGCTGTCTTTTTGGTCTCTCTGTGCTTCTGTCCTCCATGATCACAGCATGACATCATGCGGAAACGTTAATATTTGAAGATTGCTGCGATCGGAGAGGACAGAGCACTCAAATGCACTGATGCATTATGGGAGAATCATACTGTATCACATAGAGTATATCTATGACTCAGTGAAAGCACGACTCCCACTCGCGTTACTAAATCCTGTCCGTCAGTCACTAAAGCATCTGCTGCACACAGAAGTGATGAATATAACTATGAGTCTTTGGCTCAAAATATGGCAATGTTAATATGCTAATTTGAGAACTACTTTTGTCATTTCACTCTGAAAATATTACATTAAAGAATTTAAATGTGTTTTAAAAACTAGAAACCACACTGCAAAAAAAAAAAAAAAAAAAATTTGTATAATAGTCGGTGCTGTTATTGGTAACTAAATTTAATTATTATAATTAGTTTTTTTAAATCGCTTTAAATTTTTAAATCATAAAAATACTGTCCTAGCAACAAGTGTGTGGCCAGTGTTGTTACTGTTAAATACAACTATTATTTAGGAATACCTTTTCGTTAATTGAAATAAAGCTGTAGGAAAATAACATTTACATTTTATATATAATTCAAAGTACTAAAAATGGAAGTACTAAAATTATTTTAAAAACATGAATATTTATAAAAACATTAATATTTTTAACAATTTATAATAATAATAATAATAATAATAGTTTATAGTTTATAATATAATTCATTCAAAAATTAAAGCTAACTATAAAAATAATAGAAATAGAAGAAAAATGATAATTAATTATAATAATATATTATATTATTATATAATTATAGAAATATAAAAAACTAGGCAGCACTTCTAATTTTTGTAATTAGAAGTCAAAATAAAAGCTTGATTTAATTACTTGATTTAAAATACATTCTGTTTTATTAAAATATTTTTCTTAAATCAGTGAAATATTAGTAGTAGTACTGCAATTATTTAAAAAATGTTTTAACCATTTATAATAGTTTATAGTATAAATAATGATATAATAATTTATAATTAATAATATATTATTATAATATTATCTTAAAAACTACAACTATGAAAAACGAATAAAAATATAACAAAACTACTAAAACAAACTACAATAAAATGAAATAAATAAAAGCTATATAATAAAATATTATAAATAAATCTCTCTGTTAAAAGTAAAATACTGACACTAAGCGAAGTCATGAATCTTAAGACGCCGCTGCTGCTCAGACTCACATTCACATTCTGTCTCTGTGTAAGAGTCTGTGAGCACCAATCAGACAAAAGCTCCAATGATAAAGCGCTTGGGCTCGGCCTGTCGTGTCTGTCACACAATGGGCTGCATTATACGGGCCCTTTCAGACGCCAGTGGACAGAAGCAGCTGCCGTCCAGACAGTCCAGCCCTGCTGGGTGGAAAACAGGCCTGAACGTCACATCTGTCCACACCCGGAAATTCCCACACGTCAGTGAGAATCTGACGGCAAATCACACATACGTAACACTAACCACTAAAGCATTTGTGACCCTGGAGCACAAAACCAGTCATGCGTCTCACGGGTATATCTGTGGCAATAGAGACAGAGCGCATTTAGGCCACGCCCACACTGGGGACAATCCAACGCTCTCCATTGACTTTGTATTGCATGAAGCGGTCGCCTTGTCATTTCTGACTTATAATAAAAAACAGAACGATGTCTAAAAGCTGCTGTGTGACAGGGTGTACAGCAAACAAGCTAAAAAACACGTTTTTATAAGCTGTTGACGCAAAAAAAATTAATGGCTGACATGGATTGGTTTAAAATATGGTGAATAAGCTCAGTTTGCCGGCTTTAACTAGCTTGTAGTCTCAATAGGGTGAATTCAGGGTGATTGGGACACTTTTTCCAAGTCATCTCAATGGCAGAAAGTGTCCCAATCACCCTGACATCACCCTATGTATTTCTTCCAAGCAAGATCCTTTTTATCCCTGTTTCTATAAAGTATGAAGATGTATCGTACAGCTCCGGGTATCCACATTTTGTCCTCATCGTTGTCACTACTAGAGCAAGCTCCTGATTGGTTAACGCGGCCGAATATCCGGCAAAGTTCCGTTTTTTTAACTTGCGCGTTTTGCGTTAACGCGTTTTATTTTTTATAATAAAACTTAATTTTATCTGCATATCAATTCAAAATAGGCTACTAAAGAATTCTTTAGAAATAAATAAATGTAAAATAATATAAAATGTGTTCTGTTGCAAGTTCACATACTTAATCTCATGTTTTCTTATGGTTTATTGTTGAGCTGTCAAGTTGTGATTGTTGAACTAATCAGTTCATTTGTGTCCTTGATGCAATTGTTTTTGTTTTTTGTGGGGTGGGGTCAGGGTCCTGGGTGTCGTGAATGGGTGTCCCTTATTTTGCCACATTGAAGGTGGCAACCCTAAATGTAAGAGCTGCTTATTTGGTACAGAACTAGGGAAGAAAGCAATAAAACATGATTCAATCCCATGAGTCAGTTGGGCAGGACCAGCTCAGAAAGCACAGGAAGGTCAGGACAGACACTTTCTCATGAAGTCCATATAAAATCACACACACTTTAATGCATTATAAAATACGAACACTATTTATTTTTAGCTGCGTTTATCTACTAAACTTGTTTTGGTTAGCTGAGCCACTTTGACCTAAAATACTGAAGGTCCCCTTGAGATTTGCAATAATTGAACACATCTGCATGTTCACGGTTCTCTGGTGTTGGTTAATGGTCACATGCAGGTGAACAAATAAAACGGCAAGCATTTTGTTTTGATTTCCAAAAGAAAAAATGTGTTTTTAATTTTTATTTTCGACATAATCATTAGCTTTCCGTCCACTCGTGAACACCAGGAGCTTGCTCTATGCCACGTTTGTCCATCTGAACTGCTTTTCGGAAAATTCACATCTTTGTATTGTGTGAAGCCGCCTCCTTGTAATTTCTGACTTGTATTAAAAAACAGAACAATGTAAAAGCTGCTGTGTGACAAGGTGTACAGCAAACAAGCTAAAAAACACAGAACTAAGTTTTTATAAGCTGTCAACCCAAAAAATTAGCATTTAAGGAGACAAAAGTGGATACAGGCAATAAGACGTGAAGCTTCAGCAGGAAGAATGGGAAAAGTCTGGGATCCTGACACTCAGTATGCCTACGTGTGCAGTAAACATTGTCAAATATCTAAATGTCAGTTTTATGTATGATATTTCCTGTCGCTGGTCACATTCCCCTCCAGTGGGCGTAGTTCTCAGTGTAACTGAGTGTAAATGTCGCGCTCTGTCTCAATCCACTTTTGTGTCCTTAAACGCTCGTTTTTTGGGTCAACAGCTTATAAAAACTTCTGGGTTTTTGGTTCTGTGTTTTTTACCTTGTTTGCTGTACACCTTGTCACATATCAGCATTTAGACATTGTTCTGTTTTTTGTTATAAGTCAGAAATGACAAGGAGGCGCTTCACGCAATAGAAAGTCAATGGAGGTGGTGTGATTGTCCCCCCCGACCCCGACCCCACGGTGGGCGTGGCTTTCAGATTATGACACGTGTCACTTGTCTCTATAGCCAACAATACATTTAGTATTAAGTAAAGATCATGTTCCATGAAGATATTTTGTAAACTTCCTACTGTTAATATATCAGAAATGTATTATTAGTAGTAATATGCATTGCTAAGGACTTCATTTGGACAACTTTAAAGGAGATTTTCTCAATATTTAGATTTTTTTGCACCCTCAGATTCCAGATTTTCAAATATTGTCCCATCATAACAAACCATACATCGATGGAAAGCTTATTAGTTTTGTGGTCACATATCAGAATGATTTCTGAAGGATCATGTGACACTGAAATTCAGTTTTGGTCACAGGAATAAATTACACTTTACTATATATTCACATAGAGAACATTTCTTTTAAATCACATTTTTACATTTTTTTTCTGTATTTTTGATCAAATAAATGCAGCCTTGGTGAGCAGAAGAGACTTTAAAAACATTAAAAACTCCCCAAAAGTCTGAAACTGGGAAAGTGAAAAAACCCAAACAAAACAAACGAGAATGAAAAGGAAACAGTGTGAATCAGTGTTTGGTGTTGCTGGTGATCCAGTGACGTCAGGCGTCTGGAATCTACCAGAGCAGCTGAACAGACACATGAGCTCCGGCCAAGAGCCCGATGAACTTCACACGCTCGCCACTTATGATCAGTCCCGTCATGTCTGAATCTATTTACAGCATCAAGGCTTGAGAACCAAATGAAGAGGGCGTCCCAGACATGGCATCAAAACTCAAACAAGACATTACAAGAACATCTGCTCACCTCCGGGACTCTCTTTGCAGAGGGAGGGCGTTTCCCGCGTGCGTTGGACTCCAGCCCTTCTTCAACAGGACACTTTGACCTCACTGGACTCACGGGCCGGTTCCGGTCCTTTCTTTCACCGAACACCCTCTTACCCTGAAACAACACGACAGAAACACTCTCTAACATCCTTTAAATTCACACTCTCTCACTTCATAGCATCTGACGAGAGTTACTGACGACAGCGTTCAAAGTAGAGTTGCACAGTCTGGGGTTAAAAGAATCAAATTGTGACTTCTGATAAAAAATTATTTTTAAAGCAACAGGTTTGCTGTGCTTGTTTGTGGGGTTGCATAATTTGCACACAAATTGTGAAAAACAGAAAAAGAAGCATTAACCCCTTGACGGCCACTCTCCTGCCATCTAGACGTGGAAATGCACTATCCAAACATAAATCGCTGTAATTCAAGAATGCTTTGGAATATACACCCAAGTTTGGTCTTGTTTTAAAGAAGACACTCGGCAGATTATTGCTGAATTATTGCTTTTTCAATTAAAAAAAAAGGAAAGTATGAAAAAGTTATGGAAGTTTAAATTGACTGTAAATGAAAAATACTGTACTAAATATTTGTATTTTATTTTATTTTTATTACTATAAAATCAAAGCCATATGTCCAGGGCTCCAGACTAACTTTTTGCCTTGCTTGCACTGGTACGCCTAACTTTTTTAATAATAATAATTAAGAATTTGTTACATTTATACAGTGCTTTTCTAGGCACTCATAGTGCTTTACATGGAAGGGGGGAATCTCCTCAACCACCACCACATTGGTCACCTGGATGATGTGACGGCAGCCATATTGCGCCAGAACGCCCACCACACACCAGCTGATTGGTCGAGAGGAGAATGAAGCCAATTGTGATGATTAGGAGGCCATGATGGACAGGGGCCAATGGGAAGGATGTCGGGGTTACACCCCTACTCTTTATCGAAGGACATGGGATTTTTAATGACCACAGAGAGTCAGGACCTCGGTTTAAGGACGGTGCTCTTTGACAGTATAGTGTCCCCATCACTATACTGGGGCGTTAGGACCCACACAGACCACAGGGTGAGCGCCGCCTGCTGGCCTCACGAACACCTCTACCAGCAGAAACCTAGTTTTCCCAGTTGGTCTCCCATCCAGGTACTGACCAGGCTCAGCCCTGCTTAGCTTGCACCCAAATTTTGCTTAGGTGCACCCAAATTTTTCCCCAGCTTGCGTCACCTTTAACGCCACAATTTCAAGGTCACCTTTTTATCACACTCCATATACATTCATATATATTATGTAAATGACAACATAACATATGCATTTACACAGGGATTAAAAATCACAGGAAACATTGCTTTGAACATTATTTTAAAACTAGTTTTAACAGTGTAATAAATGAAATAATAAACTATGAAATACAACTTTTTAATTTCCTCTGGCTGCTATATTATATCACGCTTTGATGATTGTCATAATTATGTGGTAATATACAGTATACGGTAGCCTATAGTTGTTTACATTTCTTAAAATTGTGCCAGCTGGAACAGATGCTATAATGAAATTATGAATTATTACGGGTAGATCACCGCAAGATTAAAAATGGTCGAAAGTTTTTTCAAAAAGCCAGAAAGTCCCTTTGCAGCAGCACAACAACTGAACAACGATACTAATGTTAGCGTTTGAGGTAGGACAGCAGATATATCAGCAAATATCATTCTCAAAGAGATTATTTCTGGAATATAATATAACAATGCACAATCACAGTGACGCTGACTGGGTTAAGCATTTACTGTATCTGAGGGAAATGTTGCAGCGCGATCTGCCAAGGAAGATTACAAACGGCGAACGCCAATTTATTACACACGACGACTCTGTTTTGCTTGACGATGTGAGTACAGGACTCTTTTACCTTAATGGTAAACATTTTTTTAATTTGCCTAAAACATATGGAGCTAATCCTGTTTAGTCTCCCACTTCTTGATTCTCACGCTGCCTGTGCTGACACTGACAGGCGGTTGTCATGACAATGACGTAGTTTAGGGCAGCACAAGTTCACGTTCATTCTCACACACACCTTCAGTGAAATGGACTCTCAAACCGTTTCAGCATCGCCTTTGACACTAGGGGCTGAGGTGGGTCTTTACACAGAATTTTGAGCAGACACAGAGCTTGACTGTGTAAAGATGCCTTATGGGTCTACTTCTTTTCATTGTTTGTCATCTGCCGTAACTGATTCTCTGGTGCTCAGGTCGTAATTTCAATCACACAGCACGGAGCAGTGTAAGGAATATCTGGACCACAGCCAATCAGAGGCAAACACCTGCCCCATCTCGGTCTCTGAATGGTTAGACGATATGATCCAACCATGCGTGTGAGTTCTGTCAACGGAGAACAAACGCTTTGTTCGTGGAGAGGCAGCGGATGCGAGGATGTTAGGTGCACCGGTGCGACCTAGGAAAAATTTTAGTCGCACCCTTGCAAATTCTAGAGCCCTGCATATGTCTAACCAAGTTTTTAAGTTGACATCACAATGAATAAAGGGAAATCCCGCACACTATAAGCACTTGCAAAAACATTTTATTAGCAACGTTTCGGTCTCATGACCTTCATCAGGCATATTCATATTACTCAAACTCCATGCCATTTCAAAAAGGTAACATGACCAATCATTGAAGAGAACCATTAATTGGTAAAATACGCTCAATGACTAAATATCTCATTAACAGAATCATTAGTAGGCTACCACATACCCATACATCACATGCACAAGTGCACATATATAAATACACACATACATTTAAATATATGCATACACATGGTCACATGAACACATGAAAAGGCATTTTATTATAACATCACATTAAATAATGCTTCATCGTTCATACCCATAGGTGTTAAAATTAGCCGCAAAAATCCGGTCATTTTTGTACATTGAATCATGATGTGTCCGCTTTACGGTTTTGTGGTATTGAAAAAATGAGTGTGCAACCTAGAGGAGGCGATACTGAATTGCTCTTACAGAGACGTGAGTTGTTCTGGATTTTTACCCTTCAGACTTTTGCAAGTACTTATAGTGCGCGGGATTTCCCTTTATTCGTTGAGATTTTTGGATTTGGTGATCCTTTGTCCTACGCACCTATCCATTACCCACAGTTGTGCGATGGTAATTGTGCACTAAGTTGATATCACAAAAATTTAAGTTCCCACGATATTTTGTTTAGGCGTTATACCAAAAATATCCACCGGGTGTCATCCACATTCCATTGATTGCTTTTATTATGCATTTTCCTGTAAATTTCGGTCCAAATATCACTTCCATCGCCAAATATGGAACCTTGAGACTCTGATCTTTCCGACGATACGCGTTTTGTCAAGATTAGAAAAAAATTATTATAAAGTAATTTTGTAATATGAAACATGACACCGCCCCAGGAGCCCACAGTTGAATTTAGAGTACCGTTTCCATATTAACACAACGTCCGATTTCAAAGCGGTTTTCACAGGATGAATTTTGAGTTCGTAAGCTTTCAAATGATACCTAATTTATGATAATTACTAAAATACAGGATACGAAAAAAAAGAAAAAAAAATCGCGAGTGCCACGCGATCCAAAATTATTATTACTAAATATAAATATTAAACAAAATATTACTACTGTAATATTTCACTGATTTAAGCTTTTATTTTGACTTCTAATTACAAGATCTCATTGAATATCTTGTTTTTCTCTTTGTAAGGTTGTACGAACGCATATTTTATCTCCTCGTCTGAATCTGAATGAGCTCCTGCATTAATAAAGCAAAGACATTTCAAAATAAGAGTCCTGGTGTATTTCGGGTTTGTCTATTAAATAAAAGTCACGCCGTGTGTCCAATTCCCCAATTTCAATTTAGTTTCCATTTAATATTTAATTTACAGCAAACTATTGTGGCTTCTGTCTGGGATGGAAAGGAAAGACTAAGAACATTATTTGACTTGAAACTATACAGGCATTTAAGAATTATTAAAACTTAACTAAAATTAAAATGAAAGCAGAATTAAACTGAATTCAAAATAACGAAAACTATACATTATATCAGTGATACTAAAATAACACCAGTATGGCAAAATCTGTTACAGTGTTTTATATAAATGCAGAAATAGTTATAATTAGGGCTGCAACTAACGATCATTTTGATAATCGATTAGTTGGCAGAATATTTTTGATTAATCAGAAAAAAGGCCTTTTTTTCTTTTTCTGACAAAACACACTATTCCCCATCCTGCCCAATGCTGTCCTTCAAACACACGTGTCAGCTGAGTGCTATGAACACACACGCAGTGAATATATCTACCATTACAGAAACTAGCCATGGTTTTACAATGAGCAAAACAAACAATAATAATAAATAAATAAATAACAGGGTTATTGTAGTTATTCACGAATTACCATAGTTTTGCTTCAAATCCATAGTTTAACTGTATGGTATTTGTGTGGTTATACAAATGGTAATCAATATATACGGCAAAAGCATGGTTTTATGATAATAAAAACGTGGTTTTACTAATCTAATAGAACCATGGTTAATTTCCGTAAGTGTATATCTGTGCTAAAGCCTACATTATGTGCAAAAAAATAAAAAATTACTAAGCAAAAGGAGTTTAAATCCCTACATTAAAATGATATTAAAGAAAAACAGAAACACAAATTCAGTGTTACCAGATTAGAGGAATCTGCAGGAACACAATCATGTCTTTATCACATGCTGTTATCCCTTTACAGTCACTACTCTCATAAAATACTTGAATTACGTGTTGACCTTTAAACCTAAATTTAGCGTCCAACAGCAGACATTTCAGCTAAATGAGTGTTTAACGCTCTACTGCGTTCTGTCTGTTTGGCGTGCATGCGCGAGCCCGCCGCACCGGCGCTCGTTCAGTGAAGTTTAACACAGACTGTCAGGACGCGATTTAATGCAAAATAGAAATACTCACGTGAATTAGTAGCATTTACAGATGAGGATATAACTACTGTTCTCTATATAGATTTTGCACTGAGGACGCAGACGCATCTGTCAAAGCACATGACAGGGTGTGTTACACTAATGCATTCACTTGAAGCTTAAAATAACCATGATCTAAACAAAGATCATGTGCTTTTCCTGCATCATTTGCTCTGTTTCCACTCCACTATTTCTAGATGCACATTTTGTCCATAAAAATGCATTATTCAGTGCTGTCATTTTTTGTGGCTTTGCATACAGAGAGCAGACCTGACTAATCGTTTAATGAGAATCCTTATCGATGATTTTCTTTATCGATTAGTTGTTGCAGCCCTAGTTATATAACTTAAGTTTCTAAATGCGCTCCTAAATGTTTCAACTTAGGAGCACGTGCTCCTTGGAAAAAAGCAAGCATCAAGCCCTGGTAGTAACGTGCCTTCAGAGAGAAATTACATTTGTTTAAAAGTAGACAATTCAAGCTTTCTACAGATATATTTCTCACGTCTGTGAGGGAAGTAGCCTATACTCTGAGTTTCGGTTCATTTTTGCTATGCGTAAATTCACAGAAACCGAGACGGCGCATCCTGTTTTTTTTCTTCTTCTTTATTTTACAATGGCACAACGCTTTGCTCATACTGTGAGTTTACACAAATAAAAGTAAAACCCTTTAGTTGCGAATGTTTTATTTTTTAGAAGTATTTTAAGTTGTTTCCACTGTCAGGAAGAAATTAGCCTGCAGAAATGTCATGCAGTAACGCAAGCTATATTTTAGCTTCCACATTCCCACAAACACTGCGGCTAATAATAGGCTAGCACACATTTATCCAAGTTAATGTTAGAGTGATCTGCTATGTAATAAGCCATGTTTAAGGTCGATGGATGATAGGCGAATGTTTAGATTTCTACATACTGTAAATACCACAAGGACCTGCCGTTAACATCTCACGGACTGCGTGACTTCGCCACCAGTTAGTTTTTCTGCGATTAACCAACTAATACAATTTTGGTTGACTAAGCCTCTTCTAGTCGACTAATGATTAATCAACGATTAGGGGGCAGCCCTGGAAAACTTAGAAAAGTTTATAAGAGCTTCTCATTACAAGATTAATTGTGCAGCCCTCGTTCAAAGTATGAATAGTTTGCTTGGCATCATCACAAGTAAAATGAGAGAAAAATGGGAATCTCCCAAAACGAGTAGTTTACTGAAAACCAAAAACACACATCTAAAATTCATCATCTACCAAAGGTCTGAAGTCTTGACTCTCTAATAAGTTCATTCAGTCTCACCTTGATGTTTCCTGCCGTTGTGACGAGCAGCTGCCGTCTCTTTCCTCTCCCGATGCTGAAGATGCTGGATCCAGGATCACAGTCCTTCTCCGGCTCTGCTTCTCCCAGCCCTCCTGGCCTCCTGGTCACCACACGCTGATCCTGAACACAGATGTTTAAAACATGAAAACTCTCTACTATTATTATTAATATTATCAAAATCCACACGATTCATTGACCATATTGTTTGCAATCATGGTTGGTGAATAAATGCGGCGCGTGCAGTCTACAATACAAAGTAAAACACAATTGTACATAATTACTGGAATTAACAGTAATTTCACTTTTCCCATTTCATCTGTTGAGAGATGCTTAAGGTTTCACCAGTTCTGATAATGTGAAGCAGATGAAAACTACACAGCCACCATCTGTTTGCAGCGTTTAGCCATTTCAAAGATGAAAATGACTAAAAGAAAGAAAGAAAAGAAAGACGACGAGTATCGTTCTTTGCAGTATGAATTTGCTGGATCTGTTTTTTTCTCATTGCTGCTTCTCATAAAAAAATTCTAATGTGAACAAAGCACTCACCAAAACAATGCATTGTTAAATTGACTCATCATTACAATTGTAATCAATAAAAATTTAAAAAATGCATTTCCCTTGTGATGAAGCAATCATAGTTGGTTAAATTAAGTCCATATTAGGTCAGAAATTTAGTGTAATTATTATAATTCTTTAGCAAAATAATCGTGGTGATCAGTTTAACCATTATCGTGGTGCTTGTGTCAGTCGGTGAAGCAGCTCACATTGGAGGATTTGTTGATGGTGATGGACAGATCATCAAGCTTTCCCTTCCTGCTGTGGAGTGACATCCCATCCTGCTCCGCCCGCTTTTTATCCTCCTCCACTTCCTGTAAAACATCACAAAACTCAGCAAGGCAAAAGGTATAGCACTATGGAAGTATCACTCAACAATTTATTAAAAGGCCCTATGAAATATGTTCCATTTATCTATTTTTCTCAAACTCCGTTTTATTTTCAGTATTCGGTTCTTATCAAATTCCCATTATCCCATTTTTCTGGATTCCATTTTTAATGGTTTAATTACATTTTAGTAATTAAAAAGCATGTCTAATCAATTGAATTCATAAAACATTAACAATTCATTTATTTATAATAATTAGCTTTATTTTTTTGTTTTGTGTCTTTTCTGATTTAAAGGGGCTATATGTAGGCTTTTGACGCTATAAAGCATACAAATACCATAATATGTTTGCAGATATTTAAGAAACATGCTAAGTTAACAATTGTTTATCTGAAAAACAACGCTACAGTCAATTATTCTCCTGTGAAAATGTGCGTTCCGTGTCGGAAATTCCGTCTTTGTTTTGGTCTGTGGAACACGTCCACTGTCAGCTTATCCAATTGTATTGCGGCAAACATGGCGTATTTCATATCAGTTTAGTCAAGTCATGGAAGCTGCCAAACGAGTCAGAGAGCGAACTTTTCCATCTTAAAAAACCTCGGCATCCATCCAAAAATATTGCATAATGTTACTGCATCTTTAATGAGTCCCTCACTACATCTGTGGTCCCAGCCTCCTTTAAAAAATCCACCATCATCCCTGTCCCTAAGAACAGTAAACCCTCTTGCCTAAATGACTATCATATGTCTTTGAGAGACTCATTAAAAACACCATTTGCTCCTTCATTCCTGACACTTTGGACCCTCTTCAGTTTGCCTATCGTCCCAATAGATCGACTGAAGATGCCATCTCTCATGTCCTCCAGTCCTCCCTCACTCACATCGACAGCAAAAGTGGGAACTACGCAAGGCTGCTATTTATTGACTATAGCTCAGCCTTTAACACCATAGTTCCCATCAAGTTAACCTCCAAACTCCTGGATCTCGGCCTGAATCCTTCTCTCTGCCACTGGATTGAGGACTTCCTCACTGGCAGGCCTCAGGTGGTGAGAATAGGCCAGTCCACCTCCTCCTCCATCACCCTGAGTGTGGGAGCTCCACAGGGCTGTGTCCTGAGTCCCCTGCTCTACTCTCTCTACACGCATGACTGTTTGTCCACACACAGCTCCACCTCTATCATCAAATTTGCTGATGATACTGTTGTCCTGGGCCTCATTTCCAACAACAATGAGACGGCATACTTGGACGAGGTGGAGCATCTAACATCATGGTGCTAGGACAACTGTCTCTCTCTGAATGTTGGCAAGACCAAAGAACTGATTGTGGACTTCAGGAAGAGACAGCAACGGACATACTCCCCCCTCATGATCAGCGGGTCACCAGTAGAGAGAGTGAGCAGCTTCAAGTACCTGGGAGTAAACATCTCCGAGGACCTGACCTGGACTGCTCACATTCAGACACAGGTGAAAAAAGCCAGGCAAAGACTGTACCACCTGCGCCAGCTGAGGAAATTCAGGGTTTCACCAGCTATCCTGAAAACTTTCTATTTAGGGGCGATAGAAAGTGTTTTAACTCAGTGCATCACAGCGTGGTATGGGAACAGCACCAGTCATGACCGCAAAGCCCTGCAAAGAGTAGTGCGCTTATCCGGCGTATCTCAGGGTCAGCTCTCCCGTCTCTGCAGGACGTCTACACCAAACGCTGCAAAGGTAGAGCTACCAAGATCATCAAGGACTCTAATCACCCTGCAAACCCTCATTTCACGCTGCTGCCATCTGGTAAGCGCTTCCGAAGCCTGATGGCCAAAACTGAGAGACTCAGGAGGAGCTTCTTCCCCAGGCCATCAGACTCCTGAACTCAGTCACTTAACATCACGTGACTTCACTTCAGGATAAACATCGATACACTGACATTGCACTGCATTTTCTGTTCTCGTTGTTACTGTGTAACAACCTGTCATAAACCTGTTTGCACATTATACTCTTATACATTTGTTAACCACATATTTATAAGTCTACAGTTTACTCACTGCACAGTCTACTTCAATTATTTTTTTCTACTTGATTTATTTATAATTCTACAGACAGACATATATATATAGATAGATAGATAGATAGATAGATAGATAGATAGATAGATAGATAGATAGATAGATAGATAGATAGATAGATAGATAGATAGATAGATAGATAGATAGATAGATAGATAGATTATCCTAGATAGTTTTTTTCTATATAATTTCCTTTCCTGTGTTTTTAACTGTGAATTTGCACTGTCCATGGAGCGGACCTGTTTACATTTCACTGCCGGTTGTATATTCTGTATATAACTGTGACAAATAAAACTCTTGAATCTTGAATGATCCATCTGGCGTTATATCTTTTATTGCTGTCTGCTACTCCCTAGCAGCCGAGGGCGTCTTTTGTTAACAACAGCCGCAACAAGAGTGCTGATGAGAAACCCAGCTTAATTTAAAAATACTACGGTTAATGTGTGACGAAATTTAGTTTTAAGACTTTTTCAGGCAATAATGTACTTGTGTAAAGCTCAAATCTGTGGTTTATTTATAAAGAGAGCACCTATTTGAATATTTAATCTGCCATTTTTCTGAGCTGTGAGACCCAGTCGATCAGCAGGCGCTCAGCGCTCATGAACCCCCGCCGAGAGCAGCCTTTCCTCGGCTAGTCCTTCTGACGTCTGCCGCTGGCTCTGATGTCTCTGTAGTGGTTAGGCTACATGAGATATAAATCGTCTTGTGTATATGTAACGGGCGATATGTAACGAACGCAGAATCTCATTGAGTTCCATGTTAAAATGCCCAACTTTACAGCAGAATAAAACACGTTTACAGCCTGGTACAAATTGTGGTTTTGGTCTATACGGCTAATTTTGCCCTTCATGACAACTAAGGGGGGTGAATTTATTTTATAACTCATTCGTTTACATTATATAAAGCCTTAAAGTTCTGCATAATTAAGGGTGTGGTTACTTTGAGTGACAGGTGGATAGCCATTTAGCTGTCTGTTAGTCATCATGTCACCTCAGCTCCAACCACGTCCCGCCTCTTTGCCCATTTTCTGTTATCTGGGAGTGAAGCACGGTGACGCGCTGCCAAGATGGCAACGGCTAGCTCGACCCTACTTTACGCTTCAGAACTGCTCTTCAGAATCCTATGGGTGACGTCACGGACACTACGTTCATATTTTTTTACAGTCTATAGTTTTGACGCTTTTCAAACAGGTCCTCACCTGGTAGCGTTTCATAAGTGCTTCATTTTTCTTCCGCAAGGCCTCGATCTTTTTATCCAGCTCTGCGTCCTTGTGTTCCTTCTTCATCATCATCATCATCATCATCTCTGTCGGGATCTGAGCACAGAACAGTTTATGAACATCTCAGCATTACATACACAAACACAATCCAAACAATCTGCGAAACATAATCTGCCAGCAGGATTTCTGTTGTTCACTGCATTTCGCATGAAAATGCAAGAGCAACATAATAGTTTTGCACATTTTCCTTGCCCAGACACTCAAACAGGAAAAATATTGGAATTACATAAATAAAATCTAATGGAATAAAGCTGCGTTTATATTACATAAATGTCTAATGCCAGAGACCCAGGAGAAAGTCCAGGACTGAAATATAAACACAATGGCATACGATTAGTTATAATCAGTTAATTATAGTCTTAACACGAGTAAATTTGTGCGTCTAAGTGCACATGGACACGCCATTATTAGCATCAGCTGCTACGACCAGCAACATGAGCTCAGCGCAGTAAAACTCCTCATGCCATCAGCTGTTTCAAGACATCTGACATTCACATGTGAGCTCCAAATTCACCCATAACCCTCAGATATTGAGCAGAAAACTGTTGGCGAGGATATTTCTTATTACAGCATTTGCCAGAAGTGCTCTGTTAATGTTCATCAAACATTTTAGTAGGGTTGCATGATTTGGGGAAATATTTAATAGCGATTCGACTGATACATATTGCAAATCTAATCCAAAATACGATACAATTTTTTAAAAAAGATTCCAGGTTTGCTGTGCTTGTTTGAGGACTACACATTCTGGAAAAAAATGATGGTTATATTTAAATATGGATATAAAATATATCATAAAATCATAAATTATAATATAAAATAAAATCATAAATATACATAAAATAAAATTATAAATTACATAATTATAATATAAAAACATAATATACTAAATAAAAACAAAATATAAAGAAAACAAAATTTAAGAAAATATTTAAGAAAAATAATATAATAATTACATTACAAAAGTAAACTTACAATAGTAATATTTATGGATGTCTTCATTTTTCATTAGCTATGTTTCTAATCAAAATCATAATAAAGTAATAAAATAATACATTAATCAGTAATAAAACCAAGTTGCTGCAGTCCAGTGTTGCCATCCAGTGTATCCCAAAATGTGCATAAAAAACAGGTGGATGGAAACATATTACTGTTGTACAGGAGAATTAAGCTATACGTCAATGTAATAATAATACTAACACTACAATTATTAAAACTTTGTTGTTTTGTGCAGCACTTTGTTTGACAAAAGTCTGTTTGATTTCATATGATTAAAAGATCAATTAAATTGATGTTTTATGCCTTCATATGATTGCCAGAGCAATTAAAATACACACAACTTTTCTTAGAAATGAAATAAAATTTACAAATTGTTGTTTTTATTAATTTAAATTAATTAGACATTGATTATTTTGACTGGTAAAAATGAAAACAGAAAACAGAATTTTGTACATTTTTAAATAAATTTTTGCTAAATTGTACAAATTTAATGATTTCAATGAATTAGACATGATTTTTGATTTTATTTAACCATTAAAATGGAGTTCAAAAAAAAGAAAAAAACAGATTTTGGGAAAAATTTAATGGATTTCATAGGGCCCTATACTGTTAACGAACATCCCAACGCCATCCACGCTGCTGAGAGTGACGTTTAGATGAATATGTAAATATGCGCTGCACACTTTCCTCTCAATAACAAAATAAACAACAAAATATAGACATAGTTGTGTGGATGTGTGGAACAGCTCTGAGATTCACCTGCATGAGATGAGGTCATTAAAATTACACTGTTATAGTAGTTTGATTATGAAGTATATTTGAGACTATAGACTATATAGATCAGAGTATGAGAGACTGTAGTTTTAACTACTGCGTAGCTTTAAATGGCTGCAGAGTTGGCAAAAGGGCACGTGCTGGACGCGCCAGGGGAATGAAGACTTAACTGCACAGCAGAAGAGAAAACGCTTGTGTTATGTGTAGGACAGCCTTATTCACTATGTCAGTGTTATACGACAGTAAAATCAGGCATCAAACGTCAAGATCTCTCGTGGATTTTTAGAGACATGGCCTGAAAGCCAGAGCGCCTGCGGCACCCTCGCAGTGAAATAACCCGACTGACTCCAGGCCAGCCAGACTCCTACACAGAGTAAATTTGGATGTGAAGAGGCTTGCAGAGATTTGAGAGAGAATAGAGTCAGATCGCCGCTCAAAACAGAGATTCCTCAAGGTCAAAAGACGCTTTTATCTCTTCAAACACAGGAAAACTGCTGCAAACCCATGGGCAGATCTGATCCTCTAATAAAAGACTAAATAATATCCTGGTTCGCCAGCTGTGTTTGTTAAAACAAGCATGTCTTTCCTAGTGCTCATAGTTAGTTCATCCACAGGATTTACATGAGCAGCACATCACCGAAAGTACAATTTAGTCACTTTACAGCTCTTATAACTGAGGGTCAAGCTGAAATTGCCCACTAAGCTCAACTAAACAACCCAGAAAAGCATTTTACGTGCATTTTAATGCATGCCTTATAATGCATGGTGTGATCTCATGAACAGTTGTAACCACAGATATCATATATCAATACATTGTTACACCAACTAGTAATGAACAATACTTCTACAGCATTTATTAAATCTTAAAAATGTTAATTTATACATTTGCTAATACATTATTAAAACCAAAATCACGGCACCTGTTAGTGGGTGGGATATATTAGGCAGCAACTGAACATTTTGTCCTCAAAGTTATTGTGTTAGAAGCAGGAAAAATGGGCAAGCGTAAGGATTTGAGCGAGTTTGACAAGGACCAGATTGTGATGGCTAGACGACTGGGTCAGAGCATCTCCAAAACTGCAGCTCTTGTGGGGTGTTCCCGGTCTGCAGTGGTCAGGATCTATCAAAAGTGCTCCAAGGAAGGAACAGTGGTGAACCGGCCACAGCTCACTGATGCACGTGGGGAGCGAAGGCTGTCCCGTGTGATCCGATCAAACAGACGAGCTACTGGAGCTCAAACTGCTCAAGAAGTTAATGCTGGTTCTGATAGAAAGGTGTCAGAATACACAGAGCATCTCAGTTTGTTGCGTATGGGGCGGCATAGCCGCTGACCAGTCAGGGTGCCCATGCTGACCCCTGTCCACTGCCGAAAGCACCAACAGTGGCACGTGAACTTCAGAACTGGACCACGGAGCAATGGAAGAAGGTGGCCTGGTCTGAGGAATCACGTGTTCTTTTACATCACGTGGATGGCTGGGTGCGTGTGCGTGGCTTCCCTGGGGAACACATGGCACCAGGATGCACTATGGGAAGAAGGCAAGCCGGCAGAGGCAGTGTGATGCTTTGGGCAATGTTCTGCTGGGAAACCTTGGGTCCTGCCATCCATGTGGATGTTACTTTGACACGTACCACCTACCTAAGCATTGTTGCAGACCATGTACAGCCTTTCATGGAAACGGTATTCCCTGGTGGCTGTGGCTCTTCCAGCAGGATAATGCTCCTGACACAAAGCACAAATGCTTCAGGAATGGTTTGAGGAGCACAACAACAAGTTTGAGGTGTTGACTTGGCCTCCAAATTCCCCAGATCTCAATCCAATCGAGCATCTGTGGGATGTGCTGAAGAAACAAGTCCGATCCATGGAGATCTCACCTCGCAACTTACAGGAATTAAAGGATCTGCTGCTAACATCTTGGTGCCAGATACCACAGTACATCTTCAGTCAATGGAGGAGAGGCTTCACTACAGTAAATAAACTGCTTTTGTGGGAAAACTGCTTATTTAATAAATCGATAGCCCAATCTTCAACATGTTTGCTCTTAAACACTTGAGCTAACATTGCTTGTGCGAGTTACGAGTGAGTCGATCAGGCGACACCGTTATAACACAGCGCTGGGACACTCAGTGAAGAAATCCATTGAATTTGCCATAGAAATAATAACATCGCTGTGAGGTCTAGTGAGAAGCATTCAGATTCAGTGCAGAGTTCTGTTATAAACCATAGATAGGCTATCAGATCAAACAGCGCTGTAAATGAACAAGTTATAAAACGCTTTCAGTCCACAAATCACCAACATTCACCGTGGATTTAATGCAGTAACATTAACTGTAACCATGGTATTGTTGTAGAAATAGTCAAACATACTACACATTATTTTTCCAGCACTTAAAAAAACCTCTAATATTATCATATTTAAATGTTATTTTTAATGTGATGACCAAAACATAATTTGTTCCTCCTTCAAAGATTGTCCCCATTTATAAATCTAAAGTTTCAAGATAAAAATAAAAATAAAAAAAGACATGTACGTTAAGTTGACTTCGATTTCAAGGATCTTCGATGTTTTAAGTTGTTTTAAGTTTCGATTCTCAAATCTCAATTCAATTTTCGATTCAACTCAATGGCTATAGATTTAATACAAATACTACAGGTATTTATAAAAAAGAATACCATGTCAAATGCATACAATTGTTAAATACAATAACATTTTGCAAGTTTATTCTAAAAAAATACAATTTAGTTTTTATTGATATTTTGATACATTTATTCTAAAACACAAATTTATTCAATTTTCAGTACGACAAGCTTTTCTTGCGGTTTTGACGACCGTCATGTGTGCAGATACTTTTCATTCATGAGAAGCGCGTTCATATCTGGACACGAGTAGTTGCCGTGGTAACGAACAACAATACCTTAACGAGCTGACTTATGTGGACTAACTTTAATTTGAGGAAATCTGTTTATAATGTAAGCTATTAGGATTGAATAATTGGTCCTGGGCTGTCTGTTGACTCAGTTGATTTGAATATGTCTAATGGCTAACGTACGTGCTTAAGTGAACGCTCAAGTTTGATCATAATGCAAGGCAAGCATTCGCATGTATGTGATCTATTTTTAGCGTTTGTGCGCTCTGCTGTGGGGGTGTTGCAACGTCTGGGTGATGTCTCATCTAATGCTTCCGCAGAGCTGTAGTATTACTACAGCATTACAAAAGGCGACAACGCACCGGAAGCCGCCATTCAAGCACTGAAAGAATGACTGACTGACAGGCGCGCCTCTCGCGCAAGGCAAATAAGGTGGTGACATCTAGTGGAGAAGACTAGTAATTAGATTTACGTTAATCTTATGTCCAATGTTAGAGGAAATAAATATGGAAAAAAAATCTATTTGTGGAATTGAGAATTGATTTTGAAACAACCACATTTAAAAAAACGATTAATCAAAAAATTTTTTTTTTTTTTTTTTTGCCCAGCCCTAACGTTAAGTCTATTTGTTTATTACCAAGGCATTTGTTAGTAATACAGTCAAAATGGGGGGAAATGGGAATAATTGCGTTGCAGGTTGATTTAAGGTGTGCCCCCAGTAAAAAAAAAAAGTTAGTCTGGAGCCCTGGATTTATGAGATATACTGATTCAATGCACTGACCAGTGCTGATGCCATTCATGGGAAATACCATTAAACGTCAACGTGACATTTTGTTAATTCTGCATGGAGGATTCTGATTGGTTAATATCAGCAGAATAACTTCTGCTACTGGTGGCACTAAACATCTTAACTTTGTTAAGATTCCCAGCATTCCTGTTTCTCGAAGCACACATTAGTATGCGTATTATGCGAGCTCTCTATGGGAAAAACATGCAGATTAATCATTCAAATGTGGCTGAAACCACTTTATATTAAGGGTGCAGACCATTAAATAAACATCCATTCATAATTTGCTCCCTTGTGCCGTTTCAAAACCTACTTAGGCTTTCTTTCTTTCTGTGGAACAAAACTGTAGTGGAAGTGGATTTTTACAGAAAAACTTAAAAATAATGACACAGAAGCACCATCATGAAGCCATATGATTGGTCTCTGAAATTGCTGAACATCATGCAACTGTGAATAAGATTTGAGAGCTAAGATTTTCAGTGAATAATGACTTAAATATTAGTCTGTACATCTCACAAAGCATCATTTGACTTCAGAAGACTTGAAATATATAGTGCAAGGCATGTTTTTTATAAGAGAATACTATTGTATTTCAGTGTTTCTGCTTCAAAATTTATTGTTATTTGGCATTTCTTTTTAATTATTTGTGAAATTTACTGGCAATGCCTGAGTGAAAATTGTTTCTACACCAAAATGCAGTATAAATGCATCAAATGGAAAATTAGTATCATCTTTTGTGTTCACTGCAAGAAAGCAAATCACATGGTATTAAATTAACTCATATTTGGGTGAATGGTGCCTTTAATCCTCATGTTGTGTTGGGGTCATTTTGGACTTTCCCATACCCGGAAATGCTAGTTAATGTTATTGCACTGGACTAAAATTTACTGACTTTACTCCCCCAGAGTCTAACCACTTCCCACAAATTTTGAGATACTTTTTGTAATTGTTTTGTTGGGGTTTTTCCCACATTGTAACACTTAATGTTCCCGGTCAAAAATGACCAACCTACAAAAAAAAATTGCTTATAAACCACTCGTTACGCTACTCCACCAAATACTGGATTCAATCTTTTTGTCGACTTATTTTATTTAAATTACGACAGGTTTTGTATTTATTTTTTGAACTGATTGATCTGAGATGATATTGGTCAAAATTGACTGCCCATTGAAAATGAATGGGGGAGTCAAAATTAGAGAAACAATCAATGTTCAGGAGCATGTTCACATATGTTCATGTGTGATTGCTTGCAAAAATAATGGCCTCGGACCTGTGCATGTGTGGATACACATACACACACACACACGTTCAAGTACACAAACAAACTATTTTGATTATTACAGGCTTTCTTTTTCACAGAGATGAACTTTATCCTCAGATCAATGAGGCCTACGATCTAATTTAAAGAAAACAAGCTGACAAAGAGATTGAATCCAATATTTGGTGATAAGGTTTCATAACAAGAGATTTATAAGCTAGTTTTTTGCAGGCCGGTCATTTTCGACCGGGAACACCACAAGTGTTATAGGGTTTTCAACACAGGATTAAAGAACATTTTAAGTGATTATTATGCACAAGTTTCCGTAAGGGGATTTTTGCTGTGATGAAATAAAATAACTATTTTTGGATCCCCAATGATCCAGGACATGTTAATAATCTAAAGAACCTTTTGTGCAAAGGAAAGATTCCATGGATGTTAAAAGTTCATTGATTCCAATAAAGAATAACAGATCGGCAAGTGCGCAAGGAACTCACAGTGACTTCGGTTGTCAGGGGACGAAAACAAACCTCACGGAGGTACAAACACACAGAAGAATCCAGTGCAATACGAGCCAACATGAATCATCAATGCTGCAAAAGGACAGGGAACATTCCAGCAGCGGCTTCCTGCGCTTCCCACTCATCTGTACAGATCACATGTCAAATAGCCCAACACTCTAACTATAAGCCGACGGACGCTCCTGTGCCCAAACCGAGGCCTCGTTCTTCAGACAAACGTGCGTCTGACAGCAAGCTCACGTTAGTTGCAGCATACCATCCTCATCCAGACTGCTGGAAAAAAAAAAAAAAAAAAAAAAAAAAAAAAACGAGCAGGGTCCAGAGAAGAGCAAAGATGTTCAAAAAAAAGAGTGGGGGGAAAAAAAGCTAGTGGAAGAATGAGAAGCAGTGGCACTCACAGCTCTGTTCATGTCAGCAGGGAAATCTGGGATCCTTCCAAACGGCAGGCAGCCGACGCGGCTCGGGGAAGAAGCGCATGGAGTCCCGGATCATGCCTTGATTACAAAAACGGCAGTTGGGCTGCGAGCCAAGATCTCCGAACGCAAAGAAAAGCCCTGCTAACGGATCCCGCCGCTCACCCGTACGGCGCAGCCTCTCTCTCTCTCTCTCTAAAGCTATTGCTCGCAGTTAAAATTACCCCTCACTCCCCCCACCCACGTCTGCTGTCATACCCCTGAAAACCATTCATTTTATGACTCCCAATGTGCGATCTTCATTACTCATTTTAAAGAATGAAATTCAAAAATCAATACATTTAAGAGCACATTTGAACTATAGAAAAACTCTGTTTAAAGAAACAGTTCAACTAAAAATAACAATTGTCATCATTTACTCACACTCATAGGACCAATAGGGGTTGATGAAGTTAATAAATAATGAAATCATAAATATGCTAAATATCCTGACATGCTTTTACAAATAAAATCACTTTCTAAAAAAAAAATATGCAGATTTGATACTCAGTTAGTATCAATGAGTTGTGCTGCGTAATACTTTTCTGGAGCCTGTGATACTTTTTTCAGGATTCATTGACGAATAAAAAGTACAGCATTTATTCAAAATAGAAATATTTTCAAACAATATAAATCTGTACTATTACTTTTTATCAATCTAACACATCCTTGCTGAATAAAAGCATTGATTTCATTCAACAACAACAACAAAAAAAAGGAACGGTAGTGTACATTGTTACAAAAGATTTCAATTTTAAATAAATGCTGCTAACTTTTTATTCAAAGAATCCTGGGAAAAAGTATCTCAGGTTATAAAAAAATATGAATGTATTTTTGCCTTGTTTTTAATGCACTTTAAATGTGCTGCACAGACAATAAGGACTGCCCGATGGCCCGGGGCCAGCGTGAAAGACACTCGGGCCAGTTGACGGAACTGTCCCTTGCCCGCTTGGGCCAGTGCTGCATCTTCACTGAAGTTGATCATTTGTGCATTTGTAAGCTTTGCCTATTTAAATATTCAATATTTTCTCGATAATGATAATTAGACAATATTTTGCTGAGTGTGTTTATTGTGTTGATAGGTGGCAGGGTTAGGACTGCCATGGTCAGCTGACTTTATATTTATTTTTTTTTAAATCTAAAAAAAAATATTTCAAAACAATCTTATAACATTATTTAATGCAGTTGTAATTTTTCAGTGTGAATGATTTGATTGGTAACAGCCCTATAATGTCTTATTATTCTAACTGAATTAATATTGCTTCAGAATAAATTCTATTTACAACACAAAACATCCTTTCAACCAACTCTTTTACTTTTTTGACAGATTTAGATATATACACATTGATCAGGCACCGACCGATTCCTAATATTGTGTTGATCCCCCTGCTAAAACAGCCCTGACCCGTCGAGGCATGGACTCCACTAGACTCCTGAAGGTGTGCTGTGGTATCTGACACCAAGATGTTAGGAGCAGATCCTTTAAGTCCTGTAAGTTGTGAGGTGGGGCCTCCATGGATCGGACTTGTTTGTTCAGCACATCCCACAGATGCTCGATTGGATTGAGATCTGGGGAATTTGGAGGCCAAGTCAACACCTCAAACTCATTGTTGTGCTCCTCAAACCATTCCTGAAGCATTTGTGCTTTGTGTCAGGAGCATTATCCTGCTGGAAGAGCCACAGCCACCAGGGAATACCGTTTCCATGAAAGGGTGCACATGGTCTCAACAATGCTTAGGTAGGTGGTACGTGTCAAAGTAACATCCACATGGATGGCAGGACCCAAGGTTTCCCAGCAGAACATTGCCCAAAGCATCACACTGCCTCCGCCGGCTCACCTTCTTCCCATAGTGCATCCTGGTGCCATGCGTTCCCCAGGTAATGGGTATTCTGACAGCTTTCTATCAGAACCAGCATTAACTTCTTGAGCAATTTGAGCTCCAGTAGCTCGTCTGTTTGATCGGACCACACGGGCCAGCCTTCGCTCCCCACGTGCATCAATGAGCCTTGGCCGCCCATGACCCTGTCACCGGTTCACCACTGTTCCTTCCTTGGAGCACTTTTGATAGATCCTGACCACTGCAGACCGGGAACACCCCACAAGAGCTGCAGTTTTGGAGATGCTCTGACCCAGTCATCTAGCCATCACAATCTGGCCCTTGTCAAACTCGCTCAAATCCTTACGCTTGCCCATTTTTCCTGCTTCTAACACATCAACTTTGAGGACAAAATGTTCACTTGCTGCCTAATATATCCCACCCACTAACAGGTGCCGTGATGAAGAGATCATCAGTGTTATTCACTTCACCAGTCATAATGTTATGCCTGATCGGTGTACATGTATATATAGCAAAATCTAATCTAGGGTGATAATTCACTGTGAATCAGGTCGACTGATTCATTAAAACGATCCAGCTCATCCGGTCATTTGTTTGGGTGAATTCATTCATTCAATCCATGACCATAAACAAACACTTATTTTCTTCTGCTCTAGCTCATGTACTAATCTAACTTCTATTTTAAACTTGATATTATGTACTGCAAATATTATTGTCGCTTATGAACATTTGCTTGTGATTTTGCTGACTTATAAATCACTTTAGATAAAAGCTTGAGCTAAATTAATAAAACTAAGTGCATAAAGCAAATCATTGTCTCCTGTTTAATTGGGCATTAAAGTCACCATAAAAATAAAAATGCACAATTCTTGTTTTTTTTTTTTTTTTTATGGGATATTGCAGTGAATTTTATAAATAAATTAATCCGTGCACATTATGTGCCTCGTAATTGTGAATGAGAATATCTTCCCCTTCCTCTTGCAGGGACATCTCTTCTCTGATGATGAGGGCGGGGCAACCTGTCACTCACATGAGATCAGCCAATAGCAAACCACAACCATCCAATCAATTCCCCACAGAGAAAATCAAGCCCCGCCCAAATTCAAGCGAATCAAGCCATACTAATAATCAAGTCTGGTTACATGAATCAAGATGACTTCACAATCTGGATCTGACCACAATAAAAAGTGTTTTAAAACACTCACATGGGTCTCGTCCTCCAGCAGATGGTGTTTGTCCTCACAGAAGTCCATAAACATGATGAGATGATCCTGGTGTTGCATGATGATTCCTCACACTCTGTGCTTCTCCGCTGTAAGAAACAATGACAATGTGTATATAGAGAGACTGGCAATGTGCATTTGTAGCATATGTCCAAATTATCGACACTTGATTACTGTCAGAAAACAAAGTAGCCTACCCCAGCTGAACGGACACAGCATATTCCTGTATATTCCACGGTTGCATTTTGTATGCAAACATTCTATTGTATTTGAAATAGAGCACCAGTAAATACTAGTATAAATATATCCAAATACCATGTTTGTACCATGCAAAAACTGGTTTGTCTCTACCAGGCTGTTTATCCTTCCTGCTCAATATCTAAGCCAGCAAGATCAGTTGACCATATTAACGAGAACACTCTCAGAGCGTTTTTTAATACAAGTTCATAATCATACATTATGACTATGAAAGCTTGTTTTCTGCCACAGAATAAAACATAATACAGGTATTTGAGACTTTTTCTCGCTATTGTCTTTTTCTCGGAATTGCGAGTTTACATAATTGTGATATAAACTCACAACAATTGTCTGACTTTATATCTCTCAGTTCTGACTTTATATCTCGCAATTGCGAGTTATCATGCAATTTTGATTTTATAAATAACTTAGTCATTCCTAAAACTTTGCAGTGTGTACTTAGAAGCATGAAAAATAAAACTTTTTTTCAAAATGCGAATGGGATTTTACACAGTAAACAAAGAGCGTTCCCTTTATAATCACTTCAGTTCAGCTCAGTGAGTTCTGCACTGTTGTCAAAACTCCTGTTATAATCCATGAAGCTGGCTACACTGCAGTGTTAATTTTGACAGACATTTTTAACTCAGTCTTCATCTTCAGATGAAAATGCTTATTAGTCTTAGTCACATTTTAGTCATTTTGTCTTTCATAGTTTTAGTCGATGATAAGTCATTGCATTTTTTTGTCAAGTTTTAGTCACTACTTTTAGTCAAACTGCCGTTACCAACATTAATTTTAGTAGTGTTTTTATATATAGTCTTTTGACAAAAATGTCTATAAAAATGTTTATAATTTCTATTTAGACCAATTCAATTAAGCTTATGCAATATATACACTCACCTAAAGGATTATTAGGAACACCATACTAATACTGTGTTTGACCCCCTTTCGCCTTCAAAACTGCCTTAATTCTACATGGCATTGATTCAACAAGGTGCTGAAAGCATTCTTTAGAAATGTTGGCCCATATTGATAGGACAGCATCTTGCAGTTGATGGAGATTTGTGGGATGCACATCCAGGGCACGAAGCTCCCGTTCCACCACATCCCAAAGATGCTCTATTGGGTTGAGATCTGGTGACTGTGGGGGCCATTTTAGTACAGTGAACTCATTGTCATGTTCAAGAAACCAATTTGAAATGATTCGAGCTTTGTGACATGGTGCATTTTCCTGCTGGAAGTAGCCATCAGAGAATGGGTACATGGTGGTCATAAAGGGATGGACATGGTCAGAAACAATGCTCAGGTAGGCCGTGGCATTTAAACGATGCACAATTGGCACTAAGGGGCCTAAAGTGTGCCAAGAAAACATCCCCCACACCATTACACCACCACCACCAGCCTGCACAGTGGTAACAAGGCATGATGGATCCATGTTCTCATTCTGTTTACGCCAAATTCTGACTCTACCATCTGAATGTCTCAACAGAAATCTAGACTCATCAGACCAGGCAACATTTTTCCAGTCTTCAAAGTCCAAAGTTGTAGCCTCTTTTTCCTATTTGTAGTGGAGATGAGTGGTACCGGTGGGGTCTTCTGCTGTTGTAGCCCATCCGCCTCAAGGTTGTGCGTGTTGTGGCTTCACAAATGCTTTGCTGCATACCTCGGTTGTAACGAGTGGTTATTTCAGACAAAGTTGCTCTTCTATCAGCTTGAATCAGTCGGCCCATTCTCTGACCTCTAGCATCAACAAGGCATTTTCGTCCACAGGACTGCCGCATACTGGATGTTTTTCCCTTTTCACACCATTCTTTGTAAACCCTAGAAATGGTTGTTTGTGAAAATCCCAGTAACTGAGCAGATTGTGAAATACTCAGACCGGCCCGTCTGGAACCAACAACCATGCCATGCTCAAAATTGCTTAAATCACCTTTCTTTCCCATTCTGACATTCAGTTTGGAGTTCAGGAGATTGTCTTGACCAGGACCACACCCCTAAATGCATTGAAGCAACTGCCATGTGATTGGTTGATTAGATAACTGCATTAATGAGAAATTGAACAGGTGTTCCTAATAATCCTTTAGGTGAGTGTAAATCAGCCTGTATTGACATTACACTCTTAGTAGTAGCACTTATGCAACGCTTCATATCCCTTTACCACTTAAGGGTGAGTAAATGATGATAGATTTTTCATTTTGGGGTGAGCTATACCTTTAAAACCTCATTAATAGCCTACCAGGATCCCATATATAGCCTACTACTACACATGCTTTATCTTAAACTGTTAATGTTTATTTAAGACACAAATGACTAAGTTTTACGAGGACACTCGCAAAGATGGGGATTTTGACACATACTGTGTGTATTTGAACATTCAAGCACAAGGCACGAAATAGAGCTCAAGTTTAGTCAGGCACCGCGCGTATCAGGCTGAACTTTAACACGCACATTTACCTAAATTAATTCTCCCTCGCTGCTTCATGTGTCTGAATGGTTTGCTTAAAAAGCGTTTAAATTATAAGCTTACATGATGACGGCGCAACACTATTGAAATATTTCAACCGGCCTTAAGCTAATATATAGACTAGAGTTTGTTCAAACATAAAAAGCAAGATACATCCATCAAGTTTATAATCAAACTAACCTACAATTGGTGGGGACGATGATGCTGTGTTTTATCTGCTTCACGTGCCCGTAAACTTGCTGTTCCACAACTTCCACTCCATTAACAGCTTTAGTAAAACGATCTGGTAGCTGGGGATTTTACTGACTAACTCCATCTCTGCTCTGTCTTTTAAGCTTTTCCTTTTTTTAATTTTTAGAATAGCTGACATTTATACCTATCGAAGACTGTTCTTTGCGTGACGATTTTCAGATTAGTCTACACTAGAACGCTGGGTTGCAGCTGAGCTCGCTAGTTCGAGTTTTGGTAGCCTAGCCTACCCGTACCCGTGACGTCAGCTGCCGCTGCGGCTGTCTGAGAGATTAGATCATGCAGATGCCCTCATTGACGGACACACATTTTTGAAAGACAGCATAGGAAGAGATCATGTACTTTTAATGTCCGATATTCCTCAAATAACATTCTAGTCCCGTCTTGTCTCGTTAACAAAGAAACGGCATGTTTCGTCATAGTTTTTATCATCAGATATTAGTTTCAGAAAAATTAGGAGTTGATGAATATTTTTCGTCATCATCTTCGTTAACGAAATTAACACTACTACACTGCACAATCAATATCTTATTGAGCTTATATCGCATCAAAATTATTAGTTAGCAAGTTACTGAACTGGGTAGATGCTTACCAGTTAACATTCACTGCATATATTTGAGCAGGTAATAGCAAGTGGCAAGACAAGACTAAACATTTTACATTTTCTCTCATTTTCCATGTGCTTTCCCAGGACTGGAAAATCTGCCATAAATTTTGCATGTTTTTCAGGACGAGTGGGAACCCTGTCTAAGTTATCTGGTCTTTAATAACTTTCTCAACGTTAGGACAAAAACATTATTTATACATCGTTCATGGATCGCTTTTCTGAAACATTAGTTGGACGTTTGTCTAATGTTTTTTAAATGTTAAACTTACTACTTTCTTTCAGACGGCTCAAATTGTTCCCATAATCCTTGTAAAACAATAAAACATTGGCATAATCAAGATAAATGTTTTAAAAATTGACGTTTTGAATGTTCAAAGAATTTTTTTTTAATTTTTGTGTTAGCTGGGTAACAATTATGCATAAAACTCAACATAAATTCACATTAGCCTCCTCAGCAGGGTTTTGAAGTCTTTTAACAATTAAAACAGTTAAAACAGCACTAAACCATCAACATTAACCAGCACAAAAAGCAATAAACCAACACTAAACTCAATATAAATTCACATTAGCCTCAGCAAGTCTTTAAACAGTTAAAACAGCACTAAACCATCAACATTAACCAGCACAAAAAGCAATAAACCAACACTAAACTCACATAATTATGCATAAACTCAATATAAATTCACATTATCCTCAGCACGTCTTTAAACAGTTAAAACAGCACTAAACCATCAACATTAACCAGCACAAAAAGCAATAAACCAACACTAAACAAATATAATTATACATAAACTCAATATAAATTCACATTATCCTCAGCACGTCTTTAAACAGTTAAAACAGCACTAAACCATCAACATTAACCAGCACAAAAGCAATAAACCAACACTAAACAAATATAATTATACATAAACTCAATATAAATTCACATTATCCTCAGCACGTCTTTAAACAGTTAAAACAGCACTAAACCATCAACATTAACCAGCACAAAAAGCAATAAACCAACACTAAACTCACATAATTATGCATAAACTCAATATAAATTCACATTATCCTCAGCACGTCTTTAAACAGTTAAAACAGCACTAAACCATCAATATTAACCAGCACAAAAAGCAATAAACCAACACTAAACTCACATAATTATGCATAAACTCAATATAAATTCACATTAGCCTCAGCAAGTCTTTAAACAGTTAAAACAGCACTAAACCATCAACATTAACCAGCACAAAAAGCAATAAACCAACACTAAACTCACATAATTATGTATAAACTCAATATAAATTCACATTAGCCTCCTCAGCAGGGTTTTGAAGTCTTTAAACAGTTAAAACAGCACTAAACCATCAACATTAACCAGCACAAAAAACAATAAACCAACACTAAACTCAATATAAATTCACATTAGCCTCAGCAAGTCTTTAAACAGTTAAAACAGCACTAAACCATCAACATTAACCAGCACAAAAGCAATAAACCAACACTAAACTCACATAATTATGCATAAACTCAATATAAATTCACATTATCCTCAGCACGTCTTTAAACAGTTAAAACAGCACTAAACCATCAACATTAACCAGCACAAAAAGCAATAAACCAACACTAAACTCACATAATTTTGCATAAACTCAATATAAATTCACATTATCCTCAGCACGTCTTTAAACAGTTAAAACAGCACTAAACCATCAACATTAACCAGCACAAAAAGCAATAAACCAACACTAAACTCAATATAAATTCACATTATCCTCAGCAAGTCTTTAAACAGTTAAAACAGCACTAAACCATCAACATTAACCAGCACAAAAAGCAATAAACCAACACTAAACTCACATAATTATGTATAAACTCAATATAAATTCACATTAGCCTCCTCAGCAGGGTTTTGAAGTCTTTAAACAGTTAAAACAGCACTAAACCATCAACATTAACCAGCACAAAAAACAATAAACCAACACTAAACTCAATATAAATTCACATTAGCCTCAGCAAGTCTTTAAACAGTTAAAACAGCACTAAACCATCAACATTAACCAGCACAAAAAGCAATAAACCAACACTAAACTCACATAATTATGCATAAACTCAATATAAATTCACATTATCCTCAGCACGTCTTTAAACAGTTAAAACAGCACTAAACCATCAACATTAAACCAGCACAAAAAGCAATAAACCAACACTAAACTCAATATAAATTAAACACATTATCCTCAGCACGTCTTTAAACAGTTAAAACAGCACTAAACCATCAACATTAACCAGCACAAAAAGCAATAAACCAACACTAAACTCACATAATTATGCATAAACTCAATATAAATTCACATTATCCTCAGCACGTCTTTAAACAGTTAAAACAGCACTAAACCATCAACATTAACCAGCACAAAAAGCAATAAACCAACACTAAACTCACATAATTATGCATAAACTCAATATAAATTCACATTATTATCCTCAGCACGTCTTTAAACAGTTAAAACAGCACTAAACCATCAACATTAACCAGCACAAAAAGCAATAAACCAACACTAAACTCAATATAAATTCACATTAGCCTCAGCAAGTCTTTAAACAGTTAAAACAGCACTAAACCATCAATATTAACCAGCACAAAAAGCAATAAACCAACACTAAACTCAATATAAATTCACATTATCCTCAGCACGTCTTTAAACAGTTAAAACAGCACTAAACCATCAACATTAACCAGCACAAAAAGCAATAAACCAACACTAAACTCAATATAAATTCACATTAGCCTCAGCACGTCTTTAAACAGTTAAAACAGCACTAAACCATCAACATTAACCAGCACAAAAAGCAATAAACCAACACTAAACTCACATAATTTTGCATAAACTGAATATAAATTCACATTATCCTCAGCACGTCTTTAAACAGTTAAAACAGCACTAAACCATCAACATTAACCAGCACAAAAAGCAATAAACCAACACTAAACTCAATATAAATTCACATTATCCTCAGCACGTCTTTAAACAGTTAAAACAGCACTAAACCATCAACATTAACCAGCACAAAAAGCAATAAACCAACACTAAACTCAATATAAATTCACATTATCCTCAGCACGTCTTTAAACAGTTAAAACAGCACTAAACCATCAATATTAACCAGCACAAAAAGCAATAAACCAACACTAAACTCAATATAAATTCACATTAGCCTCAGCAAGTCTTTAAACAGTTAAAACAGCACTAAACCATCAATATTAACCAGCACAAAAGCAATAAACCAACACTAAACTCAATATAAATTCACATTATCCTCAGCACGTCTTTAAACAGTTAAAACAGCACTAAACCATCAACATTAACCAGCACAAAAAGCAATAAACCAACACTAAACTCAATATAAATTCACATTATCCTCAGCAAGTCTTTAAACAGTTAAAACAGCACTAAACCATCAACATTAACCAGCACAAAAAGCAATAAACCAACACTAAACAAATATAATTATGCATAAACTCAACATAAATTCACATTATCCTCAGCACGTCTTTAAACAGTTAAAACAGCACTAAACCATCAACATTAACCAGCACAAAAAGCAATAAACCAACACTAAACTCACATATTATGCATAAACTCAATATAAATTCACATTATCCTCAGCACGTCTTTAAACAGTTAAAACAGCACTAAACCATCAACATTAACCAGCACAAAAAGCAATAAACCAACACTAAACTCACATAATTATGCATAAACTCAATATAAATTCACATTATCCTCAGCACGTCTTTAAACAGTTAAAACAGCACTAAACCATCAACATTAACCAGCACAAAAAGCAATAAACCAACACTAAACTCACATAATTTTGCATAAACTGAATATAAATTCACATTATCCTCAGCACGTCTTTAAACAGTTAAAACAGCACTAAACCATCAACATTAACCAGCACAAAAAGCAATAAACCAACACTAAACTCACATAATTTTGCATAAACTGAATATAAATTCACATTATCCTCAGCACGTCTTTAAACAGTTAAAACAGCACTAAACCATCAATATTAACCAGCACAAAAAGCAATAAACCAACACTAAACTCAATATAAATTCACATTAGCCTCAGCAAGTCTTTAAACAGTTAAAACAGCACTAAACCATCAACATTAACCAGCACAAAAAGCAATAAACCAACACTAAACTCAATATAAATTCACATTATCCTCAGCACGTCTTTAAACAGTTAAAACAGCACTAAACCATCAACATTAACCAGCACAAAAAGCAATAAACCAACACTAAACTCACATAATTTTGCATAAACTCAATATAAATTCACATTATCCTCAGCACGTCTTTAAACAGTTAAAACAGCACTAAACCATCAACATTAACCAGCACAAAAAGCAATAAACCAACACTAAACTCACATAATTATGCATAAACTCAATATAAATTCACATTAGCCTCAGTACGTCTTTAAACAGTTAAAACAGCACTAAACCATCAATATTAACCAGCACAAAAAGCAATAAACCAACACTAAACTCAATATAAATTCACATTAGCCTCAGCACGTCTTTAAACAGTTAAAACAGCACTAAACATCAACATTAACCAGCACAAAAAGCAATAAACCAACACTAAACTCAATATAAATTCACATTAGCCTCAGTACGTCTTTAAACAGTTAAAACAGCACTAAACCATCAATATTAACCAGCACAAAAAGCAATAAACCAACACTAAACTCAATATAAATTCACATTATCCTCAGCACGTCTTTAAACAGTTAAAACAGCACTAAACATCAACATTAACCAGCACAAAAAGCAATAAACCAACACTAAACTCAATATAAATTCACATTAGCCTCAGCACGTCTTTAAACAGTTAAAACAGCACTAAACCATCAACATTAACCAGCACAAAAAGCAATAAACCAACACTAAACTCACATAATTATGCATAAACTCAATATAAATTCACATTATCCTCAGCAAGTCTTTAAACAGTTAAAACAGCACTAAACCATCAACATTAACCAGCACAAAAAGCAATAAACCAACACTAAACTCAATATAAATTCACATTAGCCTCAGCACGTCTTTAAACAGTTAAAACAGCACTAAACCATCAACATTAACCAGCACAAAAAGCAATAAACCAACACTAAACTCAATATAAATTCACATTAGCCTCAGCACGTCTTTAAACAGTTAAAACAGCACTAAACCATCAACATTAACCAGCACAAAAAGCAATAAACCAACACTAAACTCAATATAAATTCACATTAGCCTCAGCAAGTCTTTAAACAGTTAAAACAGCACTAAACCATCAACATTAACCAGCACAAAAAGCAATAAACCAACACTAAACTCAATATAAATTCACATTAGCCTCAGCACGTCTTTAAACAGTTAAAACAGCACTAAACCATCAACATTAACCAGCACAAAAAGCAATAAACCAACACTAAACTCAATATAAATTCACATTAGCCTCAGCAAGTCTTTAAACAGTTAAAACAGCACTAAACCATCAACATTAACCAGCACAAAAAGCAATAAACCAACACTAAACTCACATAATTATGCAAAAACTCAATATAAATTCACATTAGCCTCCTCAGCACGTCTTTAAACAGTTAAAACAGCACTAAACCATCAATATTAACCAGCACAAAAAGCAATAAACCAACACTAAACTCAATATAAATTCACATTATCCTCAGCACGTCTTTAAACAGTTAAAACAGCACTAAACCATCAACATTAACCAGCACAAAAAGCAATAAACCAACACTAAACTCAATATAAATTCACATTAGCCTCAGCACGTCTTTAAACAGTTAAAACAGCACTAAACCATCAACATTAACCAGCACAAAAAGCAATAAACCAACACTAAACTCACATAATTTTGCATAAACTCAATATAAATTCACATTATCCTCAGCAAGTCTTTAAACAGTTAAAACAGCACTAAACCATCAACATTAACCAGCACAAAAAGCAATAAACCAACACTAAACTCAATATAAATTCACATTAGCCTCAGCACGTCTTTAAACAGTTAAAACAGCACTAAACCATCAACATTAACCAGCACAAAAAGCAATAAACCAACACTAAACTCACATAATTATGCATAAACTCAACATAAATTCACATTATCCTCAGCACGTCTTTAAACAGTTAAAACAGCACTAAACCATCAACATTAACCAGCACAAAAAGCAATAAACCAACACTAAACAAATATAATTATACATAAACTCAATATAAATTCACATTAGCCTCCTCAGCAGGGTTTAGAAGTCTTTAAACAGTTAAAACAGCACTAAACCATCAACATTAACCAGCACAAAAAGCAATAAACCAACACTAAACTCACATAATTTTGCATAAACTGAATATAAATTCACATTATCCTCAGCACGTCATTAAACAGTTAAAACAGCACTAAACCATCAACATTAACCAGCACAAAAGCAATAAACCAACACTAAACTCACATAATTATGCATAAACTCAACATAAATTCACATTATCCTCAGCAAGTCTTTAAACAGTTAAAACAGCACTAAACCATCAACATTAACCAGCACAAAAAGCAATAAACCAACACTAAACTCAATATAAATTCACATTAGCCTCAGCACGTCTTTAAACAGTTAAAACAGCACTAAACCATCAACATTAACCAGCACAAAAAGCAATAAACCAACACTAAACTCACATAATTATGCATAAACTCAATATAAATTCACATTATCCTCAGCACGTCTTTAAACAGTTAAAACAGCACTAAACCATCAACATTAACCAGCACAAAAGCAATAAACCAACACTAAACTCACATAATTATGCATAAACTCAATATAAATTCACATTATCCTCAGCACGTCTTTAAACAGTTAAAACAGCACTAAACCATCAACATTAACCAGCACAAAAAGCAATAAACCAACACTAAACTCACATAATTTTGCATAAACTCAATATAAATTCACATTATCCTCAGCAAGTCTTTAAACAGTTAAAACAGCACTAAACCATCAATATTAACCAGCACAAAAAGCAATAAACCAACACTAAACTCAATATAAATTCACATTAGCCTCAGCACGTCTTTAAACAGTTAAAACAGCACTAAACCATCAACATTAACCAGCACAAAAAGCAATAAACCAACACTAAACTCACATAATTTTGCATAAACTCAATATAAATTCACATTATCCTCAGCAAGTCTTTAAACAGTTAAAACAGCACTAAACCATCAATATTAACCAGCACAAAAAGCAATAAACCAACACTAAACTCAATATAAATTCACATTATCCTCAGCACGTCTTTAAACAGTTAAAACAGCACTAAACCATCAATATTAACCAGCACAAAAAGCAATAAACCAACACTAAACTCAATATAAATTCACATTAGCCTCAGCACGTCTTTAAACAGTTAAAACAGCACTAAACCATCAACATTAACCAGCACAAAAAGCAATAAACCAACACTAAACTCAATATAAATTCACATTAGCCTCAGCACGTCTTTAAACAGTTAAAACAGCACTAAACCATCAACATTAACCAGCACAAAAAGCAATAAACCAACACTAAACTCACATAATTTTGCATAAACTCAATATAAATTCACATTATCCTCAGCAAGTCTTTAAACAGTTAAAACAGCACTAAACCATCAATATTAACCAGCACAAAAAGCAATAAACCAACACTAAACTCACACATTTTGCATAAACTCAATATAAATTCACATTATCCTCAGCAAGTCTTTAAACAGTTAAAACAGCACTAAACCATCAATATTAACCAGCACAAAAAGCAATAAACCAACACTAAACTCACATAATTTTGCATAAACTCAATATAAATTCACATTATCCTCAGCAAGTCTTTAAACAGTTAAAACAGCACTAAACCATCAATATTAACCAGCACAAAAAGCAATAAACCAACACTAAACTCACATAATTTTGCATAAACTCAATATAAATTCACATTATCCTCAGCAAGTCTTTAAACAGTTAAAACAGCACTAAACCATCAATATTAACCAGCACAAAAAGCAATAAACCAACACTAAACTCACATAATTATGCATAAACTCAATATAAATTCACATTATCCTCAGCAAGTCTTTAAACAGTTAAAACAGCACTAAACCATCAATATTAACCAGCACAAAAAGCAATAAACCAACACTAAACTCACATAATTATGCATAAACTCAATATAAATTCACATTATCCTCAGCACGTCTTTAAACAGTTAAAACAGCACTAAACCATCAATATTAACCAGCACAAAAAGCAATAAACCAACACTAAACTCACATAATTATGCATAAACTCAATATAAATTCACATTATCCTCAGCACGTCTTTAAACAGTTAAAACAGCACTAAACCATCAACATTAACCAGCACAAAAAGCAATAAACCAACACTAAACTCAATATAAATTCACATTAGCCTCAGCACGTCTTTAAACAGTTAAAACAGCACTAAACCATCAACATTAACCAGCACAAAAAGCAATAAACCAACACTAAACTCAATATAAATTCACATTAGCCTCAGCACGTCTTTAAACAGTTAAAACAGCACTAAACCATCAACATTAACCAGCACAAAAAGCAATAAACCAACACTAAACTCAATATAAATTCACATTAGCCTCAGCAAGTCTTTAAACAGTTAAAACAGCACTAAACCATCAACATTAACCAGCACAAAAAGCAATAAACCAACACTAAACTCAATATAAATTCACATTAGCCTCAGCAAGTCTTTAAACAGTTAAAACAGCACTAAACCATCAACATTAACCAGCACAAAAAGCAATAAACCAACACTAAACTCAATATAAATTCACATTAGCCTCAGCAAGTCTTTAAACAGTTAAAACAGCACTGCAAAAAAAATGTGTTAATCTGAAACATTTAATCTGAGATGGAGTTTAATTTGTTTATAAATCACATATTTGTGTGTGTTTGTAACGTAGTCAGGCAGAATTTTTAAGTTGCATTTTTAGACGTCAAAAGAGAAACACGATGATAAAATAACCAGATAACCCAGTACTCAAGATGGATGAGCATCCGCTTACCTGCCGAGTTAAATTCATGACTAGCAGTTTGAACTGAGCGTGAGGCCTGGCCATTCACTGCCATTCAGATTTGGCGCCACCTGCTGCTCAGCGACGAAAGTGCGACACCACGTGACCTGAGCTGCTACGCACTTTCATAGCTCTGTGCTTTTCATCTTATCTTTGACAACTATGTACTCATGAGTCTATTTTTTATTTCTCCCAAATTTTAGCATTTGAGCATTATGTCTCTGAGCAATTGACTTTCTTGGAAATACAAAACAGCAGAATAAACAGTGTCCAAAACCAGGAATGTGCTCAAAAAGTGCACATCTACATATAAAAGTGACCTTGCATGAAACTAATAATCGAGTGTTTTATCTACTGTATCTGGTTTAGTCCAAGATATAGGTAAAGAATGTCGTGGGAAACCGGTTGTGTCCATAAATATCAAATAAATAAAAAAAGGCCGCACCTGAAACCGTGTGTAAACCACACCTGTTCCTCGAGGGAAAACTAACTAGTGTTTTACTGCATGATTGCTCATCTCCACAACACGCATGCAGACCAAAACAGAGATTCAGATGTCACTGTGGCTTCATGTTACACTGAGATACCATTTTATATGCACTTCTCATAAAGCCAAAATGCAAAGCACACCTATCTCACATACAGTAAACAATGAGCAATGATGCATTTATCTGGATGTAATGGGTTTGCACATTTATATTTAATGTTTTTATGCTTGGAATGTTAATGTCATGTTGTACATTGTTTAAAAAGGTGATTTAAAATGTCAATGCACAAAGTAAGTATTTATGAGCAGATACACATTTGAATTATGAGTATCAAAACATTTTTTAGGTGTAGTACAAATATCAGAAATGAGGCAGGGCAAGTATGCAGCATTACGAGTCTTTCGGAAACGCAGAGATCTTTTAAAAATAAACCTAAAGCTCATAATAGTAGCATGTTTAGTGCTCATCAGACACACCCCCATGCCAACCAATCAGATGTGAGGAGGTGTGTGAGGTGATAAAGGAGTGACTCATGTCATTATTAATGCTGATAATACTAGTGCTTCACTAGTCATAACTAGAATATGCATGTTTGCGTTGTTTTTTTTTTTGTTTTTTTTAATAAAAGGGTTACATTTATTTATGCAATGACAAGTTCATTTTCATACTTTGTATTTTTAAGCATCATATCAAGCGGATTTGAGTCATTTAAAATGTTTTAAACTTTAATGATGTAAAATATCACTGAGCTTTTCCTGAGGTATAATGTCAGTCGGTTATTTGAAGGGATTTGTACAAAAGACTAACATCTTAAAACCTATAAAGTGGGCTCTTAGCAGCCACCTATTAATGTGCATGTGCGTGCCAATGGTAAACATGACCAAACCTGTTCATTATCTAGCCTCTAAGGATTATTGAACTCTCACCTTCTTGGCATGCAAGCATCATGGAGCTGGTTAGTTAAAATAAAAAGTGGTGTGACATCACGGCTGGTCATGTGCTCTACATAAATAATTACTGGCACAGTGTTTGAATAAGAATATTGCATGATAGCCTATAGTCCCAGACTAAAATGCATGTTTGAGCTGTTTTAACTGTAAAACTTGCTTTATCTTAAAATATATGATAAGATGCACATCAGTAATGTTTTTTTATTCCTAACCCTGGCTTAATCTAAGGCTTGTCTGTGAAACCAGGCCTACACTTTGCATAAATAAAAGGGTATTTCTGCTTGTTAGCATGCTTTATTGAATCAGTTATATATGATGGGTGTGCAACTGTCCTTTACAAACACAGAGCGAAAGTTAATCCAGATTCACAGAGCAAATAATGCTTTATGTTTCAAAAGGATATCAAACAAACATAAACCATTAAGCAATGCTTCAATGCTCCTCTAAAACTCAACATATAGTGTCAGTTTACAGTTTCTCACATGTGAAATCTTTAGCAAATTCTTAGTTTCCTATATGCTCTCCTTGAGATAGATATTTAAAAGATCTCATTTGTGATTTATCTTTTGCATGCACTGAAACAAAATAGTAATCTAAAAATTATAGCCTCTAAATTAACTAAATTAACTAAATTAAGTCAAATATTATATATATATATATATATATATATATATATATATATATATATATATATATATATATATATATATATATATATATATTAGGGCTGTCAAACGATTAATCGTGATTAATGGTGAACCGGACACAGGGTCATGGGCGGCCAAGGCTCATTGATGCACGTGGGGAGCGAAGGCTGGCCCGTGTGGTCCGATCAAACAGACGAGCTACTGGAGCTCAAACTGCTCAAGAAGTTAATGCTGGTTCTGATAGAAAGCTGTCAGAATACACAGAGCATCTCAGATTGTTGCGTATGGGGCGGCATAGCCGCTGACCAGTCAGGGTGCCCATGCTGACCCCTGTCCACCGCCGAAAGCACCAACAGTGGCACGTGAGCATCAGAACTGGACCACGGAGCAATGGAAGAAGGTGGCCTGGTCTGATGAATCACGTGTTCTTTTACATCACGTGGATGGCCGGGTGCGTGTGCGTGGCTTCCCTGGGGAACACATTGCACCAGGATGCACTATGGGAAGAAGGCAAGCCGGAGGAGGCAGTGTGATGCTTTGGGCAATGTTCTGCTGGGAAACCTTGGGTCCTGCCATCCATGTGGATGTTACTTTGACACGTACCACCTACCTAAGCATTGTTGCAGACCATGTGCACCCTTTCATGGAAACGGTATTCCCTGGTGGCTGTGGCTCTTCCAGCAGGATAATGCTCCTGACACAAAGCACAAATGCTTCAGGAATGGTTTGAGGAGCACAACAATGAGTTTGAGGTGTTGACTTGGCCTCCAAATTCCCCAGATCTCAATCCAATCGAGCATCTGTGGGATGTGCTGAACAAACAAGTCCGATCCATGGAGGATCCACCTCACAACTTACAGGACTTAAAGGATCTGCTGCTAACATCTTGGTGCCACAGCACACCTTCAGGGGTCTAGTGGAGTCCATGCCTTGTTTAAAAACAACAACAACAACAACAACAAAAAAAAAAAACAGTTCTTTAACGTAACAATTGCAGGTTACAACTTTTTACAGTGTGAGACAATAGACATTTCTTGTCTTTTTGCTTCAGATACTCAAATCAAACTCCTCATTAATCTCAAATGGCAAATTACGAGTGAGTTAAAACATCCAGTGACACAAAAACATTTGCACTGAATCATGTCCGAGTTACATGCATTTGATAAAATATGAATGACAATTTTACATTTTGTTAATGCAATGACATTTTTAAGTGTCAAGTATTTGTATCTGTTTTTCATTCACTTAGTTTTCATGCTGAATATGATGATTCATCACTGAGGATGTGTGTTATAGGTGTAGCTCATTGAATAAGAAGGATTACAAACGTAAAACACTGTCCTGACTTTAATTACCTCATATGTGAATGAAGATCAGTTGAAACTTCTTTTCTTTTGAATTTAAGGCAAGTCAACGTTATTTCTATAGTGCTTTAACCCTCTGGTGCTCTTCGAAAAATGTTATGTCTTTTTTTGTTGAGTTTTTAACTTCATCTGAATGGTACGAAACTTGGTAGAGGTTTTGGCTCTTACTATGTGAACACACACACACACACACACAAAAAAAAAATCATGGACATGATTCAAAAAGGTTAAGTGGTCCTGAAAAAAATAGTCACACTTGTACTCCTCACAGTTAAAAATTTGCGCATTGGAAATGAATGGGAGATGAATATCGCTAGTGGAAACCTTTGGTACTGTGCCCAAACAAAATCTGACTGAAAGCAAATGTTTTGATATATCAACCTCAAATTTTGAACACAGTTTGTTTAGATTTATAGTTTTGATTTTCTTGGAGTTTTAGATTAATACGTGTCTTTTGAAAATATATTTCAATTGAAAATCTAGTACTTTTGTGTATTTTTCATAACAATAAACGTACATTTTTTTACTTTTTTTTAAAGGGCACCTATCATGCAAAATTCACTTTTTCATGGTGTTTGAACATAAATGTGTGTCGGCAGTGTGTGTACACAAACACCCTATAATGGTAAAAGTCCACCGAGTGCTTTTATTTAAAAAAAATCCCCATAAATCATAATCAGTGTCTCAGAATAAGATTGTCCTGACACTGGAGCATGAGCTCTTGAAGCTCCGCCCTCTTCTTGAAAGGAGGCCAGAGGCACCAGCTCATTTGCATTTAAAGGGATACACACAAAAAGTGCAGATTTTAACATGCCGTAAAAAAAATATCTGTGGGGTATTTTGAGCTAAAACTTCACACACACTCTGGGGACATCAGAGACTTATTTTACATCTTATTTAACATTTTACAAAAAGGGCATAATAGGTGGCCTTTAAGTTCACTTCACAAATTCACTTCAGCAAATAATCTTGCTAAGTTTCAGGTCTATGCTCAAAAAGTGAATAAATGGATTATAAATACAGTGTAAATATAATTTAGTACCATACTAAAGCACTAAAAGTGTAAAGCAGCTCTAAAAAGTCAGTTCACTGTTTTTAAATGAAAAGGTTTGTCAATTGAATCATCAAAGATGGTTTCTTTAAATGAAAGTAAAATGCTGTCATTCACTCTCAGACATTTTTGTTGTTGTTGTTTTTGTAAAAACTGTACCTTTAAGGCTACAACAGCTTGTCACTGGGGCAGTCCTCTCAGAAAAAAAAGGTACAAAAGCTGTCGCGGGAGCTGTACCTTTTCAAAAGGTACACTTTTGTGCCTAAAGGATACATATTGGTACCTTAAATGTGCATAGTAGTCCTAAAGTGTACGTATTAATACCTAAAAGGAACAAAAGTGTAGCCTATACCTTATGAAAAGGTACTGCTCCAGTGACAGCTTTTGTACCTTTTTTTCTGAGAGTGTATAAAGGAAAGCTTTGTTCCTTATTAACCCCTAAATATACACCTTTTAGAGGTAAATTTTTTTTTACAAAGATGTCCTTTTAAGGGTCCTGCCCCAGTGAAAAGCCCCTAAAGGTCAACTTTTTTACACATTTTACCTTAAAAAAAATTCTATGCATCTTCTCATGTAAACTCTACCATAGTCACAGACTGTTTGGTTGGGATCTCAGAAGATCTTTATGACTTTTGTAGACTTTCTGGTTTGTGGAAATGCAGGTCATAATTATGATTCCTTCAACTGTCTTTTTCTGTGGACCTGCCAAGATATTTTGGGCGTTCCTCCATTCAGATTGCATCAGTGAGACAATAACATTCCTCTCCTGATGCAAAAACACTTTTTACATTTAAACTCACGTGTTTATACATGTATGGATCAGATGTTGCAATGCCAACTGTTAAGATTCGGGTTGGCAGAATAAGTTGACATGTAATGTTACTTATAGTTAGATGAATGTCTAAAATAAAGTGTTACCCAATGTTCAGTGCATCAGCCCTGCACTCAAATACATGGAACAAACTAATAGAGGAGAATTAAGACACATTTTTAGCATATCCAGAAAATATAGTTGATCTTAAAAACATAATTATCATTCAACCCTTTTTATGTGAGCACGCAGACTCCAAACGCAGACTTGTTTATCCACTCTTGGGTGTGAATGAGCAGGTATCTGTGTCACCTGAGGGCGGACCTAAAGTATAAATACAGCAGGGAAACGGTATTTCCACACAGAAAAATCAAGACAAGACGAGCGGTAAGACATTCTTCATTTATTCGCTGTAACTGGACTGAGAGATCAAATGCAAATGTCAAATGCATGATTCATGTGACTGTTTGATGACAGATACCAAAACAGATGCTGAATAATTTAGTACATTTAGAAAATGTAGAGAATTTATCTTATGAAATAATACATGCATGACTCTTTTTTTTTTTATAGTTTAGTGTTATTACTGTGCTGCATATCAGAAAATCTCAACATGTGTGATAAAGGTGAGTGATATTTCACATAAATTTACTGACGTCTTTCTGTTTGTTGCATCGACAAGATGCTTTACATTTACGCTTTTTCAATTATTGTAATTAAATGCCATCAGAGAACAATTGTTTATACATATTTTGGTTTTTCTAATGTCTTCTACAGCAACAAAGTTGGTAAGATATTTATATTTTTAATTGTGCATAGCAATTTATTGATTAAATAAAAGGTTAATTTTAAAGAATGACACTGATCATACTGTATTTTGACAGGATTGCGCAGGTACGGAGCTTCACGCCGGGGTATGAAGACAATAACACTCTTTCTATATGTTAATTACACTTCTACACAAACAGTTAAAGAATTTTTACATTTTATGCTAATCATATTGTCATATTTCCGGTCTCATAGAGCTCAGATGAAGAAGGTGGCAAGGTAAAAACTATTTAATGGTGAAAAAAAAAAATGACGCACTTTTAAAGGATTCAAATGACAGACAACTGTTACTTTGACTATGTCTTGTAGGGGAAGCATGGAAAGGGCCAAGAGAAAGGGAAAGGTCAGCATGGACCAGGTCAAGGAAAAGGTCAAAGTCAAGGTCAAGGACACGGTCATGGTGATCATGGGAAAAAAGGATCTGAACAACAAAAAGGAAAAAAGTGAGACTAAAAGTTTAAAGCCTGAGACTATATGATGGTCCATGCAACAAAAACTGGGTTTCAGTTCAACTTTGCATTCAAATAATGAAATTAAAAAACCCTTGAACAAACTGTCTTTGTTTTTAATCATTGAGCATGAGTGTTTTTAATGGAAATCATCTGTTTGGAAGCAATAAACAAGATCGACATTCATTGTGAAATTGTGCTGTGCAAGAAGCAAATGCCTGAGATGTTGCACGAGTGACACCCAAACAGAGCTGGCATTAAATTCCAGAAATATGCGTTCATGAGAGATCTTGTCTTTGACTACAGTGTTACGTAGTCAATGGTTTGAGGATTACTGTATAATTAACCAACAACAGGATGGAACCAATTACATCAATACGGGTTCTACAAGTTTGGCACCCCAATTATCAAACCGAACTCTTAAGTGTATGCCAGTTTTACATATAAAAATGGATAAACTGTACAAATAATCCATTATGTAGGAGGGTTCTCCAAAAGTGGGAAAAGCTGTGGCAATGTTGACGCTTACTATAAAAAAAATAAATAAAGTTGGTTTAACTTAGTTACCTGATTGCCTTAAAATTGAGTTAATTGAAATAAGTTAATACAAAAGGAGATTGATTTAATAAATAGAAACTCAGAATGTTACTGAAACTTACATTATCGAAGTTGATTTGACAAATTATAAAAAGTTGTGAAAACAAATCATGAAATTTTACAGTGCAGATTTATCAACTGGAGAGGACTTCCATTTAGCATTCTTATAAAGTGTGCATGTACCTGCAGGTCCAGAAACTCAACGAGAGCATATTGGGTAAAAGGTTTAAAAAGCCAACACCGCTCCATTTGGGGCCTGTAATGGCAAGTGGTTATTTGCCACCAAACTTTTAGTATAAAAGACAAATCTAAAATTCCAACAACTTGCAAGACCAATTTCTCCCCTATTAACAACCTAAAACTATATTAAAAGCCATGAACCTAGCCAACTAGCTGGATTTAATGGCTTTGAGGCAAAATACCACTAAAGCATTGCCACAAAAAACAAAACAAAAAAAAACATACAACCTTAAGTCACATGCATACACTGCAAGCAGATCACTCATTGGACAGGGCATTTCCTGCAGAGGTCTTCATGCAGTTTGCTCACTGAATTCTTAAGAGCATCATAGATAATGCAGTTTTTCCACAACAGTAAACAAACTAAACCATGGCAACTTGTACTTATTTTAGCTCAAAGTTAATCACGTTCAACAAGTCAGGTTAATAAAACTGTACAACCAAGTTGATAGTTTAAAGGCAGAAACCAAACTCCAGTTGAAATATGGATTTCATAATCCCACGAGATTAATGTTTGAACACTCAGAACCGGACTGCTGCACTCTATATGGGGGTTGTAAAGGTAAGGTGACAGTCCATGCTCCCAAACTGAAAGCATGAATCAAGGTCAAAAGTAAAAACTAGACATGAGTCAGAAACAAGGATTGAGTCCCCAATTTTGAGAAACTTTAAGCTTGAACCATTATGGGACCAAGTGATGCCTTGCCTTCAGTGAGTGCCTGGAGAGAGAATTGTTTAGAGCACTTGAAGTGGTCAAGCAATCTTTAATAAAAAAAAAAATAAAAAAACTCCTGTAGTCAAGAGTAATGCATTGTCAAAATGCAGTGCTTTGACTGCAGTACCACTGAATGCGCTCCTGTTATTCATTCATACTGAAAACCGGAGGGCAAGCTCTTATTATAGGAACACCTTGGAAATGCTAGGTATGTGATGTTCACGGAACAGGATGTATGTCAAGGTATAATTGCGTACTCCATGTGAATTTGGCTCTCATTTCAACTATACCTGACTCAATGCAGTTATTGGCTTCTCAGGTGTGAAACACAGCATTAGTCATGATCAGTCACACCCCCATGCCTATTGCCTTTAAACAAAAAGGGTCTTACAAAATTTAAATTGTTTTAGGTGAATGAGTAGGCACAATGATTTTTCACAGCTTGAAAAACACTCCAGGCAACAGCCATTAGTCGGGTCTTGTGGACATAGTTCCTGTTTTATGGCCTCATGTTCAGAACCCACATGTAAGGTTCACATTATGGTAGCACAGTTTGTGCTGAACATAGTGTAATGAGACGGTCGCCATTAATAGGGTTAAGCAACCTAAAAGCACAAGTGTCGGAGCATGTCAACTTCTGAAGGGCGCGAAACCACCTCCAACTCTTGGGGTTAAAAGCTCAATTAAAGTCCCCATGGAGAAAATGAGAGAGTCTTAACTTCCGGACGCTATACGGGACTTGCAAAAGGTACAGTAGGACTATCAGGGTCACCACATTGGCAGAATCGGACACTTTCCTAGGTAAAAGCAGTTAAGCCAGACGAAAAAAAAGTGACAAGTCAGATACAAGCAACGATTGAGGTCAGTTTTATTGGGAAACTCTCTTTTGCCCTTGAACCATAACAGGACCAAGTGTGGCCTCGCCTTCCCACTGAACACCTAGAGAGAAGAGCCAAGTTAGAGCAATTAAAATAAAAGCAATCTTAGAAATAGCAAGAGCTACCAACCTCCATAGGGAGCAGCAATTCCACCATCAGGACCACATGTTGAGTCACAGCAACCACAAACTTGGTGGTTTCCATCAGCAGCAGACCACCTGCAACAGGACAAAGTACTTTCAACAGAAGCGAAGCCAGCTTAAAAAAAAAAAAAAAAAAAAAAAAAAAAAAAAAAATAAAGCCACATCATACCCATTGGCAAAGGAACAGGATTTGCGCTGAGCGTCACTGGGCGCAGAAGCCATAGCTGCCTTCAGAACACATGTTATGTAGATCTGCAAGTGATGACAGAAGAGTCAGAAAACCAAAGCAGAGGGGAAGAGAAGAAGTCATTTTAAAAATCATGATATTCGTAGTACATACAGAAGGACTGGAGCTCTCCCGGAACATGAATGCCTCCAGCTGGAAATGGACCTTGTCAACCTGGGACCGAGGCATGAAGCGGGAGCTGGAAGCTGTAGCCTTGGCATCCACAAAGCACCTGACGACAAAGTCACCACAAAGAGCAACTCATGCATGTCAACTCTAGAGAACCAGACCTTACCCATGACCGTCAATGACAAAGATGTTAAAGAGGGCAACCAAAAACGGTCCTATAGCATCAAGGGCCATGACCTTACCCATGATTCTCAATGAAGGAATATCTTGGAGGGAGTTCACGCGTCAGGCACTTGAGTGGCCACACAACGGTCCACAAACACACGCAGAGGCACATGATTGTACTGCTTCACAGATGCCTCGATGTTAATAACACCACCCAGGAAATAGGAGTGTGAAGGCCTCTGGTAGGACCAGTCGTCTACAAAAAGAGAAGGAACACCCTAGGAAGAGCCACATTTGCAAGGTCGAAGGTCCAAAGAAAGTGCACTTACCCAGCATGAGCTTCAGGGTGAACATCAAGACTTCTTCACCAACCTTGGTTGAGGCATACGGGACCCATGTTGGCCTCAAGGCGTCACTGCTTACGTTTTGATGCCTGTGGTTTAATGAAAGTACCCATTAAATGGTCTCCCAGTTGCACAAGCAGCAGACAGAAAGTCACAAACCACTTACCTTTGATAATGGCATTGAACGCCAACGATTGCGCGATTTGTCCGGGTAACCAGAGTACCTGCAAGAGCCTCAGGGGTGTAGGCAAGAGAGAAAGTGTAGACAAGCTCATCCTCGTTCGTCTGCAAGAGATTGTTGTTATCAAGAGGGTCATCCCAAAGACTTTAGATCTACAAGAGACAGTGCACTCATAGACTCAATTAATGGGAGAAAAATGCATTGTGCAATATGGTGGAATGACATAAGCACAGCTTCCATTAGAAGCTCAAGTGCAGCCACAGACAGGCAATGTTTTGGAGACATGCACTTAGGATTAAACACTGGCCGTTCCCAGATAAAAACGAGCGTTAACACTATTAGAGCACAAGAGTTGCGTTCTTGTTTCTCAAGCACCATTCACACCATTCATGGGATAACACATCAGATGTCGGACCGAAGGGTTATTTAAAGGCAAGCGGTTTACTTGAATAAGGGGAATCCTGATTTTTCAGAGATTTTGCCCTGGCATTGCAAATGACAGGTAAACTGACTTTCCTTGAAGTCAGTGGCTATCCTCGGCCACAAACCACCCATTAAGATTTAAGAGTTCTTACCATCTGCACGCTGTTGCAGTTCTGTAACTCGTACTCAAAGATGAGCACTTTAGACCCAGAGTCCTGACCAACAACAGGACATCCACCTAAAGACAAACCAGTTGGCTGGATCAACTGACCATTGCTAAACAAGTCCTGCTGGACCTCTACAAGAACCCGGTTCTCTCTGCATTGAACCGCTACGCTGCTGGGAGTCACGGGTTGCCTCAACTGGAAGTCCACCGCCAACTCGCGCTGCACCTTGGGGAACGCGACGACAGGATACCTCCAGTCCAAAGTCTTCACTGGACCCTGCAACAGCTGCTTCTCCTGAAGGCCAAAAGGCTCCTGTGCAAGGCCTCTGGAGGCAGGACCCAAAGGACTCTGAAACGGAGAAGCCACTTGCAAAGGGTTCCAGAGCCCTGGAGGAGAAAGGGCAGGACTTCTGAAAGAGGGATCTGATTTTGGCCCCGTGCTTCTTGGACTTTGACTGTACCTCAAACTTCCCCATGCATCAGGCAGCTCAAACGCACCAATCACAACCACCACTAACACACCTTTCAGAAGTTCCATCCTAGTAAACTTTGACAACAAATGCCACAACACACACCAATGCTTGGCTTTGCCATTTTGTTCAGATTTGAATGAAGGTGGCTCCCTCCTTTTAGTTTAATTGATTACCTCTGATTCTCCTCTGGACCTGTAGAGTTTATACATTAGCCAATGAGAATGTGCTATAATGTCACTAGCCAAAAGAAGGCATGAGCGTGGTTGCGACCCGCCATTAAAAATCAGAGAGAGAAACTCTTGCAATTAGGAAACTGACAGCTTGTCCATGATAGAAACTTAGGCCTCGTCCACACCTACACAGGGATTTTTATAAACTTTTACCAAGTTTTTAACAACAAAAAAATTGCATCCACATGAAAACGCAAAAACACGCTATGACGTGCTGTTAAGAACATGCCAAACCAACAGGTGGCGATATAACCCTAACCTTAAAGCCATGTTGGCCAATCAGAAGCCTGGAAAAAAGGTTCTTGCCAGTTCTGGTTTTGACGTAGCAAGCCAAAATCACTGGTTTCACGGTCCACACCACAACACTGCAACCGCAGAAGTTTTAAAAAGTTTGGTTTGAGTGACTGGATACTGCGTTTGCGTGTGGAAATATAAAATGTTCAATATTTAAAAACACCCATGTTCGTGTGGACTAGGCCTTAGGTTACATTCAGACAGCAGATAAATGTGGCCCAAATTAAATTTTTTTGCTCATGACTCGGATCTGTTTTTGTCATGACAGTGTGAACATCACATTACATGTGGTTTGTGCTCTTTTCAATTCAGATTTGGGCCACTTCCATATTTGGTACTAAACCCGATACAGGTCAGATGTTTTGCAATGCAACCTCAGTCTGAACAGTCAAATTGGAATTCATGTGACTTTTACGTCACTCTAAATCAAGTAAATTCTGCGCTCGTGGGAGTTGGGTTTTACATATCTGAAGTTATCAAGACAGTTGATAAACACGGAGGACATTATAGTAAGTAATGTTTACTTCCGTATGACAGCGTGCTGCGTGGACGTCTTGTATCTTTCTTTTGCGAATGCAAATCAGTCCAGGACCATGATCTGTTCACACTGGAATCTGTATCTAAAATCGGAATTGAGGACAAATAAAGCTCGCAGTGTGAACGTAATGTCATCTGAAAAGCACCTGAGCTCACAAAAAAAATGTATACATAAATATAATAATAAATACAAATCACATAGACTTGAGTTTAGATGTGAACATCATATACACAGGTGCTGGTCATATAATTAGAATATCATCAAAAAGTTGATTTATTTCACTAATTCCATTCAAAAAGTGAAACTTGTATATTATATTCATTCATTGCACACAGACTGATATATTTCACATGTTGATGATTATAACTGACAATTCCCAAATTCAGTATCTCAGAAAATTAGAATATTACTTAAGACCAATACAATAAGGATTTTTAGAAATCTTGGCCAACTGAAAACATGAACATGAAAAGTATGAGCATGTCCAGCACTCAATGCTTAGTTGGGGCTCCTTTTGCCTGAATTACTGCAGCAATGCGGCGTGGCATGGAGTCCATCAGTCTGTGGCACTGCTCAGGTGTTATGAGAGCCCAGGTTGCTCTGATAGTGGCCTTCAGCTCTTCTGCATTGTTGGGTCTGGCATATCGCATCTTCCTCTTCACAATAGCCCATAGATTTTCTATGGGGTTAAAGTCAGGCGAGTTTGCTGGCCAATTAAGAACAGGAATACCATGGTCCTTAAACCTTCCTCCAGACTCTGGGACCCTGATTTACTTTCATCAGAGAACATAACTTTGGAGCACTCAGCAGCAGTCCAGTCCTTTCTGTCTTTAGCCCTTTTGTTCAAGAGTGGCGACAGCTGAAACCCATGTCTCGCATACGTCTGTGCGTAGTGGTTCTTGAAGCTCTGACTCCAGCTGCAGTCCACTCTTTGTGACTCTCCCCCACATTTTTGAATGGGTTTTGTTGCACAATCCTCTCCAGGGTGCGGTTATCCCTATTGCTTGTACACTTTTTTCAACCACATCTTTTCCTTCCCTTGGCCTCTCTATTAATGTGCTCGGACACGGAGCTCTGTGAACAGCCAGCCTATTTTGCAATGACCTTTTGTGTCTTGCCCTCTTTGTGCAAGGTGTCAATGGTCGTCTTTTGGACAACGGTCAGGTCAGCAGTCTTCCCCATGATTGTGTAGCCTACAGAACTAGACTGAGAGCCCATTTAAAGGCCTTTGCAGGTGTCTTGAGTTCATCAGCTGATCAAGTTGATCAAAAGGATCAAGTTTGTTGCATCGATTGATCACAGGTCTAAACACACCAAAACCATTTTAGAAATACTGAGACAGCATTGCAATTCACTACATATCTTTTTGGAGTTTTTTTTCCCCAACAAGGTTATTTTAATGCATCCACAAAACCATCACATGAAAAAAATAGAGCCCTCTTGTGGCTGATGGGATACATTGTACATACATGTGTGAATTATAGGATTCATATTCATATGCCCAGAAAAGGTCAGTTTTGACCCTCAGGACTTAATAGAAACATTTACCAGCATATGTAGTAACATTTTTTACTAATACAAGAATTGTCAACAAATACTAACTTGACGAGCATTGACAAACCTCCCGTATGAAAAAAATAAAAGTACAGTAGTGCAATGGTACAAAGTGATGGAGTTAGATGGTAATACCACAGTACTTTGCTGTAGTGTTATACAATAATTAATAATAACAATAATAAAACTTGAACAATTCAGTTTGTTGCCAATGCAACATTTCTAATTTTCATTTACACACTAAAATTACTTAAAAAACAACAAAAACCTAGTAAAAATGACAAAAGCACATAACTTTTTATATCATTTAAAATATCAAAAGCATATAAATTGTATATACTACAATAGCGTATAAATATGTAAATAACATTGTGTTACGCAACTTATGCAACCCAATGTAAAATGAGACAGACAAAGTATTACTGTAACAACTTAAAATATTTATTTTCTGAATGAAAAATAGAGTTGTTTACAATGGGATATAATTTAGCTCTTCTGACAGCTGTACATCATCAGAACACGCACTCATGATGACGGCGGCACATTTAATGTGGTTAAAAGTTAATAACACTTAAAATCAGCCATATAAACAGTATCTGCTATTAATATACATGTATTCAAAAAAAAAAAAAAAAAAAAAAAGCAGCTCTGGGAAGGGCTTTAACAGTCCAGTTTTCAGCTTTGTTCATAAATGGTCTTGAATCTCCGTTTTCCAGTTCAGATGAACACTGATCACGGTCTTCGCCGCATAAATCTAAATCTAGAACATGAATCATGAAAAGGACATTGTGCTTTTACAACCGTTTACTCCAGAACACTTTCACCTCATATAGCAGTGAAGGATACAAGCTGTGATAGATGCGTTCATATTCAGAATTCAGATGCACAATATAATGTGAAAAAGTGATTGTCCTTCACAAAAAAAATAATAAAAAGAAATAAAAAAGGACATTGCTATTGTTTTACACACCATTTCAGAGTGAATTTCTGGTCATATTCCAGCCAAAAAATCTATTATTTTATATTTTGCATGAAAAATAAAGCCTATTTTTGGGACAAATAAAACATTATGAAATATTTTCAGAATTATGCACATCTCATCCTCATTACTGTAATTCAGTAACTCACCCCATCAGGACACAATAAATTAAATTCAGTGCGACAAATACTTTCAATTGCACTTAACCTCCTCACCTCTGGGGCCATTTTTGGGGATTTCCGCCTGGATTTGGCCCAACCAAATTAAAAAGCTTCCCATACCCATATGGGAAGTATTCTCTAAATACACAATTTGGGTGTAATTTTACAGGAAACCTTTTGAAGTTACATAAAACACTACTAAAAGTGATAAGCATGTAAGTATATGTTGTCTGAGCTCTAAGTCAAAAATTCATTTTTCAGGCCCTGTGTGCTCTAGCACCCTGCAGACAGTTTTGCCTTTTCCACCAGATGGCAGCAAACACTGGAAAAATTATTTTTGTCTGTATCATGTTGTATGCCAGATTTATTCAAGTCTCCCGTATGCAGTGGTATAAATGCAATATCCAAGTGTCACAAAATATATTTTTTCCCATTGTTTGCTGACATATGCTGGAAACAGCCAAAACTGTCTGCAGGGTACTAGAGCACACCGGGCCTGAGATACACGCTTTCAGAAATGAATTTATAACCAAACAATCAAAAAGCGCCTCTTTTTTTGGGGGTGGGGGGTATTACAGCTCAGACAACATATACTTACATATCCCTTTATCCCTTTTAACAGGGTTTTATGTAACTTCCAAGTGTTTCCTGTAAAATGACACCAAAATTGTGTATTTAGAGACTGTATGTGGGTATGGGAAGCTTTTCAATTCGGCCAAATCCAGGCGGAAATGGTCCCAGAGTAATTTACTGTAAATAAGTTACTTTGTGTAAAACAAACGCCAAAGTGATGCTTATCTCCAGAAAGTAGAGACTCAAATGGTACCACATAAGAGTTTTTTTACATTTTTCAAGTATTTGACTTAGCAGGTCCTTGGCGTTAAAGAGGTTAAATTGCATTTTTGTTTGCTTTTTGAAGAGAAATATGACCTGGACACTGTGTGAAATTCAACAATTTGACGACTAAAAATGGAATACTTTCAATAATGATTCTTAGTTTGAATGGGACACTGCACTGGGGTATGTTTGGGAACATGCAATCAAGCATTAATCAAAATTAAAGACCTGATTGCAGTGTGAATGTGTGAATTAAAGCGCAAAGGGCCTAAATGAGTTGATATGGCACATTGTGCTTGCAGTTTCACAGTGTTTTAAGACTTTAAGAGAAGTAGTAAATGAACTGGATATGCGGAAAACTCTTTGGTAAACCATCATAGCTGGTGTGTGTGAGGTCACAAACCGTTAACAATATACCAACGCTATTGTCAAGTCTGCGACGCTCGTCGGGGGGTTACTGAGCGCTGGTGGAAATTAAGCTGAAAGAGCTGAAAAAAATTAAAAAATATCCCTAACGAGAAAGCCGTTCTGATATGATGCGTAGAATACATGTTGAGAGTTTTCATATACAATCTTAATACATACTGTAAATTATTTTTGCGGTCAGAAAAACCCCTCCGTCTTTGGCTCCATTCAAACTTGAGATCAGCGAAACCCATTCGTAGAGTTACGGAATCTGTTCCTGGAAAGATTAGCAACGCCACACCTCTCCTGTCTTTGGGTTCGAGTCGTTAGTTCCGTCATCAGTGTCTGATCCGGGCCGTGACAGCCCTATAAAGCAAGAATTGATTAGTTCACCTCTCGAGTCTTCGGGTTCGAGTCATTCGTTCACCGACTCACAGCCCCATCGGCTGAATGCAGAAGATCCTGTACAGAACCGATGGCATGTAGCGCATGCACGGTCAACGAAACGAACAAATCGCTTCTCTGAGACAACTCGTTGTTCCCGAGTCACATTAAAGATTAGTTCAAAAAGAACGAATCGTTCATGAACAACACATCACATCACATCACATCACAACACACACAAAAATCATTTGAGGATACACGGAGTGCTTACCAACACGGTCATCATTTTTGAGAGAAACAGTAAAGGTGAATGCATACATACGAACAAGTTCTCCGTTTAGGATTAGAACGAATTCAACCTAAGCGCTCTTTGGTGGCGTGGACGATTACGTTGCGTTATCTGTCCATCATCGTATAAAGCCCGCCCCGACAATTTGATTGGTCCGAACAGCTCCTGTTCGGGCATAGTTACTCCACACTGAGGACCGAACTGCCCGACCTCAAATGTTGTGGGCGGGGCTAAGTTCAGCTGCCATCCAGGCTACCAAATACCCACACTTGACCACTTATACCTACATGACCTATTTCCTGTATTTGACCCAAGTGTTCAAGTGGGCTTGAAGTGCGTGTCAAACTTTTACTACCCAATGGGGCACACTTACCCCCGGATTCACAGAGGAGACTTAAACTAGTCCCAGACTAAAATGCATGTTTAAGCTGTTTTAACTGAAATCAGCTTGCCCTGACATATCTCAAGACATGTCAGTGGCGTTGTTTTGTCTCAAGATGCACACCAGGGGGCCTGTTTGAGTAAGGAGGTTCAACCAACTCTGAGTTTAAACTTGAACTCTGAGTTGACTTACCCTGAGATGGGAAACTCTGAGTTTTGGGTTTCAGAAATGCTGAACTGAGGTAGTTCAATCAACTCTGAGTAGACTGACTCTGAGTTAAGTGCGTGCACCACGACTATGAAAAGCCATGATCACTGGAGCTCCGAACATTACGATTCACCATGGCAACAGCCCCCAACAAAAAGACGTCCGCATACTTCCGGGTAAAACGTAAGCCGAATTCTTAATCATTGTTAAAATATCACAGGTGAAAAACGGGAGAGCGGCAAGTTATTGAACTAATATTCATTTTCATGGTATCCCACGGGCAAAGAAGATATGCGTATCAATGCATCCAACCACATAGGAAATCCTAAAGGAAATTCTAATTATTAGGTTTCTTCCAGAGGTTGCGAAAATACATATTCAGTGAACATCATTTAACCTGATTTCTACACCAATGACCTGCAATCCTGTTAAACTCCTGTTTGATGCTCTCATGGGTTTGTGCCCAGGAAACAACACAAACATATTCAGAAAGAGCTCACGTGAGAGTGAGGCAAACTTTCCTTACCTCTCTGCATACGGGCGGCCTTACTAATATGCTCTGCATCGCTGATATTATATAGAAAACTATCATTAAAACATGGTACTGTTCAAATAAATATGCATGTGGATAGAGCAAGCAAAAAAATCCTCTCCTGACATGAATTGAACTCCCAACAAATTATCGCAGCCTCCTCATGGGATGCTATTTTTGTCATTTTGACGGTGTCCTCTCGATGAAAATATTCGCAGTGAATGAATGTACCTGCACTGACAAAAAATGCTTTCTTTTGTCTTGTAATTTCAGTCAAAATATCTAAAGATTCTTAAATCAATGTGCATTTTCTAGGCCTACATAAGAAAAATTACACAAGCATTTAGTCTTGTTTCCTGGGGGCAAAAACCAAAACAAAGCAAATTTAAGTGCCTTTTTCTTATTTTGCAAATGATCTGCCAATAGGGTAAGAAAAAATACTCAGTATGAAAAGCATTTGTGCAGCATGAATGAATGAATTATTTAAACACCGCTGGCGCTTTTAAAAAGGGGGAGGAGACCGAAAGAAACTCTGGGTTTATGAAGAAAACCTGCTCCCGACCAGGTTAGGGTTCACAGTAAGTTACCTCTCTTTCAGAAACGGGCTTGACTTACCCTGCTTTCTCTGGTTTAACATACCTCCCATTCTGAAACGGAGAAACCCAGAGTTCCCCTCATTTCAGGGTTAACATACTCAGAGTTTTCACTTAACCTCCTTTCTGAAACGGGCCCCTGGAATAGTTTGTTCTAAGACACACTTATAAAAGCTACTTAAATATCCTAATTGAATTAAAGCCTAATCCTGGCTTATAAATGTCTGTAACAGGAGACACAATTTAAAAATTGTGGTGCTTCTATTAAGTGATAAAAAGCGGTTGCAAATGTTGTACAAAATACACACACTCATCTTTGCATAAATAACACGCATAGCACTTTATGCTTTACTACCGAGTTACCATTAACCTGCTTTTTATCAAGTTTGGAAGACGCGCTGTGTGGAATATGGACTTACCTCAGAATAAGAAGAACGTGATGGACCCAGTGGAGGTAAGAAGTTTTTTTTCCCCCCACTTACATTAGTTAACGCGTTGATTCATAAACAGGCGGCACACTGAAGCATTGTTTATTCATTTCAAAGTTTTAATGTAAACGATTGGAATTACCTCGACAAACTATAAATCATTAAAAAGATCTAAGACTCAAGCTTCAGTATTTGACCCATTTTATTCTGAAAATCTGTCAGGAGTTATGAAAAAAAAAAAGTCGATACCTTAAATATGAACGACCATCAGTCACTCCCAGTCAAAAAAAAAACAAAAACAAACTCCTGTACAGTCGAGAGGAGTAATGCATTGTCAAAATGCAGTGCTTTGACTGCAGTACCACTGAATGCGCTCCTGTTATTCATTCATACTGAAAACCGGAGGGCAAGCTCTTATTATAGGAACACCTTGGAAATGCTAGGTATGTGATGTTCACGGAACAGGATGTATGTCAAGGTATAATTGCGTGCTCCATGTGAATTTGGCTCTCATTTCAACTATACCTGACTCAATGCAGTTATTGGCTTCTCAGGTGTGAAACACAGCATTAGTCATGATCAGTCACACCCCATGCCTATTGCCTTTAAACAAAAAGGGTCTTACAAAATTTAAATTGTTTTAGGTGAATGAGTAGGCACAATGATTTTTCACAGCTTGAAACAAACACTCCAGGCAACAGCCATTAGTCGGG